>JAOQMP010000009.1:917684-947996 GCA_027563575.1 Erythroxylum pedicellare
ACTCCCATCAAAAATTGATTTCGAACTATGATAGCCAAAGCTCATTTTCAAGAGGATACTATCACCATTTGATCATTTGTCTTTATCTTTCCGTTTTCCATTCCCAAAAATCCAACAATATATTTTATACATTTTTCTTACAATTCCATTTAATACAGTTAAGGTTTCCAAAGATCAAAACCCCCTCCTTACCAGATTAGCTTACATTTCATGACATATAGGTTAGCTTAGGTCCATTCATTTAAGTTCCGATTAAGTGAGACGACCCGAGGTTGCATCCTATATTGCAATCCTTGGATTATATTTTTGATTTGACCTCTAAGGGTTTGAACTAAGGTCTGGATCAACTCTATTCATTGAAACAAATATTTTCAATCCTTATACAAAAGTTCTATAGGACAAGGAAACTACCAAATACAAATTATAACTCCTCTAATGTCAACTGAAAGATCTTTGAGCCATATCTTAATCTAAAATGTTCCTCTAGACAAATCTTAGAAACTAGTTCTCATATCTCGTACCTAAAAAGCCACATGGCAATTTTTGATGAGTTTTGCGAACTCAATGAATACACCATCATTGATGACCTTACTCAAGGCAAATACATAAATTTCACAAATTTCACATACAGTAAAACCTCTATAAATTAATACTGTTGGGATCATGATATTTATTATTTTATAAAGATATTGATTAACCGATAAATTAATTTTTTTAATTTAATTTAAAGAGATTTTTGTAATTGATTAAAGTTAAATTTTGATTACATCAAAAAGCATTGTATCTTAGAAAATTTCATGTTTCATATTAATTGAATGAATGTAAAACATAGATTCATTGTACATATTATTAATGAAAACTAATAAATGATATTCATTGTTTCTTAATAATTAAGTATTATTCATTGTATTTTTACTAAAAACATTCAATGTATGTACGTATGATGGAGATAGAAAATACTTCATAAACAAGATAGAAAATTTCTTGAAACCACACCCAACAATGGCTCCTCATCTAAAAGGTGTCACGAAATCAATAATGACGGATCAAATATGCAAAGAATTATATGAGTACAAGAGAGATCATTCGACATGCACTCAAAAAGATTTGTAGTTGTGGATTAAAGAAAAGTTTCATTTGAAAGTTAGTCAAGGTACAATCTCAAACACACTCAAACGATCGGCTGAGTATCTTTTGGCCAACCTAGAAAAAGGAAGGGATATTAAGCGACACAAACTAGCAAAATTTCCAGATATGAAGAAGGTTGTTTATGAATGGTTTCTCCAGTACCAAGATCATGTGAATATGACCAGAGAGCTAATTTTGGAGAAGGCAACATGACATCAAAAATTCAACCTTGTGATGCTGGAATAATAAGAGCTTTCAAGATGTACTATAGTAGAAGATTTTACCGTAGGATTTTAGAAGGCTATGAGTTGGGAAAATCTAATCCAGGTAAGAATAATGTTTTGGATGCTGTCAATCTTGCAGTCTCGACTTGGACAGTTAATGCTCAGCAAGAGACAATAGCAAATTGTTTTCAACACTACAAAATTCGTTCAGGAGATAAAGTCTCAAGGAATTTAGATGAACTCACTTGTGAAAACGACATTCATGAACTTAAACTCATAATTAATGATCTCAACTATCGCAATAAAATCGATGTCAATAGCCCATTGGATTACCCTGGTGAAAATGATACATGTTTAGAGGTCCAAAGCTTAGAAGAAATTGTGGCTACTATCCTTGAAAATAATGTTGATGATTAAGTTGAAGACGATATAATACCTTTGGAACCAGTTATGCATAAGGGAGCACTTATCGCGTCTAGAACTCTTCACAATTTTTTGGTGCAATTCGAGAACACAACACCAGAAATTTTGGATACAATAAGAAAAGTTAAAAATGAGCTCCAACTAGATTTAAATTTTAAGAAAAAACAAACAATACGAGAATCATATTTCACTAAATTGTCTTAGTTATATTTGTGTAAGTTTATATAATTATTAATTTATGATATTAAAGGCACCCTATATTTACGTAGGGGTATTTTGAAAATATATTATCTTATTATTTTATCGAAATTTGTTAAATTTTCAACTGACCAAGTTAGGAGCAGAGAAAAATATTATCTTAAGAGTTTATTAATTTACCGAGTATCAATTTAAAGAGGTTCTACTGTGATAGGCGTAAACAACTTGTTATTAAAGCCTATGTTTTTCATGATCTAGAAAGGGTCAAAAAAATTATTAAGACAACTTGTTATTAAAGTGATGAGCAAGAGGAGATTGCTGATAAGGTTGGAGTTTGAGGAAGACCCAATCTCCAACCAAATAGTTGACATCCATCCGTTTTCTATTAGCTTGAGCACTCATCGATGTTGTGCCTGATGTAGGTTTTCTTATAAATTGGTTAGGATTTGGAACCTAAACTGGAGAAGTTCAGCCACAAATGCAATTGATGAGGAGCTTGTTCCATAATCAAGCAGGGAAGGTGAAGGTCGACCAAATAATGCTTCGTATGGAGTCATTTTAATGGCAGAGTACTAGGCCATGCTATAGTGTCATTATGCCTAGGAAAGATAATGTAATCATTTTTGTGGGTGGTCAGACATAAAACTACAGAGATAGTCGTAGAGTGTCAGGCTGTGTTATAGTGCCATTATGTCCAAGAAAGATAGTGTGACCATTTTTTTGGATGGTGAGACACAAAACAACAGAGATAGTCTTCTAAATACCAATTAAGGACATTTGTCTATCCGTCATATTGGAGGTGGTAAAAACTGCTCATTATTAAGGTAGTTCCTTGGAGCGTGAACAATTCATGCCAAAAGTGGCTCATGAAAATAGGGTCTCTATTAGACACAATAGAGGATGATATGCCATGTGGGCTAATGAGTTCTTTGATAAAAAGCTCTACGACTTGAAGAGCTATAAAGTGCTCTCCTAATGTTGTGAAATGAGTGTGTTTTGTAAAGGGGTCGACCATTACAAACATCGTCGTCTTGCCTAGTGAGCTTATGTGTGACCTTCACCCATTAGCCAGAAGTGTTTGAATGGCTGTAATGAAGCCTGGTGGAGCTTGTGCATGTATGAAGGGTTGAAAAGAAGGGTTAGTGGTTTCAAAGGCCAAGTGAAAATATTGGACAATAAAGTCAATTTTAGTGTAACGCATCATGAGTGAGGCTGAGATATAGGGCTAAGGAAGGTTGCTACAGGCCTTGGAAGCATACTCGAGTCCCATTTTGGTTAAATTCCATCCAAAGCCTTCTGTAATCAAAGAGAATCCGACCAAGTTCAACCAACCATTAGACTCCTAACACAGCGTCAACCCTGAAAATAGGTAGCAGTAATAGGTCCACAGTGAATAAGGTTTGATCCACCAGGATTGGGGATTGGAGGCACGAGCTAGTGCACCCTAATGACTCCCCATTACCTACTGTAACTTTCATATATGGACTGGGTTGGATCGGAAGGCCCAAGTTTGTTGCTAGCCTCGTTTGGATGTTGTTTGTTAAGCCTCTATTAACTAATATTATCAGTGATTGTCCACTGATTGATCTTTTGAGATTCAATATAGAGGCGACCACTTCTAATATGGGTTCAATATTTTAGGGAAGAGGAACATCTACAAGCTCAAGGTGTGTAATCTTAGGCGTGGAGCTGGGTTCGTTGCTCTCACCTTCAGCTAAGAGACATAGGAATTGAGATGGTTTACGTATATGGCCAAGCGTAAATGTTTCGTCACAACTAAAGCAAGGCCCTTTCTCCCCCTAAGCAATCACCTTTGTGAAGGTTATGCGTTTTACTGGAAAAGGTCGCGAGTGGTTGATAGGGGGTTCAGTAGGGGCTGATGTGTTTGCTTGAGAGGTGAGTTGCCACTCTCTTCCGAGCAAAACTAATTTCTAGCTTTAATTAAATCTACTTTAAGAATATTCAAAGATATTTCAAAAAATTAAACAAACTTCATAAATAAAATTGAATCAATCCTTCACAAAGACAATAGTTAGGGTTCTCCCTATCTAGAAGTAAAAAGAATTAGTCATACATCATCTATAATAAATCTCCATATACCCAATCATTTATGATATATTATGATGATACCCCATCTTCTTCTTTATCAAAAATGTTTGCAAAGTTTTTCTCCATAGGTTTGATCTACCTTCTAGTAACTAACCCTAAGTTTTGAATAAAACAAAAGGTGAAAAATACTAAAATTAAATTCTTTTGCCATCTTTTATACATTTATTCTATTATGAACACAATTTAAGATATGCTCGTATCTCAAGTTGTGTATCTTATTACTTTTTTTTAAAGAAGGAAATGAACTCTAATATGCTTGTGACTTAGGCCATGTATCTCACCATCAAGATTCTAAAAGTGGATACTAGTATATATCTTAGATAATGGATCTTGTTGTAATTTTTATCTAAGGGTGCACGAGCTGATACATAATCGTATCTCAGATCATATGTTTCTTTAGAACTTTTCTCTATTATATAGTTTCCCTTATGCCTACTATCAGACTATTTCTTCTTCTCTTATTTGTCTTAAACTAAGTTAGTTTAATAATAAGAACAAAGCAAAATACTAGGTAAATATATATACACATTTCTTGTGCATAAAATAATGTAGGCAATCGCTTGATATAATAATATACTCCAGGTGAGCTTATATAGAACTAGTTTTTCTAATAGGATCTTAGTCATTAATTCCATATGATATATGGTGTTAAAATTTAATAAATATAATATGAATAACTTGAGGGTGTAAAACTTAAAACTCACTCTAAATTCTATAGTAGGCATTGAGAATGCCACACCCCTATCTAAAAAGTTATCATATTTGGGTAATCCCAACCTACATTTTTCTTTACTTGAAATGTTGACAACACTTTAAAGATGAATTCCTTATAAGCATCTTTAATTAGAGGGATCAAAGCTTACTATAATTTTGTCATTCATATAAGCATTGTTGTTGGCAAAAAAGATCCAATTTTTATCTAAGAACTATAAAAAAAATCCTTAATATGGTTCCTTTTATTTTTGTTTCAATGAAACCAATAAAGTTAGGCCTTTTAACGATTAATAAGTCCTTAATGGCTAACTATTTATTCAAGCATCTTACATTTCAAACTAAACCTTAAATCATTGTTTTTTATTTGTTTTCTTCCTTTTAGACCTCCTCTCAGATTTTCTCCCTCCACTTCCCTCTATACCTTGCTTCTCCAAGTTATCCTTAGGATCTGATGTTCCAAATAGGTATAGGTCCTTTGGAGGCTATAAGAGGGAAGGCTACTGCAATAGGCTTATGAGGACTAGACACCTCAATTACTTCTTTCCCTTTATCTTTAGACAAAATTTCATTAGGAGGGGGACTTAGGCATCTGAGACTCTGATTCTTCAAGAGCTTTAATCTAATTCATGATTGATAGCGATTGGCTTTGGTACCCATATCTTCTTTTGTTCCTTATCCTATAATAACTTAACTGAGGATTTTTTTAGGCTTCCATTATCTTTCAATTTATAATTCTCACATATTCTAGCATTTTTCTCTTCTGATCAACTTTTAAGCAAAAACATGTTCAAATCTTATTTTTCTTAACGTTACAATGTTCTAATCTAACCCCACTACTTTCTGAACTTACTAGCTATAAAACTTAGTCCTTCAGCAGATTAGTATTCTAGGAGGACTCTATGGAAGTTCACCCATAATGGGATAGTTTCTAAGACACTTCTATCCATTTTGATACCATGGTACAACCTTTTAACTAGTAGAGGATTTCCCTATATATGCTATAGATCAGCATTAATTATTGTTTGAGCTTTTTCCTTGGTAGTGAACTTAAAGATTAACAAATCATCCTTATTCACCATCGTTTTCTCTAACCACTTCATCTTCCATATGTTATTAGCCCATTTTTTAACCACTTGAAAGGCTAATCTCATTTCAAGGAAAAATCTAACCACATTGGTACTCCATTTCCTTGCCCCTATTTAGAGGATCCCAAAGGTGGTGTCGTAAGTTCTTCCTTATAGGTCTTTGAAATATATCTTATGCTACCAAAGTTGTTAGGGTCTCTAACAACTTTGGTCCAGATTGCCTTACTAGAGGCATTTGCCTCTTTCTTAGTAGCCTCCTTCGAAAGCATAGGATCCAAAGTTGAACTCCCCTTGCCAAAAGTGGAGCTTGGAATAAGAGGGAAGTCTAAGTGTGAAGACTTTACAATTAAGTTCAACTTAATTAAAAAAGAATTTTCTCTCTTCAACATATTCCATATGTGTGACTCATTAGGTTCTCAAATATGTTAGAAATGGATATAAATTATAATCGTAGATCTTATTTAAGATTAGATAAATTAAACTCCTTTAATTTATCTTTAATTCTCTAATTAAACAATATATATCCATATATTAATATTACCATCTAGCAATATATCATAACAACCCAAATATATAAGAATGTCAAAGTGATTTTGACCAACCTTTATGTTTATAATATTTTTGTACAATTTAATCATTTCATTATATGATGTTCCGATTAAACATAAGGTATAGAAACAATATCTACTCCATTTGAGTCTAATCATGTTAGTTCTTCACCATTAGCAATCGATTCAATTAATGACATTTAAAAACTATTTTCAAAGTTTCATTATACCTTGACCAAGGATTTCCTGAATTAATACTAACTAAGAATAATGGAACATTTTCCTTGATTACTTTATGGTGATGAATCTTATATTGATCACTCAATTACGTCCAGATAATTCATGTTATATCCAATAACTACTGATTGTGCTACCCTTGACTAGAATAAGATATACGAAGTATCAAAACATAGCAATCTCTTTATGAGATAATTAGAAGATCTCAACTCAAATGATTACTTATACAATCATTACAATGAGAATTTGCATAGACTTATAAGTAATATTTCAAATAGATTTCTCATATGGGGTCAGTTCAGTGAACTTGTTCTCTAACAAACATCACATTTGTTTAATTATCTCCATACCTAAGTTTATAAGATGTACTACTTCATATGGAAGAAACATAATATGTTCTGCCTTTTTTTGCTCTATTAATGTCTAATATTAATCAAACAATTATTAGGAAAAATTTAAGGATAATATTTGTAATGTATATTTATTCCATGGACTTTATGATATCCATATAAATATGTATAAGATAAAATATGCTTTTAAATAATTTTTTCATTAAACTATAAACAACCAATTAGTTGTAGGGCATAAACTAACAATTTCTCACTTACACTAGACCAATCATTTAGGTATCTTATAATATATCATCGTATGATGATCATGCTACTGTTGTAACAGTTGTTAAATTCTATAAGATTTTTTACAGTGAGCAATTTCTTAAATCCTACAACTTTTATCTTAATTATCAATATAATTAATAGAAATTGTCTAAATACATATTCAGTTCTTTAATGATACCTTAACTCCTTTTGTATGTTTCATTGCTTTAATGTTCTGTAGTACATTACCATTTAAACAATGCAAGGAACTGTACCAAGTTTATTAAAGAACTCGTTGACCCTTTTAATCATTTCCACTAAATGAAAATTGTGTTAGGGCCTGAATACCAATCAATGCTGTATTGAAATATTTTCAATCTTAAAATAATATTGATTTAAGTAAAGTATACCTTAATTAGGATATACTTATCAAAGGTAATATCCTTATAAACTTGAACTCAAATATCAACTCATACATAGAATAATGGATATCTTCAATACTTCATAAGAATTATATATCTATTGAACATCTTTAATACATTATCTACATATATACCTAATTTGCACAATTAAGTTGTTACCTTTCTTACATCCAATTAAAGTCATTCTTATACAATTATATTTTCAATAATTAAAATATGAATAATTGTTCGTCATATGAGCAATATGTATCTTCATGCTTTTACTAAAGAGAACAACTATACTCTTACTAACCTTCTTGTAGATCTGATAAATTTACAATTACACATTAGATGTACCACCAAAGGCATTAATTCTAATTAGATATATTGTTATGAGATTTAAACTTTTTTAAATTTCATCTTACTTTAGCTACTTATCTTGAGAACCATTCTCTTATAAATATACATTAAAACATATGATTTGATTAATGGGTTGTAAAATTATATCATACTTTTGGATATCTCATAACATTTTATTATCCAATTTAGTTATAAACTTATTGGATTATACATGCTTCAACTAAGCATCACATTATAAAATCATTAACTTTAACTCTTTCAAATTCTTAGCATTTCATATCTAATATAAAACTTGCTAGTTTATTTAATTGGAACTATCAAAGGTAAGTTATAATACTAGTTATAGCTATTAAAGAAATAAATATTGCATTATAAAATATCTCATTTTTTTTCTTTCTTGCACAAATCCATAATATTGTGGAATTTAGTTTTGAAGGTAGTTTCCAAAGAATCTCATTTACTATAGATAACCTAAAATTTTAAATCTCACCTCATCGATCACATTGAAGTGATTTAGCGTCCTAATGCTTAATTTTAATTAAATTTAAACAATTTGAACTTTTCAAATTTTTATATCAATATTTCATTTAATATATATGATTGTACCACATAAGTTCATTACTATATTTAATGAAATAAAAGTTTCCTCTTTTTATGGATTGTTATTGTATCTCATATATCACATGTATAGAATTTAGCAATTTAATACCATCACCATCCCTTTACTAAAGGTTGATTTGGTTATTTTCAACCAAATAAGTTTCAAAATTTTCATAGAATTCATAATCAAAAAGATACCTACATCATTGTATAACTTTATGATTCTCATTATGATGATTTAACCAATATGGCATAAAGATTGCCTCAGTTATCCAACTTTGTATTATTGTCACTTATATTAAGCATAGATCTCCCTTTTATCCAATACATAATAACTATTTGTATGAACTTGAATCAAATACTTTTACTCAACAATTTATTTCATATCATGCTTTGAATATTATAATAATGTTGAATCTAAATTTAATAACAAATACTCAAAAGTATAAATTAGAAATATATACGATATCTATCATATCAAATATAAGCAAGAAAAGTCTAGCAATCAATTTTCTTTTAATGATAACTATTATCATTCTATAGTAAATACCTTCAGTTATAGTTTGTGTTTACACTTTTAGTACTCTAAATTGAGTAAAACAATTTCATTAAGATACTATACCTACTTTATACAACTTCTTGCATCGTGCTATCATCGTGTTGACATACATCTTACTTGATGTCATTGAAGTTTATAAGATCTTAGTCAACTTGAAATTTCATCACATTTTGTTTATCTGTATGACATTTATACATCTCTAAAACTTGGTCATGAATACTTAACAAGGATTAATAGTAAAATTGCATAATGGACATATAACTTTTTTATTTGACCTTAAGAACTCTTCTTAAACACGACCTAAGACCAAGATATTTCGTTCGTTAAAAATTTAGTGTCAACTATACTAAACAATGTAAATTCCATTTAGAACAAAATATAAATGTAAGAAAAGCAAATAATTGGTTATATATCATGACAATCAAATAATATCTATACTTTAACATATAGTTGATTACTCTTACTATTTTATTTAAAATAATATTATTCATAACCTTACCTCTAAATTCACGTGACCACAAATTTTCTCATCCAAATAGCAAAATTTTAGTTAAATAAGACTCACTTTTATAAGCTAAATATATTTATGTTAAAGTGGTCTTGAGTTTATTCAATAAATCTAATAATAAATAGAATTCTGATTTATTCTTATAACAATCATGTTTAAAACATGTACTTAAAATTTCAATAAAGGATTTAAAACATATACTTAATATTCATCTCATCAAACACAAAATTATATGTAAACTATCATACATATAAAACATACATCTAGTATATATACCAAACATATAAACAAAGCATGCAACTTATGCACTAATAAAAAAATTATATACATAAAATATCAAGTCTTTTTTTTATTTTAGTTATTGATCTTCATAATCCAAAATAATATTTTTCAAGTTTTTGAAAAATTAAATTAAATTAAACACATCAAACTGAATAAAATAAATTATTATTTCAAAAATAAATTTAATGTAATTTAAAAACAATTTTCAAATCAATTGAAAATTGTTTTCACTTATCTCGACTCTTTTAATAAAATTTAATTGAAAACAATTTTTAATAAATTATTCTTTTTACTTATTACAATTTTAAAAAACTTTTTAAAATTCAACAAGCAATAAACTTTAATTCCATTAGAAAACTATTTCTAACTTAATTAGAAATATTCTTCCTTAATTAAAATACTATTTTCTAATATTAAAGAAAACTACACTCAAAATTAAATAAAAACTTTTAAATTTAATTGAAAATTTCCTTTATTTTATTTAATTAGTTGTTAATTTCTTATTTAAATAGAAAATCTTTTCTTAATAAATTAAAACTATTTAAAAAATATTAAAGAAAACTGAATTTTCAATTAATAAATAAAAAAACATTTTCAAATCTAATTAATAATATTTTTTAATAAATCAAGAAACTTATTATTAATAAATAAAGGAACAATTTGTAATAAATAAAACAAAATTTTTCTAAGCAAATAAATTATAAATTAAATTGTTTGCAAAGAAATATATTTAATTAAAAATCCACTCTTTTAATAAAATTTAATCAAAAATAATTTTTAATAAATTATGCTTCTTACTTATTACAATTTTAAAAAACTTCTCTTTTAAAATTCAACAAGTAAGAAACTCTAATCCAATTAAAAAATATTTATAATTTAATTAAAAATATTTTTATCAAAAAATATTTTAGAATATTAAAGAAAATTACACTCAAAATTAAATAAAAACTTTTAAATTTAATTGAAAATTTCCTTTATATTATTTAATTAGTGATTAACTTCTTAATTAAATAGAAAAATTTTTCTTAATAAATTAAAAGCTATTTTTTAAAATATTAGAGAAAGCTCCTTTTTCAATTAATAAATAAAAATGCACTATCAAATCTAATCAAGAATGTCTTTTATAATAATGTTACTTTCTACACACAAAAAAAAGTCTTTCATAATAAATTAAAAAACTTATTATTAATAAATAAAAGAACAATTTGTAATAAATAAAATAATTATTTTCTAAGCAAATAAATTATAAATTTAATTTATCTCCACGCCTCCCCGCCATATATGCTCCTCGCTCCCGGTAGAAGCGTAACCATCACCTGTATCTCCAACCTTTCATCTATTGCAGACTCCCCTCTGCACGTATAATGGATGGCAATAGCTTCGGAAGATTAGGGCATGACCAGAGAAGACCGTGGCGACATTAAGGGGAAGCACATATGCAACCCCGTCGTGAATACTTCCGCACCAGCCGCAGCCACCGCCTCCTCCTGCGTGCTCCAACGAAGACGCACAACTCGCCACAACTCCAACAATCACACAAAACAACTCACATAACTAACAGTCTCCATAGGCTTCCGATCACCAGACCTGAACAGTCAACACCGGCAGTAGGGTTCTCACATAAACCCACATTTAATTCAGTCACAAAACCCTTCACTACTGGCAGGAGTTCCTCTTATCGTGGACCACAAAACAAACAGTCGGAATTTCATGTAGCTGGGGGTTTGATCTGTTTATTGACGGGCCTTGTTTAACAATTATTGTTCCAAAAACTATTCTTGTTTTCTATTCTTATTTAAAATATTATAATTTAGGGTTTTTAAATGTTTAATACAAAATTTTATATTAAAATTAATAATATTTAAATAGAATATTTAAGCATTATGAATCTCGTCATTATAATTTAATGAATTTTTTAAAAAGATTTAGAAAAGCTCATGCTTTATCATTTAGTAACCTGATACATTAAAAAATCAACAAAATAAAAGCCAAAGAAACTTTCAACATAACAAGAGAAACAATGGAGTAAAGACAAAGAACTAGAACCAAGAAAGATAGGGGCTATGGGTAAGTATTACGAGACTGTAATGTTTAAGTACATCTAATATTCGGAAATCACCTTGCAAATGACAAGATGAGTCAGTGGGATGAATATGCAAGCTTAATAGAAGAGCGTAGAACTTGTTGTTGATTAGTGCTGTTTCTCTTTTGTCAGGATATGGAGCCATGACTGATTTCTATTATTAATCTGCCATACACAGAACACAGAGGAATTTGGGGTCGGAATACAACTTGGTTTGCCGGACGATTTGTTTGAATAATTAACACTGAATCAGATGTTGGTATTTGACATCAGAAACCAGAATCTTCTACGCGGGACCCGACTAGATTGGTCAGATTAGATATCATATCCATCAAATTGACGGGTGCACTAGGTTCCCTTGCCCGCAAATATCAAATCATGGCAACTAAGAAATTGAAGATGTTATGATCACTATACTCCAATTTTAGGTTTCGTGACGGACTAGAAAAAGGGGAAAAATAAAACATGCGTCCTCTTCTGTCTTTTGTTTCCCCCACATACTCGTCATTTTCTTTTTCCTCTCTCGTTCCCTTAGGTGATGTTTAGTGGGATATAAGGTTTTTAATAAAACGGACTGAAATAAAATAATTTATAATGGAATGTAATGTAAATAAATATACTATTAGAAAATTATTGTTAGGAAGGGATGGAAGGGTTCACAATATAATATTGTGAAATATTATTTAAAAGAAGAGTTCATAATATAATATAGTAAAATATTATTTATTATTTTACATTACATCCTAAACCCTCCAAATCGGAGGTTACTTATTTTTACTATTTAGAATAGAATGAGATGTAATATGAAACCCTCTCATTCCATCCTATTTCATTCGATTACATTCTATTATAAACTCTCGTCTCAAATGATGAAATAATATTAAATTTCATTCTATTCCATTAATAACCACCCAACCAAACATAGCCTTAGGTATAAATTAAAATAAAATATAATGAAAAGAAATATACAACATACAAAGTATTTTACTATCAAATGTATACATATTAAGTTTATGCATTTAAATTTATTGTTGACTACGGTGAAACTAGACAGAGAAGGGAACAAAAAATTGGCAAATTTGTGTTAATTTTATGTAAAAATAATTGTTAAATGTCCAACCTTATTTTTGAGACTTTCAGTCATTATCGATGTCTTTATAGTTTGTGGGAATGATAAAGAAGTAAAAAAGGACAGATGAAGCTCTTTTGAGGAGATACACAGTTGTGTAGAGTGTTACACATTCGTGCCTTGACTTACACGACTGTGTGGATTAATAGTGTAAGTCTTTAGAAACGTATGAAAGAATGTACGTAGAGTGAAGACATACAAGGTTGTGTACATGCCTGTGTAAAGATACACGACTGTGTGTGAAGACCATGTAACTCTCTGTTACCATGTACAACTGCGAGTGAGCCAGTGCTAAGATACAAAATCAATTACAATACCATGTAAGTGACAGTGTATGGTGCAGAAAAAAACTATTTCATAATATAAAAGATAAAAAATATATAGGTTTTTGTAGAGAGTGTAGTCATAATGTCCAAAAGTGAGGAAAAATATAGAGAGGACAAATAGTATTATATTCTCATCCTTGTTTGATTGTTTCAGGATTGGTATGAGTCTTCATTGAATGTGATAACAAATTTAGTTACAATTTTGAAACTTTGTCAGACAATTTGTTGTTATGAGGTAAGAGATCAACTTTTTTATAAATCCTTATTGAGTTTAGTATATTTTCTTGTCAATTTGGCCTGTAATTTTCTCCTCTTCATTAGAGGGTTTTTCATCTAAATCTTGGTGTTTGTTTTATCATTAAGTTTCTTATTCTCATATTGTTTTGCTGGTGCAAGTTGAAGAGTTCTTTCTTGTCATTGATATTTGGTTGATCTTTTAGAGAGTTGTGTTATTGTCTCCCAACAAGTGGTATCAGTGTCATTGTAATAGAAGGTAGAAACATAGATATCATCAAATTACTTGATTTGGAGGCCCATGATGGAGGACCTTTTTCATTACAAGGATGATGTTCCTTTAAAACCTGAAAAGATGTCAGATAGAGAATGAGAAAAGATGAAGCAAAAAACTTTAGGAGCTATTAGACAGTGGATTAATATTAACATATTCAACCATGTATCTCAAGAGAATGACCCTTTTGAGCTATGGAAGAAGTTAGAAGGTCTGTATGAAAGGAAGATTGCTCATAATAAGGCCTTTTTAATTAAGAGGCTTATGAATTTAAAGTTAAAAGCTGAAAAATCAATGTCGGAGCATCTAAATGCTTTCTATGACATAATCAACTTACTTACTACAATGAAGATCAATCTTGATGAGCTTTAAGCGTTGTTCATGTTGAGTTTGTTACTAGATATTTGGGGGATGCTAGTTATGATGATTAGCAACTCAGCTCCTAAAGGTCTGTGCTTTTTGGATGTAATTATAGAGAGTATGTTTAATGAAAAACTCAAAAGAAAGGAGATTAGAGTTAACAACGTGCAGGCTTTCTTGATGGAAAAGAGGAGAGGGAACAAGAGTAGAGGTCCCAAAGGTCGTGGCAAGTCTAATAATCATTCAAAGTCTAAAGGTGACAAAGATTTGAAGACATACCATTATTGCGATAAGCCAGGTCATATTAAGAGGTTATACTATAAGTGGAAGAGAGATCAGAAAAAGAAAGATCATCATAATGATGGCAACAATAAAAATACAACAATAACAGCTTCAATCACGAATGATGAGGTTCTCTAGTTTGTGCAACTAATTAATGCTTTAATTTTAGCAATTTTGGATCCAAATATGGAGTACTTCCCCAACTACAAAAGTAAATATTTTGGGAGTGTAAAGATGGGAAACTATAGTTTTGCCAAAATATTCGATATGGGTAATATCTGAGTTCATACAAATATTGGATGCTTGGTGACCTTGAGAGATATATGATACATCCCTGATCTAAGGCTAAATCTATTATCAGCTATTGTCTTAGAATAAGAATGATTTCAGCACACTTTCGGGAATTGGAAGTGAAACCTATCTAAAGGTGTAATAATGGTTATCCAAGGAGAGTTATGTTACTCATTGTATAAGACACACTCAAAGTCTTACAGTGGTGGAAAAGTATACACAACTGAAGAGGAAGCTTCATAAAATCTATGGCATTGACGACTGAGACATATGAGTAAGAAGGGATTAAAATTGATGATTGGTAAATCCCTTATCCTAGTAAAGAACTCATTACCGCTTAATTCTTGCGACCATTGCTTGGCTAGAAAGTAGTATAAATTCTCTTTCAAGAGAAGATATAGAAGGAAATAGAAGATATTAAAGTTGGTGCATTCATATGTCTGTGGCCTTGTTGAGGAGGAGTCATTAGGCGGTAACAAATATTTTGTTACATTTATTGATGATGATTCGAGGAAGACTTAGGTGTACATGTTGAACTCTAAGAGTCAAGTATTTGAAACTTTCCAAAAGTTTCATGTTATAGTAGAAAGGGAAGTTGAGACGAAGCTAAAGTGCCTGTGAACATATAATAGAAGGGAGTATACTTTCAAGTTGTTTGAAGAATATTGTACATCGCATAGCATTAGACATGAAAAAACTCAGCCAAAGACTCTATAGCATATTGAGGTTGTTGAGAGGATGAATATAACCATTATATAAAAGGCTCATTGCATGCTTAGAATGTTTGTGTATCTAAAAACATTTTGGGAGAAGCAATCCGAACTACAGTCTACCTAATTAATCAAGGTTTCTCAATTTTGTTAGATTTTGAGATTCCTAGGAGAGTGTGGACTAGCAAAGATCTCATATATCATCATCTGAAAGTTTTTGAATGTAAGGTATTTAGACATTTACCAAGGATCATAGAAAGAAAATTGACTCAAAGTCAATACCATGTATCTTTGTTAGATACAGTAATGATCAATTTGACTTCAAACTTTATGACCTAGAGAAGCAAAAGGTTGCTAGAAGCAATGATGCAGTGTTTTAGGAGCACAAGAGACGTGTTGATCTTCTAAGAGGAGATAAGTTATCACACTGCTGCTCATCATATGGCATTGTTAGCTCTTCATCAATTCCTTCAACTATTGAGTAGTCTATAGGTGAAGAAGATGAAGTGTGTGACAAAAAAATATTGGTGGTGATCAGATACAATCTGATAATGACGGGCTATATGAAAGACATCCAAAGAATACTAAAAATGAATCCATTAAGGATAATGAGAAGGGACTATTGGATCCAACAGTAGATGAAATACATCTTCGAAGGTCAATAAGGAAGAAAAGGCCTTCTATAAGGTATCCAAGTTTCGAATCCCTGTTACTTATTATTGACGAGGAACCTAAAAATGTGCAAGGGGTTGCATCTTGTAAAGACAAAGATCTATAGCTCGCAACTATGAAGGAAGAGATGGATTCTCCGAAGAAGAATAATACATACAAGCTTGTAAAGCTTCCAAAAGGAAAAAAGGCATTAAAGTATAAGTTGGTGTTCAAGATAAAGAGAGATGGTAATAACTTGGTTAAGCATAACACAAGGTTAGCAGTGAAAGAATTCAGTCAAAACAAGGGTATAGACTTTAATGAAATCTTTTCAGTAGTAGTTAAGATGACCTCAATTTAAACAATTTTGGGTGTAATTGTTTATTTAGATCTTGATGATTGCGTGTATTTCAAGAAGTTCTTATATGAGAACTTCATCACTCTTCTTCTTTAAGTTGATGATATGCTAATTGTGGATCAAGACATTAGTAGAATCTAAAAGTTGAAGGAGTATTTGTCCAAATCTTTTTATATGAAAAATTTGATACCTATAAAGCAAATTGTAAGCATGGAGATAGCTCAAGATAAGAAGAATAAGAGATTGTGGTTATCTTATGAGAGATATATTGAACGAGTGACAGAAAGGTTCAATATGAAGCTTGTTGATTGACTTTTTTTAAGTTTGTCAATTATGAATTAACCACAATTGTACAACGTAATTGTAGCTAGTATCGATAAGTATAGATCAATCCTACAAAGACTATAAATATTAGCAGTTACCATTATCCTATTATATAGTCTACAAATTTGACTGTGATTTTTAATTAATAAATTAAAACTTAGGAAAAAAAACAAGTAACAAGATTGAACAGAGAGTTAAGCAATCACTGAGGAAATTACCGATATCGATAATTAGAGTCTAGGTTTTGAATCCCTTTAAATAACCTTAATTGATTGATCTTCTATTATGTAATTGTCTTGTTAATTTATTGGATCGTGAAAATACCTATGGTACGCTAATAGCTTACTCTTAAGTCTAATAACAACTAATCCTAAGGTTATCAACCAAATTACTTAATTTAAATTTTATAGATTTGTTTTACAAATTTGTGAATCCCGTTATCAGATTTGGCCCTAATCCAAAGGATTTATGTCATCCTTTCTCTAGGGTTGCAATCAACTCCTTTCAATTACGGTAAATCTATTCACACAGGATTTCTCAATTTCTATATTATAAATCAGATTATACACTAATATCCAAATCTATTAGAACATATATTAAACACATAATTGAGTCACAATAGATTAATCCAAACAATTGCATTAATAAAAGAATCAAACATGTTATTGCATAAAACTAGGGTTCATCTAACCTAGGAACTAAAGCAATTCAGTTACACATGATAGAACATGAAATCAAACAGAAACAAAAAGAAAAATGAATTGAACATAATGGATTCATAATGGTAAATCTCCCTGTTTGTCTCCTATTGAATATTCTTGCAAGGTAGAGGATTGATCTTCTATTCCTATGGATCTTTCAATGATTTCTTGATGTTTTCCAATTCTCTTAATCAAGATTGCCCTTTCTGAACGATCCCAGCCTTTGTAATCACCTCCTAATGTATGCTTCCCCTTTTACCTCAGAACATATCTTTTTATAGTAATTTTTAGAGTTCTAGGAAGTACAAAATACCCAAAATTCATGATTCTAAACGACCTGAGAGAAGTACAAGGGTTGATGCACGACCGTGTATCCCATTTTTGCTTTACATCTTCATTTTATGCCGCATTTTCATCCTAATTCTTCTTCTTTTAGTCTATAAAGGCAATTATAACCTATAAACACACGTGAAGCAAATTAAAAACCAAATATACAACAAAAGTATAAAATATCAAGCAAAAATACATTAAATATGGGATTTAAATATCATTAATTATGCATCTATCAAACATTCTCACACTTAAGCTTTTGCTTGCTCTCAAGTAAACCATAATAAAAATTATCAAATTTATGACATCAACCCCTCATCAATCTCAACTTGTCCATTCATACTATAAATCATCATCTAATATGCTCTTTTTTTAATCAAAACAAAAGATTCTCGAACATTCATATTGTACCACAATTAAAGAATTGTGGAACCTTTCAATAATTTCAAGTCTCAAACAAGTAAAGAATGTAAATAACCTTCAAGGTTTAAAACAATAAAAAGCTCTTCAAAGAAAAATAGGAAAAAGGTTAATATGTGGGTATAATAACAATGGAAAAGGCTAATGCTCGAGTTGGTTATTCCTAAAAGATAATTTTATAGGTGTGGTAATTATCAAAGAAATAAGCTTAAATAAATTGTTGAATCTAAGTGTCTTCATCGTGTCAATGCTTCTAATTTAACAAATATGATCTCAATATGTATAATCAAAACAAGTTCTATAATCATTCTACTATATATGGTAACACATATGAAAGAATAAAAAGAGCTTTAAAATTTTAAAATTTTTGCTCTTAGGCTCAAAAACTCACAAAAAATATAGGTTTTTATATGTTTAAATAGTATGCAATTTTCATTCAATTTGAATATCTTAATGATTAATGAAAATATGACTTATAAAAGCAATTTTATTCTAACTCTCATCCTTTTGCATATTAATTCAAATCAATATTCAATAATGAAGTAAAGTTTTGATGGACAAATTTCAATTAATTCAAGATATCAGTTAATAAAATTTAATAATCAAGATTATAATAAGCTTAAAGAAATCATTAAAAATCATTAACCCCTTCCCTACTGTTACACTGTCCCTAATGTACACAGTATAAGTATATATAATAAGTGAGAAAGTTTAGTGGTACTTCCCTTAATATGATGATTTTTCTTAATTACGATCCATCCAATATTAGATAACATCCTTGAAAAATATAAGAAAAAGGATAAAAGGAATAAAAAAGAAATAAAAATAAAATTACATAAAATAATTAAGAAATAAAATATTAAAATGACATAACAAAAGTAAATCCTAATTCTTGAGTTGCCTCCTAAGTAGCATTTGGTTAACGTCATTAGCTTAATGTACCTTTTATGTTACCTTCATCTTAGGTCTATGATCAGTAAAAGGTCATAGTTTATCAAATTAATTAATCCAATTGTATGCATTAATTCCATTTTAATGACAAATTATTAATAAAATATGGAATAACAAAACTCCTTAAATCATCGATTGACTCGAATAGTTTGTCTTCGACAAAGTGGGAACTCTTAGTACTTAAAGTCATTGCCAACGTCCCATCAGTAGTTTTCTTACTTAGTTCCTTTCCTAGTTCTTCCTCGACCACCTTTGTCCATTCTTCTTTTTCTTTCTAGACAAGGGTTTCTAGCTCATCTTCTTTAATTACTTCCTGCCACTCCTTTACTTCCTCTTCTTGGATGTTTCTTTTTCTTCTTCTTTTGGAAGCTCTTATTGGAATATCACTTCATTAATGAAGCTAACCCTTATCTTTTCTTCACTCTCGATTTTACGTCAGTTAGCTTTCATTTCTGTAAGGAGTTCCATTAATTTGTGTGAAATACTCTCTTCCTTTTCTTCTTCTTCTTCTGGGAGCTCTTTTCACTACTAAGGGTGATTTCCATTTTGTATTCTATAGGATATGTTTTAGTAGGAACGGGAAAATTCCCTTGCATCTCGTCAAATATAATCCTTGCCTGCTAGTCGATCTAATTCACCATATTTTGAATATAAGCCTCAGCTTCTTAATGCCTTATGATTGATTCTTGAATAAAATCGGCCATCATATTTTCCAGAGTTAGCCCTTGGACTTGAGGTGCTTGATACTGTAAATATTTAGCTAGATCATAATCTTTCTGTCCACAAGTCAAAAGGTTACTCCATTTTGAATTGTAACTGTTCTCGTATAGTGCACCTTGAGGTTGATTGTACAGGTTCAGTTACTCCCACATATAAGTTGGTACTCGACATTTATAATTGTAATACTTACTCCCACAAATGTCGCAACACGACATGGATATTGGTGGAGCCTCCAACAACATGTCAGTAAACCTCTCTCTCTTATATGGTGATGTTACATATTACGAAGACACATTGTAGCTCCTATAAGGGTATTGTTTGTTCCATCCTTCCATCGTAAGTTATGGTATTGATATTAGGTCTTAATCCCTAAAATAAACCATAAATACATTATTATTGTAGAGAATTTTAGAAGATATAAATGAATAAGCCAAAAGTATAACAAGATACAATAAAAATAAAATACAATAAAAATAAAATACGATAAGATAAATACAAAAAATAATGAATAGAGTAATACCATTCAGGTGTTCCTAATATCAAAGTCCCTGACATTGGTGCCAAAATCTTGATTGAATTTTTCTAAGTTTTTCGATTATGAGTTAACTACAAGTGTACGACATAGTTGCAACTAGTGCCAACGAGTATGAGTTAATCCCACAAAGATGACAAATATTAGTAGTTATCGTTATCCTATTATCTAGTTGACAAATTTGATTGTGATTTTTAATAAAAGAAATTAAAACTAAAGCAACTAAAATAAAACAAATAGAAAGATTGAACAGAGAATTAAAAAATCACTTAGGAAATTACTGATATTGAGAATCAGTTTCCTAATTTCAAATCCCCCTAAATATCATTAATTGATTGATCTTTTATCATGTAGTTGTTTCATTGATTTATTGGACTGTGAAAATTCCTATGGTATGCTAATAGCTTACTCTTGAATTAATAGAAATTAATCCTAAGGTTATCAACCAAATTACTCAAGTTAAAGTTTATAGAATTGCTTTACTAACTTGTGAATCTTGTTATTAGGCTTAACCTTAATTCAGAGGATTTATGTTATCTTATCTCTAGGGTTGCAATAAACTCCTTTTAATTACAGTAGATATATTCTCACATGTGATTTTTCAATCTCTATGTTATGAAATCAGATTGTACACTAATATTCTGAATCTATTAAAAATATATTAAACATGTAATTGAATCACAATATATCAATCTAAACAATTGCATTAATAAAAGAATCAAAACATTTTATTGCATAAAACTAGTGTTTATCTAACCTAGGCACTAAAAGAATTTAGTTACACATAATAGAACATGAAATCAAACATAAACAAAAAGAAAAATGAATCGAAAATAATGGGTTCATAGTTTTAAATAGACCTGTTTGTCTCCTACAAAATATTCTTCCAAGGTAAATGTTTGACCTTGTATTTTGATGGATCTTTCGATGGTTTCTTTATGTCTTCCACTTCTTTGAATCAAAATCGCCCCTTCTAAATGATCTCAGCCATTGTAATCACCTTCTAATGTCTGCTCCCCTTATTGCCTCCGAATAAGTCTTTTTATAGTAATTTTTAATATTTTGGGTGATGCACAGTCTGATACAAGGTCATGTACTAGACTGTGTATAACTCAAAATATCTAGAATTTGTGATTCTACATAGCTTGAGAGAAGTACGTGAGTTGATGCACGAACATGTATCCCTTCTTTGCTTTACATTTTCATTTCATGTCTCATTTTTAGTCTATGAAGGAAATTATAACCTATAAACACACTTAGAGCAAATTGATTACCTAAGGCACAATAAAAGTATAAAATATCAAGCAAAATTCATCCAATATGGGGATAAATATAGTTAATTATGCTTCTATCACATGTTAAGCCAGTTAGCATGCCGCTAGCATTTCACTTCAAGTTGTGTAAGCGTGCATGTCCCTCGACAGAGAAGGAGACATACTGTATGTCCTCTATTCCATACACAACTATAATATGGTCTTTGATGTATGCAATGGTGTGCATAAGGTCAGATATTGCTCAAGCTGTTAGGATGGTGAGGAAATTATTATCAAATCTAGGGAAGGTTCACTAGGAAACACTGAAAAGGGTTTTAAGATACTTCAGAGGCATGTCGAAGTGGAGTTTATGCTTTGGTGATGGTGCGCCAACTCTAGAAGGTTTTACATATGCATATATGGTTGAAGATCTTGATGGAAGCAAATTCAGGTTTTCTGTTGAAGTTTGCAAGGGAGCCATTGATAGGTGTATACTATGTTTTGCTAGATCATAGTTGTATACTATGTTTTGTTGGATGTTCAACTATGTTTTTAAGTATTTCTTAGATGATTATCATGTGTATAGGCTTAAAATTATGTTATTACTAATGTTTGTATGTAGTCTAAATGTTTATTTGGTTTAAAGCAACAATGGATCTTAATTTTATGTTTCATGAGGTGTTTGTTGATCCTAGATTTCCTAAGAGATTGATTACTCTCTCTCAAAAGCTAATCAATTAACTCTAATTTAATCCCAAATTTCAGATTTTGCAACCTCTTGATTCACAAAAATTCTTAACATTTTCAAATAGATTTGAAGCTATCTATTGGATAATCAAATTCTCATACACGATTTCAATTAGATATGAAGTTATCTATTGGATAATCAAATTCTCACATAAGATCTTCCTTCGAATGATTGTCAATTTAATAACTTCTTGACTTATTAAATTGTCAACTCTCATTACACAACCTAATCTGATTACTTTTGACTCACTCTTTTGATTTGTTGTCAAAGTATGAGCTTGCACAATTATTAGTCATCTCATAACAATCCAAGCTATAAAAGTTGGCTTTATCTATGACTAAAGCAGAGTATGTAGCTGCAGTGGAAGTTTATAAGAAGATGCTCTAACTGAAAAGGTTTCTTTAAGAGTTGGATGTGAAGCAAGAAGACTATGTAGTATTTTATGATAGTCAAAATGCTATTGACTTAAGCAAAAATTCTATGTATCATTCCTATATAAACCACATAGATGTTAGGTATCATTGGTTAAAGTTTATGATAGAAAAGCAATAATTAATGTTGAAGAAGGTTCGTACGGATTTGAATGGTATTGATATGCTGACTAAAGTGGTTCCTATAAACAAGTTTAAGCTTTGTAGTAAGCTTGCTAGGATGTATCTCAAGTAGATTCCCTATATTTAGGCTAGAGGGGGAGATTGTTAAGTGTCCAACCCTATTTTTGAGACTTTTGTTGATCATAAACATCTTTATAGTTTGTGGGAGTGACGAACAAGTAAAGAAAACATGGATGAAGCTCTTCAAGAATGTAAGTCCCTAGAAACATATGAAGGAATGTGCAAATAGTGAAGAAATAAATGGTCGTGTACATACCTGTGTGTGGAGGCCGTGTAACTCTCTGTAACCTATATAACTGCAAGGTGATGTTGAAGATACAAGGTCACTTATATGGTCGTGTAAGGGATCATGTACGGTGTCGAAAACCTATTTCGTGATATAAAAGAGAAAAATAGGTAAATTTTTGTAGAGAGTGTAGTCATAATGTCCAAAAGTAAGGAAAAAGAGAGAGAGAGCAAATAGTCTTGTATTCTCATCCTTGTTCTATTGTTTTTGAGATTGGTTTGAGTGCTTGTTGATTGTGATATCAAATTTGGTTTCAATTTTGAAATTTTGTAAGATAACTTATTGTTGTGGGGTTAAAGAACAACTTTTTGAAAATCTTTGTTGAGTTTAGTAGATTTATTTGTCGATTTGACCTGTGATCTTTTCACTCCACACTACAGCGCTTTTCACATAAATTTTATTGTTTATTTCATTGTTAAATTTCTTATTCTCACATTGTTTTGATGGGGCAAGTCGAGGAGTTCTTTCTTATAGTTAATATTTGGTTGATCTTTTAGAGAATTGTGCTGTTACCTCCAAATTAATATGAACTTAAAAGGGAGAAAAAAATAATTAGAAATGGTCCTTAATTCACCATGGCCAGGCATGTGTTTATGATGTGCCTAAGAATGTGACGTAAGGCGCGAGTAACAGGACAAGTTTCATCGTGCTATTGTTTATACAAGCTAGGCTTCGAAGCATGCTAATTACAGCGACAAGACAATGAAAGGGCAAAAACAGCAAATTATATAATGGGATATCTGATCACTGTGTTATATAGTTGAACAAATTTACATTGATTATGCCATTCAATTACAAACACCCCATTAACTACATTAAAGGAGTTTCATAAACCATTTCATTTACATTGAATATTACTGTCTGAATCTTAAGCCTCTAATAAGTTGAAATCATTTTGGAGCACCAGATTGGAAGTTTTAAAATAACCACAACGGGGTGCTATAACATTAATATTTTAATACATATGAAATAGTACCTAAAGGGAATGTATTCACTTACATTCACTATTTTTAACCAAATAAGACTACCGAAGTGACTAGATTAAGGGTAATTAAGTCAATAAGGATTCATAAGCATCAGAGGATAAGACTCCAGTTGACAAGTGACACACCAATTATTGTATGCCTAAATAGGGGGAGGAAGCGTATAGTTGATGCTAACGGCGACTAATTTAAAGAATGAAAAGAAAGAAGAAATGGAAGATGAAAGAAAAAGGAAGTAGAGAAAGCAACTTCATTTCATTTGGCCCATGCCATGTCCACCCCGTCGCCTAATGATGTGAAGTCATCAACTTCTTCTCTTCTTCTACTCTTCTTCTTCTTCTACTACTACTAGTCCTACTACTCTCTTCCTCCTACTCTTTTCACCTTCTCCACACGCTTATTATTCTTTACCTTTGTTCTATAAACAAATTACAACAAAATTTCTCGCTGATAATCCACACCATGTCAACTGATAGGGGGAAGGACATAGCAGAAGCATCCGACGAACATCAACAACCAACAACCCCTAGTCGCTATGAATCACAAAAGAGAAGAGACTGGAACACTTTTTGTCAGTATCTTAAGAACCAGAGGCCACCAGTCCCACTTTCCGAGTGCAATTGTAATCATGTTCTTGACTTTCTTCGATACCTTGATCAGTTCGGCAAAACTAAGGTCCATCTGCAGGGTTGTACGTTTTATGGGCAACCTGAGCCACCTGCTCCTTGCACCTGTCCACTTAAACAAGCTTGGGGTAGCCTTGATGCCCTCATCGGACGCCTTCGAGCAGCATATGAAGAGAATGGAGGCTCGTCGGAGACAAACCCTTTTGCAACCGCAGCGATTCGGGTTTATCTAAGAGAAGTTAGGGATTCTCAAGCTAAGGCCAGAGGAATACCTTACAAGAAGAAAAAGAAGAAGTCGACCTCAATCAGTAAGGGAAAGGATGAATCCAGCTCTTCAATGCACATTTCTTGAGCTCCTGTGCTTGCCAAATTATGGTGATTTAACTATCTTTCAGCTTCCCTGCAAATTGTTCGATTATTTTTGGTAGCGTTAAGACTCTGTCAATTCTGGTTCATTTTATTCTAAAAATATAGTTGCTTATGTTTAACGAATACAACTGCGAAGCCTCAGATAGTCAGATACTGGTATTGTTTGCTCAGGAACATGGATACATTTAACCACAACCGGAAATACTACAAAGGGATACAGCTATCTTATCACAAAAACTTAGTCAAAAAGGGGCCATGATCTCAATCCCTTTGGTCCTAACCCCTAAAATGTCGGCATCAAATATGAGAACCCCAATCTTAATTTCAACCATTTGATTGGATATTATAATTCTAGAATTCCTCTAGACATCATACCAAAAGGAAAAAGGGACGGATTGTACGTGCAATGGTGAAGTTGAACATGCAATGGTGACTCCGGCAGTACGTAAGTCTATCGTATGGTGGGTATGAAGCAAATCCTGGATTAAAGAAAGGGCGATAGAATGTTAGTGTATGAACTACATAACCATCATTTAATAATAATAACCATCTCATAATTTTTTTCTATAATAAATATTTATATTTTTTTATTTTTTATTCGGTTAACTTTGTTATGAGTTGTACCTTTCAAGATTATAAGAAAATTCTCTGCCCAATGAATAATCACATGAGGTGATGTATCTTAATTGCACTTTCAAGTTCTCTACTTAATTTAATGCTCATGAGAATGATTGAAAGACAGATTCACCTAAGATTAAGGGTTTCTTGCTTATTTCTTTAATTAAAATTTGTATGCTAATGCCTGCTGCCTGTATATTGCTTCTCCTTTGTCATATCGAATGGCACCATGGGCCTTGCCAATCACCATTGTCCCACTCATTGCTTAGCAATGCTGAGCATCCATGGAAGGGCAATTCTGAGATTTCTTATCCTGCACTTTGTACCATGCTAGATTTTCATGCTGAATGATCAGATTTTGTGGTCAGCAACTTTATAGGTTTTATGATTGACAATTGTATCTGTTTGGAATTCAGCTTGCATGGTAAAAGCTTAAGCTTTGTGCATGTAATTACGGGAAGACATTTTTCTCTTTATTTTTGCTTTTCATTTTTATATGTGTTCAGAATTCATCACCATAGAGCAGTCGTTTTGCTCTTTACTTGTGTTAAATCTTGAACTGTCTGTTCTTTACGAAGGTATTTTATGTCATTATTTTAATGTTTTCTAACGCTAAATAATTAAGTATAATTGACAGTACAGCAATAATTTTAATGTTTGTAGGTTATTGTCTAATCAATCAGAATGCATAAAAGGATTGAAGTCGGAACTTTTTGCATTGTTTGCATTCCTTGTATGCAACATAGTTCGCACCTTTGATAGAACCAGGAGACGACCACAGAGATAGTTCGAAATTGAATTGTGTTTTTGTAGCCAAACCAAATTCAAGAACCATTCCAAATTGAAAACGTAACGAGAAATAAGAATTCTTATGTTCTTTTTTTAATGAGAGAAATTGCTCTACCCAATTTTTTATGCAGACCCTTAGAACAATTAATGATGAGGGAAAGCAAAGGTAATTGTCTTAGCAATCCTCACCAGATGGGCTATAGGGTTCATTAGATGCGGTTTCCTCAATTTTCTCGCCTGTTTCAGACTCGTCAACGTACAACAACAAGATAGTGCTCCATTACTTTGTTCATATTTTCTGATCATCACATATGGAGAATAATAATACTTACTGTGTTGACATTAGGAAAATAGAGGATCTGATTAAAAATAATAATAACAACACTTAATTAAATATAATTGTCCCAAGAAATTATGATATTAAAATTACCTTGTCCGCTCCACGTACGTAAACCTTATGTGCACACTCGCTGATCATAAGAGGCAGTATCCATTTGTTCATATTCTCCGATCCGATACCTAGCACTCCTCTTATAGATATCGCATGCCTGACAGAGGTGTAAATCGCACTCATCGCACCCAAGATTCATCACCAATCATTAACAGTGCGATGTCACTCTTAATCTGTTAACAAGTATTATTAGATCAGCAAATCAAGTTTGAGTTTTTTTTTTAAACTCAAATTTAGTACAAAATTTGGTTAAATTTAAAAGATGAGTTTAACTCAATCAAATTCGGATAAAATAGCGTCATTTTACTTAAATCGAATCAAACTAGAACAAACCTTTAAACTCAAACTCAATTCCTAATCATCCCTACTCATTAGGACTACATTTGCCAACAAAAAGTGTTGGAAACGGTTCTCTTAATTTAGTTTTATTTCTACATTCTAGTAATTTTATTTTTAATTTATGATTCTAGCCTCTATTTTTAAGTAGAATTTTATTTCATAATTAAAACTGTTGAAATTATATTTTTACTAATACTGATTAAAATTAAATAAGAGTTAGAGATTAATATGATTATTTTATTTTATTTTATTTGAATTTCTTATATAATATATAAATAATAAAATTTTTGTAAAATCTTTTTTTAGTCCAATTGATTTTTCAGATTCTAAATTTTGGGTTCGTATTCATGTATTGTTTAATATATTTTTTAAACTCTTAAGCAATTATTAATCACATTGACTGTTCAATTCTAAATTGAATTAGATCTAAGGTTCTACAAAAATTCAATCTAAACCTTTTAGATTAAAGTTAATCGTATCTGAATATGATTTTTAGGGCTCTAGTTTCAATTCCAAATTTTAAGATCAATAACAATCAAATAATTTAATTAAATTATAGAATTAAAATCTAATTCTAATACCATTGTTGGGAAAACAGGAAGGGACACAATATTGACCAAAACAAAATAATAACAAAGCTTTTTCGTATTTTGATTTATCGAAAACCAAGATCACTTTAATTCTATAAAATGATTAACATGTGAATCAAAATAAAATATGAATTTTAATACATACCTTATTCTGAAACTTGATCATATTCTTGTCGTATCCAATAAATTGTTTCTAAATCCGGTCCATCTTAACCACTGTAATAGCATAAATGTCTGGTCTCTAACGGTATCTATAAAATAAGTTAAGATTACTCTGTAACTCTTATAGAGAGAGTTAAGTAAGAAGTGTTAGCATCATTAGAGCTTAAGCCTATTTATAATAAGCTTTGGACATTTTAGTAATTTAATTAAAATTAAATTCTAATTTTAACTAAAATTTAATTAGAATTACAAATAATTCTAATTAAGTACTAATTATGCGCAAATAAGGTTTAATATCTCATATTGATTCTTATTTATTAAATATCTCATATTTAATCATAAAGTTTATTAAACTTTACAATCAAGCTCAACTGTTTAAAATATTTTTGGTCTCTTCAACCCGTTCTTTATGTAAGACCCATTAAGTTCCCAAACACATTAGAAATGATTATAAATTATAATTATAATTCTTAATTAGAATTAGATAAATTTAAAAAATTTATAATCATAAATCAAGATTGACGTCTAATAATACATCATGACTATTTAAATATTTAGGAATGTCAAAGTAGTTTTGACTAACCTTGTGCATGATTTTTCTTTATAATTTAATCTTTTCATCATGTAATGTTCTAATTAGACATAGAACATATATTTAATATCTACTCTATTTTGAGTCTAATCATATTAATTTTTTACCATTAGCTATTGATCATACTACATCTAATGACTACCGAAAAAATGACTAATGATTAGAATAGGTCATAAATAGTATCAAAACACAACAGTCCTCATATAAGATAACTTTAGAGACCTCAAGTTAAAGGATCACTTATACAATTATCACATTGAAAATTTCCATAAACTTATAAGGAATGCTCCAAATGGATTTCTTATAAATGGTTTGTTTAGTGAACTTTTTCTCTAATCAGCATTTACACATTTATTTAAGTATCTCTTTACTTTAGTATATGAGATTGATTACTTCCTTTATAAGAAAAAACAAAATGTGTGTTAATGTTTTTAGTTCTATTAATGTTCAGCCTTAATAGAACAATAATTAGGAACAATTTAAGAATAATATATAAATGCAATATGAATATCATAATCATAGTCTCATTATAATTTTATTTGCAATCTATAAATATCTTATAAATTTTGTCATGTAAATCTAAATATGAACAAAATAAAAAATATCTTTAAATAATTGCCACTAAATTACAACCAATCTAATTAGCTGTATTATATATACCAATAATTTCATACTTGACAAAGGTGTACTTTGTACTCTTTGCATGCAAGATTCATCATCAATCATCATCGCATGTCACTCTTAATTTGTTAAAAAGTACATGTACCTCATTATTAGATCAGCATCATGCTTAAATAAGTTTGAGTACGTTTTAACTCGAATTTAGTATAAATTTTGGTTAAATTTAAAAATTAGTTGAGTTTAACTCAATCAAGTTAAGATAAAATAGTGTCATTTTGCTTAAGTTGAGTCAAAGTAGAATAAAACTCTAAACTCAAACTTAATTCGTAATCGTCCCTACTCATTAGTCATTAGGACTACATGTATCAACAAAAAGTGTTGAAACCGTTTCTCTTAATTTAGTTTTATTTTTTTTGTATTTTTATGGTTTCAGTTTCTATTATCAGCAAATTTTTATTAAATTATTAAATTATTAAATTATATTTTTACTAATAGTAATTAAAAATGAATAAGAGTTAGAGATTAAAATAAAATAATTTTATTTAAATTAAAATATTTTTATTTTATTTGAATTTTTATATAATATATAAAATAATAAAATTTGTAAAATCTATTTTAAAATA
>JAOQMP010000009.1:960660-994458 GCA_027563575.1 Erythroxylum pedicellare
ATTGAAATTAGAATTTAATTTCAATTAAATTACTAAAACGTCCAAAGCTTATTATAAATAGGCTTAAACTCTATAGAACTAGCACTTCATGCTTAACTCTCTATATAAAAGTTACAGAGTTCTCTCAATCTGTTTTATGAATATCATTAAAAGTCAAACGCTTGTACAACTATAGTGGTTAAGGCGGATCAATTTCAAGAACAATTCTAAAAATACAGATCAAGCTTCAGGGTAAGGTACGAATTAAATTATGCTTTATTATGCTATATTAATCATTTTATATAATTAAATAAATCCTAATTTTGAAAAATCAAAAATTACGAAAAAAAAATTAGTCATTACTTAACTACAATCACAACCGGATTTTCCAACATTTTATAGTTCCAATGCATGTAAATTGGTATGCGAAATCCAAAGGTGAAAATTTTCTTGCAAGAGTACAGTTATCCATTCTTTGCAGTCTTCTATTCCCCCGATATTGCAGAAAAGATGGAATAAATTTGTCCCATGGGAAGCCAAAAAGTGGCATTACAAAGTTATCCACAATGATGGGAAAAATCATTGAAAAACAGTCTACAACTTGGCCGAGAGGAACACAATTGTAACAGCTCTACCATGTTTGTTTTTTATACAACATGAAACAACCTCTGTATCAACAGAGCGAGTATTCGCAGTCTAGCAAACGAGACAGTATCTCTTCGCAGCTGGGCCTTTCATGTGGTTCTCCCCAACAATCTGCAACCAACAACACCAGTTTAACGTTTCAAGTGATAGATAGCCTTCTCTTTAAGGATTACTACTACCAACTTTTGTCCAAAAATTCAATTAAGTGAGCCAATAAAATTTCTAAAGGTGCGGTATATTTACATTAATCTTTCTCATTTAGTCCACTGATAAAATTCATACCTGAAATTAGCCGGCCTAGAGGACCTTCAGGAATCTCCAAGCGGGAACCCTCATTAGCCACAGCATAAACTACCTGAAAATCCCATAGATAGAAAGGGCATAAGGGGCTCAGAATTCAGTTGAGTTGTGATAATTTATGTTAGATGAAAAAAAAGCAATATTAGGAAAATGAAATTTGTACAAAAAGCTTACCCTTTCTGGTGGTACACCTTCCCAAGGTCTATTTAATGTACAGAGTTCCCACATTATCACCCCAAGGCTGAAAATATCACACTTCTCGGAGAAGGATTCATTTCGAATAAGTTCAGGCGCCATCCATTCTGGAGTTCCAGCAGACGATGAGTCCCTCATAGACATATCTGTCATTATTCTGGATAACCCAAAATCACAGATCTTGACAGTCCAATGCTTATTCACAAGACAGTTTGCACTTTTAAGGTCTCGATGGACTATCTTCATTCGATGTATGCACATCAACCCCCTTGATCACCCAAAATAGACATTGTCAGCATACAGCTAAATTACTTTCTTTGGTTTAAAAATCAGCTATATCACAGATATTAGAGGTAGTATCAGTTCATGGAAGTGCAAATGCATGGAGGACAAAAAGACATCAGGCAGAGCAGAAAAAATTAAACAGTTGAAAATAGAGAGCGGGAGAAGATAATGGAATTAAATAAAAGAATTGGTCCTTAAGGTAAATTATCTAAAATAATTCAGTAAAATTAGATGGATAAACTAATGGAAAAAGAAGAGAACAACAACAACATCTAGTGTGAATCCCGTTGCTTCGCGGGATTTAGAGAGGTTCAATAATATGCAGTCTTACCCTTAACTAGTAGAGAGACTGTTTCCAAATGACCCCCATGAAAAGAGAGGAAGCGAGAGAGAGAAAGAGAGAGAGAGATGGAGAGGGAGACAGAGGAAAAGAAAAGAAAAAAGAAGAAAATAATAAAAAATAAAAAAAGGATGAAGAAGAACGAGAAAGTTTTTTTTTTGTTTTTGTTTTTGAAGCTAAGAAGGAGAAAGTTAATAATAATAATATTAAAAATGTGAATATGAGTAGTAGTAGTACTAGTATGAATAAATAATAATAATAATAATAATAATAATAGCAGCAACAGTAGTAGTAGTAGTAGAGTAGCAGAAATAGTAGTAGTAGTAATAGTATTAGTAATAATACTAGTAGTAGTAGTAATAGTATAGTAGTTGGGGTGATAGCAGTGGTAGTAATACTAGTAGTTGCAAAAAATAAAAAGAAGAAAAGGATGAAGGAGGAGAAAGTTAACACTAACAATATTAATAACGCGAATATGAGTAGTAGCAGTATGAATAATAATAATAATAATAATACCAGTACAGCAATAGTACTAGTAGTAGTAATATTATTAGTAGTACTAGTAATAGTAGTAGTAATGGAAAAAGAAGTTATAGCTAAACATATGAGATCAATTGAGAAGTTCCACTGATTTCTGAGAAGCAGGGAACTAGACCGAAATGAATTATGAGGAAGGTATGGAGGTCCAGGCAGCACTTCATAAGAGAATAGAAAACTTGTTTATGCAGTATACACAAAACATATCTGAAAAAAGTCACATGAAGGGTCGAGAGAATAGTAAGTGACATTTAGAAGGGCTTCTATCACGAAATAGGCATAAAAGATGAGGATGGCAGTCGCTAAAAGCTTGCTAAGTTACAACCTAACATACGAAGGAATTGAAAATATGAAATCAGGATTAAGACTACTGATTCTTTCTTCAAGTATAAAATCAAGAAAAACTGGCGATTCCTTTCCTACAAACCATTTTATCAAGTTCCTCACATAACAAATGACTAATCAAACATAGACCACAGAAAATCACTAGCGCTGTAACTAGGTTTCTGCAAGTAGCTCTAAAAGCAGCATATCATCTCATATGTGTGGGGAACACACCTGCATATATCCCGCAGCATCTTTAACCTTCTCCGCCAACTAAGCCTCTTCTTTTGATCGCTCAAGTGGATCAAATAATACAGGGACCCCATTTCCATGTATTCTGTAACCATTGACAAACGTGGAGGTTTTGTACAAGCACCCAAAAATAAGATAACTGCAAGAAGCAGCAATATGTTATTTCACCAAGAAGCAGGTAAAGACTAAATACAGTAGAAAGGCATAGCTCATTAGTTCAAGCTCAGGGTCTTGATTTCAATGTTGGGAAGAATATATTTTACAAGCGGGCCTATGAATCTAATCTCAAAGTGTAGAACTGAATCTTGTTCATTTCTCAATGGGTGATTCTGAAAATTCTTTGCTTCAGTATTCTAAAACCACAGGCATGAATCTCCAAAAAAATAAATGTAAAGAATTATACTCAACTACAAGCAGATTTAAGAGGAATACCATTAGGATGTCGAAGTCGGCTGGAGTAAGCACATGTAGAAATCCAGAAAGAGTGCAAAGTTAGATTGATAAATGGACAGGATTAAACTACAACATAAAAATATCAACAAGAATATACCTAAGGATGGATATCTCATTGCAGAAATCCTCCATGTTCTCAGCTGTTAGATCTTGCTCAAGAAAAACTTTGATTGCAACATCAGTTCCATTCCATACACCACGGAATACTTCCCCAAAAAATCCTACAAAAGAGGAAAAATGAATTAATCTCAAGGAACAGAGAGTTTCAAGACTAGTAGCACATGGAATTGTTTATAGTCCACAAAACAACGAATAAATGTTTATAGTTAATCTTTGACTATAGAAATAGACAATGTTGGCGCAGTGAAGTTGACACAATTATGAATGAAGACACAATTATATGTTAACCAAGGAATTGAAACAATCATAAATGTCTAATACTCTCATGAACAAATAAATCCCCTTCCCCAGCAACTAAGCTTGAGTTACAGAGAAGGAAATATATAAAAACATCCAAAAGACAAGACATGTAGGTTGTAATTAAAATTAAACCCCAAAACAAACCTTGACTTGTAAAATCAATTAAATTCAAATAAATTTAAGACTAGTAGTACCACTACTGCACTTTCAAAAGCAATTTAAACACAATCGTCCTATAACTACAAAAATTTCATTAATGCTTCTTTTTCCAAAAAAAATGATAAAAACAAACAAATTCCTAGCCAGTACTCTAAGCTCTAATCAGCTCTGGTATGACAATAAGCATAAGCCACAAAAATAATAAAGCAAGGCTAGAAAATAAATAGGCAAGCTCAACAAATTTTTTATCTTGCAGGATGAATAGTGCCTCAGGACCTAAGCATCTTTCTTTGCTTGTTAATTACTATAGTTTCAGTCTTGACAATAAATTGATAATCAAAAAGAACCTGTAATGGTTCATAATGTTGAAAAAATGAAGAATTAGAAAAGTTATATTGCTGATCAATTCTTACCTATCCCAACACGAGTTCCAACAGTTACCTCTGAGAAATCAATATTCCATTCTTGGAAAGGTAACAGAGGTTTGTTGTGGAACATTGGAGATTCGAGAATTTTATTCCATGTTGAAACTAATTCATCATTTACTCCATAGCCTGAAGGTCTGCTTCTCTCAGAGGTTTGACTCCTATATTCATGTGGAGAGGATGGTAGTGAAATTGCCTTCTGAGAATCTAACTGATTCCTTTCAATGCCATATAAATCAGATCTGCCCTCCTTTTCGTCTGAAGTATTTGCATAGGACCCATCCTCTCCACGTTCCCTTGGAACACGATTTTGCTTCAAACTTTCATTCATTGCACGGACAGCCCTGAAAGGTTCATCAAATACTAAAGTGCTGTCCAAGCATAAGAACTCAACATATAATTAAAAAAAGAAGGGATCATGTCTCTCAAGACAATTTCTGATATGGAACATTAGAAAAGTTAACCATGACCTCAAATCACATGCACAAACATGATCAAGTTTGGTGTATTCAAGAAGTAGATTCTACAAATGTTCAATAACAAATAACAGCAATTGGACAGCCCTTCTTCAAATACTACTCAACTTACCCCTAAATGCTTAGTATTGGTTTAGTTGAAAAATGTTAAGAGCCTTATTTCTACTTAGTTTGTACCCTCAAGGATATTCCTTAGCTTTCCTTTATTTGAATACTTCAGGTATCCTATTACGGAACAATGGTCTTAGTTAGTATTGCTCTACTTTTAAAAAATGGCCTAAAACCTAGTTAATAACAAATTCTATTCTCTCCTTTTCCTTCTCTGCATTATATCGGAGCCAAAAAAAAGAAAGAAAGAAAACTAGAAGTGAAAGAAGTACAAGAGGGAGCGTGTAATAGTACTGTTCATCCCATTATTCATTCTTCTACAATTGAACATGCCTTCATTGTCTAAGATACTTTAAATGTCAAAATCACAAGATAAGATGGATGCATGAAATTTTGAGATTTGGATGCTAGATTATGATATAACAATAAAGAAATATAATAATCAACAAATTCGCAGCGCCTATTGGATGAAAAGATTATATAAATCAGTGCTCAAAAGTTCAAGACAAATACCAACCTTACTATATCATCACCAATCTCTGGTGTCATGCTTATACTCCTCCTCCTTATTCTACGAGCTTCTGATGTTGAAGAACCCTCTGATCTGTAACTAAAAAAAGATTCCATATTAGGCTGCTCTAAGCAGAGATACATACTTCTATGCAAATGTCAGTAAACATTGCCAACACCAAATGTCAACACTATGGCAAGAAATCTGATATTGGACCTGTAAATCTCTTATCATCAACCTTTCCTTTCTCAGGCACTATTCTTACCTTTTGTCCATCATCCGACTACATCAAAAAAAAGAAAAAATAAACTAGGGAACAAACTAAAAGATCATGTGCAAAGTTTTTATTGGGTTAACAATATGTATATGTATTGTGTAGGGTCGCATTTATAATTGTAAAACACCATGCTTAGCCTTTTGTATACTTGAAAAAGTTTGGATATAATAATATCAATAGTGGTAAATATGCGCTTAACCCCAGTTCAATGCTAGTGATATATCATATAAAATTATTATGAAGTATACAAACAGACTAAAATATCATTTTATACTCTCAATGCTCCCCCTTAAGTGGATGTATATATATTATCAATACCCAGCTTAGTACAAAATTATGAAATTCTCAACCCTTAAGGATTTAGTAAAGAGATCAGCTAACTGGTCTACTGAGACTATAGAATCTCTGATTAACTCTTTAGAAACTATTCTTTCTTCAATAAATTGAAAATCCACCTCTACATGCTTTGTCATCTGGTGATAATCTGAATTTGAAGCAATATGCAGTGCTGCTTGGTTGTCACAAACTAGTTTCATAGGTTTCAGTAATGCTGGTCATGATGGATAAATTCAATTTCTTAAGAAAGATTATGAAACCATAGCAGTTCCATATACTCAGTTTCTGCACTAGGATGACCTACTATATTTTTCTGTTTACTGTCCCATGACACCATAGTTCCGCTTATAAATCCGTCATAACCCGATATGGAATGTCTATCAAATTATTAACCCATATAATCTGCAACTACATATCCCAATATATCAAAGTGTCTATTATTAACATATAAAAGACCATGTCTGGAAGCCTATTTAATGTACCAAATATTAAGAAGAGTTAGCTCCTATTACTCAAGGACCAGCCATGAATTGACTCACCACACTCGTTGATATTGGTGACTTGAAAACCCAAATTTGCTAACTAGTCACTGAGAAGCATTTCATGTAAATTTGGAAAAATGGAGTTTAAAAAATTTTGTATGTAGTATTTCCAAGGAGACAAGGTCAAAGACTTCTGTTCTTCTATCCTTGACATCGTACCAGTGAAAATGGATATAGCATACTGCTCATATCTTCTTCATATGACTGAATTTTGGTCACAAGGCCTCCTAGACAAACAGTTTCACTTTGGACTTGCTCAAAGCTATGTACAGTTTGCATTGTAGGTTGAGAGGGAAAAGAATAGATTTTCTGAAACTCACTGAAAATAGGTAACGAGGCCAAGGAAAGTGAGCTGCCGACAAAAAATTGTAAGACTCAAAACTCCTGCTCAAATACCATATAAAGGTGCGTCAATAGATGTTCAATCCTTGTTCACCACTAGTGATCTTATTATATGCAACTATTATAAAGTATACAAATGGACATCCTTTTAAACTCTCAACAATATTTTTCACTAACTTCTCATATATAAAAAAACATCTGTAGTGGATAGAAATTAACTATTCAAACTATTTCACATACCAATATCATTTTTGGTAATTAAGTTTTTGGAAGGTGTGAGAAAATACACCAAGGAATGGTAGAACTTCGACACACATGAGAACTGATGGATGCAAAGTAAATAAATCATCTACCCTCACCAAGAGATTTGCAATTTTCTTTGATTTTTAGCTAGGATTAGCGATAGAAAGGTTAAGGCTCCAGACAGCTACTATATCAAATCTTTCATGGGAAGAGTTGGGGGCAGTTTGGATCGTTTGAATTCTCTGATTAACATTGATCAATAGTACTGCAGGAGGACATTCTAATGCAAAATCCTTTCATTGGATACCATTGCCTAGGAATCTTCATTGAAAACCTATTTCTCAAGTTGCACCTTCCAAGAACTTTTTGTTTTTCACTTTCAAAGGAGAAAATGTAAGCATTAAGCATATGAATGAATCACTGAAGCTGAATTAATGTGTCAACTATTTTAATAGCTTTTGGTCTAGATAATGGTGGAAGCATCATCTGCTGAGTGTTAGCAAGTGTTAGTTTGTAAACAAAAGCTGAGTAGGACGTATATACTCCCTCATGCAAATAGAATGATACAACTTGTGAAGGTGTAATTTTTTGGTTACTTTAGATAGGCACAAGAAACCTAATGAGCAAGGGGCATTACCTGCCTCTAATTGACAGAAGAAAGGATCAATGAGAAGTTCATGATTTAGCCAAAAAGAAAGAAAGTAAAACAAAAAAAAATTGCCCAGGAAATTTAGTTGAAATATTTAAAATCACATACAATTTTCAGAACTTCCTGGTTTGTCTTACATGTTGCTAGGAAAATACTGATTTCCGGAAACTACACTAGTGAACCAACAAAAATAGAGTAAACATGAATTGAAACATGGGGAAGACCAATTGGATAAAGAAACGATTCAAAATTCTATCATGCATGTTAGAATCTAAAATGCATAAAAATTTAGAAACAGAGGTCCGAACCTCGACGTGGCAACGTCATCAGCATAACCTCTGATTGAGTGTCTGTCACCACTTAACATTGACCTCCCACGTACTCGAAGTGAAGGATGCTCTGGGCTGAAAAATCAACTTTGATGAGAACTACAATTAAATTTATGAAGAAAGAACATAAGCTTTTAACAAACATCCAATGTAAAAAGCACCAAACAAGGACACAACAATTACTGTCAAAAGCAGCAACTGCATGTTAAGAGAAAATTATTGTGTGATATATCTGTGGGTTACTCCCAGAATTATGGCCCAAAAAGAAACTAAAAAGAAGTATGATAATGAAAAGACTAACTAGGAACCAAACATCTATATTTAGTATAGGACCTGAAGAATATTTAAACATAAACCTCTCTAAAAGTATCAATAACAGAAAATACAATGGAACTTATAGAGAATGGGATTCGCTTGTATGTTCAAGAAAGTGTGTGTTATTTTTCTTTAATAATCATGTTTAGGTTTATTTTCTTTAACTGTCCTCAACACAGAATCATGTGAGGTTTTCCAGAATTCCTGAATTTCAATTATGGGAAGAGTGATGCTTTCTATCTAAGAGTGATTTTTAGATTTAGGAGTGATTCCAAAAGCCTTAGAAGTGATTTCTAGTCACCTTTGACAATGACAGTTTTTTGTGTTAAAACCCTAAAAGTGATCCCTAACTTTTGTAAGAAACTCTACAACAAATTCCTAGGCCTACCCTTTTGTTTTGAAGTCCTTATTTCTAAATCTCAGCTCTCAAATCTAACTTCCGCCAAATATAGAGCGTACTTAACATCCAAGAGGCCTAAACTTGTAACATTATACGTGTTATTATGAAATAGTATACTCATCAGCTATCCTACATCTGTCAATAACCTTCAACCAATATTTCAAGCTATAAAGCAATCCAACAGAATCGTATGGAACCAAAATGATTGAGCAAAGAGGCCCGGGGCACAATTTTAAATTTGAACTGATCATTATACATACTATGCAAGGAAAAGTAAGAAGGCGGCATAAATAAGCTGGCCCAGGGGAAGATATGTACCTAAAATTTTATCCAATATCAACCTTAAGTAACAGATTTAAGTGGCATTCATTTTAACAAATATCTCAACAGGGGCAGGCTAAAAGGAAAACATTTTTTATGTAAGCTCGATACAGTACAGGCTTTGTTGGACCAAAATTTATGGGACACAGCCTGAACAAATTCTATCTCTTGTATGCAGGTTCACAACCAAAGCTGATAATATCCAAGTATAAACAAAGAAAACCAGGTTCAGCAATCCAAGAGTGCAAATCCCAATCTGTCAGGTTAACCATATCCATCTGTGAATTGTTCTACCATTTAAGTTTGCAATTGAAAAATTGACGTTCTCAGTAGCACAATTTAGAATTTAGAAAGAACTTACAAAAGATTGCAAGAAGCTCAAATAATTAAGTTACATATGTTCTTAGTTCCAGTCTCTTTAAAGAGCAGAATAAACTACCGAAAAGTTCAAAGACTTGTAGAATACAGAAAAGTTGTTGCCAAGCAGACTAGCCTAGGAACTAAGTTTGTACCTAGCAACAAGGAATCTAGGGACAATTGACTACTCACAGAGAGCCATAACCACACATATAGCTGCTAAAACCCTTTGTATATCTAGCAGGCATGCAAAAAACCTGCATGCGTCGAGGGAATCTCTCCTCTGAGTTATACTTTTTAGTTATAGGAGTATCAGAACAAAAAGTTCTCAATAAACATAGTGAAGAAAAGGGTAATAACTTCAGCATCTAACCAACTAATTCTTTTCAAGTAGCAGTTTGTTGTGACCAAAAAATCCATCCCAAGAACCAACATAATCGCTTTTGAATATAAATTTCACATCTTTGGTCCATGTTCCACATGTTGATCAAGAAAGCAAGTCATCTCTTTTGAGCCTCATTCTACCTTACTATCATTGTCACTTAGTTAAACCTTTAACCATATTACAGACATAAAAGCTTTTAAGTGAGTTTTGGCCAAGCTAAAGGGCATCAACATTTTAAGCATCTACAGGTCCCAATGTATTCAGATTCTATGAAGTTCTTATGCAGATCAATAATCTGATTAGTCTTGAATAAACAAGATTTTACACAACATGTATAGAGCTTTCCTCACAATTTGCTACCAACGTATTGCAGATTAACCATCTCAATAAGTTCCAAATAACTACATGTTCCCTCTTTGAGGTATATACCTTCTTTAATGATGTGAATGAACATATGCAGAGATCATATTCAAGTAAATATAGCTTGATATACGGTACGATATGTGAGGCAGTCCATTCCCAGATCTATAATCGATGATATACCATATGACCCAATATGCGCTCATGACTTCTAAATGTTCTAATAAGCATAATCCAGAGGATTTATGCCAAAGGAGAGTATGAAGCCTCCAAAAGAAAAAAAAAATTACCCTACAAAAAACTCCTAAAGTTTCACCTATATTGACAGTCATACAAAATGTCGATTGACATTAAAGGATTTGTAGAAAACCTTGAACTAGCAGTCCGCTGTTCAGCAATGACCTTTTTTCTGCTACGCCGCCAAAAAGTTGTTGCTATATTTGGTTCACTATGAGACAAACTGAGGAAAAGCAAAAGGTGAAAATAATAGGATTCAATCAAAACATTTAGGAGCTATCACACTTCAAGTCAAACAGATAAGTATTAAGAACAATGCAGAAGCCTAAGTGCAAGATAGAATAGAGGAAAATTTTACTTCAATTTCCTGTCAATGGAGGTAGCTGATCGCAACATTGCATTTCTCAATGAAGGACCCGTAACATTTGAAGAAGCTTCTATTTTCCTATGGAACTGAAAGTTGTCATCCCTCTCAACACTGTAAATAAGAAACAAGACAGCAAACAACTTATAAATTTTCTAAAACATTCACACTTTACCGTGAAAGTGAAACAGGCAGCAAAGTTGAGTCAAGGCAATGTCCTAACCTGTCAGTATCAACTCTCTCAGAAAAACCATAAAGAGGACTGTTTGGTTCCAGGGGTGAATCACATGAATCATTTTCTGCAGAGTCGCTCTCCCCTGCTGCAGAAATATGAGTCATGAACATTGCCCTGGTTGACCGGGGTATCAATTGACCAGGAAACCTCATCAGATCAACCAGTAGTTCAACAGAATTCAATACAACTATCACAGACATATGCTTATAAGAGTCTGTGCACTCAACTGCCCTGTCATTTGGTAAACCCTGGAAAAAAGCACATTTCATCTCAAGATACTGAATCTCAATGGTAAAAAGAAATTAAGAGAGAGAGATAGTAGAACCAAAAGAAAAGGTCAATTCAATAGAAGGGCTGGGAGCTTACCACCATGAGCCTACTCTCAAGACCTACAGTATCTGCCAAAACTTTAAACAAGATTGCCCGGGGACGGCATGAGCCATGCCTTATTTGCCCCAACAACTGAACACCCTGATTTTCAACCACCTGGGAGGTTTCTTCAACTGCAGATTTTGCTGGACTGTCGACTGTTGGCCTCTTATAAAAATCAGAAACCTATTCAACAATGAAAGGAAATAAAATAAGTAGTTTTTAAATGAAAAAAGTTGAATAGTTGCCTACAATGTTAAGGAAAATACATTTACTATAATTTGAATTCTGAATTGGCCAAGAAATTCTGAATTATTTCCTCCAGGGTTTACATCACAATTGTATCGTTACCCAACAAGTGCAACAATGAATATATAAAGATTAATCTTCTCAACCTAAAAAAATAATTTGAACTTTGTGCAGAGTTCAAGAAGAATGGTTGTCCTTCTTCATTGCTTTCATTACCAAATGCAGTTGACATTCATCACCAACATAGCTATGCTGTGCCCGCTGTTTGCTGCCTTAGTTTCATCACCTAATTACCTTATCCAAGTGTCAAACGCACCATCATGACAAGAATTTTGGACCACCACCACCACAAGAATAATAACTGACCATATACAAAGCTGATAAATTGCCGAAAATTCTCATTTCAGTCGGAATCCAAAGAAACCAAATAACAAAAGAGAAACTTCATCCTCTTAAAAGCCAACCCCAAATTTTTCTCTTAGTTATTCGGAACTATACTTTTCCCTAACATTTCTTCTTCATTTTTTGTGTTTATTTCAACTTTACCATAATTTCTTCTCTTTCACCGTGCATCTCTACATTTGATTAAATGGTTGAAATAAAGGAACATGTGTTGTTTCTGAGACATTAAAAATAAATCTCAGCATGTCCAAAATCAAACAAATAAATGGACTTAGACATCTACCCAAATCTTTAAAAAGCGATGTTGATGGTAGGAAAGCCAAGTAACACATAACAGTGAATCCATTTGTGTCTGATATTTCTAACAGGATATCTTTGGAATCCAATAAGGTCATGGAAATGTTCTCACCAGTCCAGCAATCTTCTTTATCATAGCAGCTGGATTTGAGTTCAATCCCTTCACCAGTGCTAAAACCAATTGCTTTAACATAGATAGCTTCTTGTCTTTTTTTGTATCAACAAGAATAGTATCAATCTTGAAACCCTCTGCCTCCAAAGCATTAAGGTCATCAAAAGTTGGAAGAGTATCAAAAAGTTCCTTGAGCCTTTTATCCTGCTCACAGAATGCAATCAAATTAACTCATGAATAAAATACATGTATGGTTTAAGCAATAACCAGTCTCAATGCACAGCATTCACGATCCTCACCTAAACTCTCATATCAAAAAATCCCAATGTTTAAATAAACATAAAAGCACATAAAACACATAATTACTTGACATACGGTGAAAACTTTGCAAACAAGAAACCTAAATGCTGTATCAGAGGAACTGTCAAACACATGTAAGAGCACAGCACTAGAAGCAGAAAAGAAAAGAATCTATCCTTGGACAAGGACATTGGCCGCATAAACTACAGCAGCTCCAATTCAATCACATTCCTTTCTTCCCATTCCTATCGCCTGCACTAATACCCAATTACTTGTACTTCACAAATAAAGATTCATGAAGAAATAGAACAAATCAACAATTACCAAATAGGCAGTGAAAAGAAGATTACCAATGCCAAAGTCTAACAGTAAGCAGTAAAAGAAAACAAAAATAATTGTTTGTTGCTATCCGGTATTCACAAACACATAACTGATAACCCCTTAGAAGTTCATGTTCCACCACAGATTACACCAAAAATCAATCAATTGAAAGTTAGGGATAGTAATATTTCATGGTGATAAATGGATCACAGTTCTCACCGGTATGACAGAGTAGAAACCATTTGGTATTCTTTCAGAAAGTATCCCAGTGCTCCAGAGAATTTGTGAAGCAGTCTGTGAAGGTAGTCCATCTTCTTCAGAACTTCTTGGTGATTCTCTATTACTCAAACTATCATCTTGAGAAAGCAACGAAACAGACTCAAATTTCTCTATGAAATCTGAACCCCACCATGCACTATTAGGAAGCCCTTGCTCTGTTGACCCAGTGTCATCTCTTGTATCCTCCATGTCCTTAAATTATTGGGATGCAAAACCATTTCGACTCCAAATCCTTACCCCATGAAAGAATTCTTCAACTCAGGAAAGGTTCCTAGACATCTAAACAAGTTGTTGCAACTCTCTTCCCTTCCAATTCTCTTAAGCTGGAGGCCATACGACCTGCATGCTAAAACCCTGCTTAAAATTAGAAACATCAATAGCAAAAAGTTATCCATAACAAAAAACTTAAAATAAAGAAAATAGTAATTCACTACAACAAAATTACTAAAATACAAAATATAAGATCCCTTGGGAAGTGGAAACAATCAAGGGTTTCCATCAACTACAAGAAATTAGCAAAAAACGAGTTATGTGAAATAACTACTACACAAATTGCAAATATTTCAAAAGGAGACGTGTTTAATTCTCTCCATCAAAGTCAGATGTCAGAAAAGTGCATTTCGGGTTCCACGATCAAGGATTTCAGATATGTCACGTTGACTAGTATCTTAAACAAGAGAACCCCTAAAAATGAGCTGTGAAAACTCAACTCAATGCAATCAGACGAAAAATTAACGTAGGAGACTTAAAAACAGATTGCCAAGAAACGTTACTCACTTGCTTTCCACTAAAGTTCTAATTACGAGAATGTCCTTCCCGATAATATGGAAACCCATGTGATAAAGTTCAGAACAGTACCGGCTTGACCGAAAAGAAGGTTATGAACAATGGAGGAGGCAAGGATGAGAATGTATTTAATAGGTCATTCAAAAGGTACTGATTACATAATGCGATCACTGATCTAAAATGTTAAAAATCATTTTTGCATACACAAGCTAATGATGAAAATGCATTAAAAATCTAAAGCATATAGATCGTGCCAGAACAATGACATAAAATAGTTCAACATTATTACTATGTGTATACTGGAACGGATAAACGGCCAGTCCAATCACAGGGAGGCAAGACAGCGCAACTGTAGCAAAAAGTTGCCTACCGAAAGAACCCAAAGCAAAAGAGAAAGAAAACAATTATCCATGATCTGATGTAAGTCAAATTTAGGTTTGAGCAGAAAAAAGGTGAGAAATTGCACCACTCTGCATCTAAACTCACTTAAAATCAATCAATAAACAAGGGAAAAGGTCCAGCATCAGTTGGAAAGTCGGCAAATGTAAGAATCCCCAGTCAAAATCGGAAACCAAATCAAACCCAATTCCCTAAAGAGTCGATCATGTAAGAGAACAGGAAGAAGGAGCTTAGATTCAAAAGGAAAGAACGCAAGCAACAGAGAAGAAGAGAAGGGAGAAACAAGAAAAGAAGAGAAAGTAATAAGTGAGCTACCAGAAGCAGATCCAATCCAAGCATCTAAATCTATTGGTCGTGGAACTCCGTTGGCTCAAATGGTGCCAATGCCCTTCCTCCACCTTCTTCTTCTTCTCTACCACCTTGAGATAATACCATTTGGATCTTAAGTAACCCTTTCCTTATTAAACCATTGTAACTCATCTCTACATCAACTCTCCCTCTCTTTTTTCTTTTTCTTTTTCTTTTTTTCACTTAAAATTCCTTATATTCTTATTAATGTGTATGTCTGTATAGGTTGGTTTTTTTTTTTTCAAATTTAGAGGATGGTTCACACTAGGCCTAATGTGCGTGTGGAAATTTGGTAAAAAGGAGAGGAGCAATAAGAAATAATAAGGGAGAGTCACGTGCATGGAGAGATCTATGTAAATAGAAATACGGTAAAAACAGAGAGGAGTAATAAGAAATAATAAGGGAGAGTCACGTGCATGGAGAGATCTGGGGACCTCTCTCCGACAGCCAGCTGGCAACTGGGGTTGGCTCACCAACATCCACTCTTTCTTACGCGTATTAACTTAAATCATAATTCATTTTCAAATCCCAATGACCCCTCCGCACCGCACCGCACCGCACTACGTTATTTCCCAAGAGTTATTTTTAGTCAAAATTCATTTTAATATTTACAAGAAGGTTGGCATTTGTGTTGTTCAAACAAAGGCGGCATTTGCCGACGACGGCAACAACCACACCGCCTGCCCTAATCACTCCATCCTTATGCTTAATGCTTCTTTCGTCAAAGTCCCTGCGTGTTCGGTCCGCTTAATAGTAATCCAAGGCAGAACATTCACTGTCCGTTTCCGCTTCCAACTATCTGTCAATCATCAGTCTACAAAAACGGACGCTATGATTGGGGAGTGTAGCCTTGGATCAACTCTACAGTGTGTGTTATCATTTCTTCTTTCAAATAAACACTCTATAAAAGAATTACGACACTCATGTCAAAACAAACCACGTACGGATTTTGATCTAATCTTTTACGGGTTAAAATATGAAATTTTTGTTCATTTCTTTCTTATTCATATATTTTGGAAAATAAAAATCTTATAGTATCTTTGCAGTTGAACAGTTGTCATAATCATAAGAGTGGATAAGGCTTTATCTATTCCCTTGCAAAACAATAACAAATCATCAATAAAACATAAAGACTTTAATTTTCCTACATCTAAAGTGATGTAGATTCTATTGAAATCTTTCAGCATAGTCCATTTTGTTAAAGAATTCATAGACATTATTTATCACTACTTCCTCCATCCAAGTCCAAGTACTTTGGAAAAATAGGACATGAAGGCCATCGAGCATGAAGGTTTCTAAGGATTAAGCTCGAAGATCACCAATTCAATCTCTTCCTTGGAGGTTGGCTTAGAGAGGAGGTGGATCTCCTAATTACTAAACTAATTATTGATGAATTCTCTAAGGCTCCGTTTGGTTGGCATAAAAGTAAAGTGAATTAAACTGATTATTGATAAATTCTCTAAAGAGTTATAATTGTGGAAGAGTTTTGAGCTTGAGTTCCTAAGTTTTTTTAACAAAAAAACATGAAAACATGATCTCCTTCTCATTTTATTTTTAATCCTATGTAAGGGTATCATCATGCTTCACTAGAATAGAAATCCTATTGTAGTTCTTCCTTATTTTATGTCTTTACGGAAGAATTGGCTGTTTCTGTCCATTTCCTTAAGCCAAAAGATCCTTGCCTTTTGTTTTTGTAATATAATTTTCTTTAATACAGATAAAGAAGATCATCTAAAAAAGGTACAACTAGTACTTCAATGCTATAAAAAACAGTTTAATTTTAAGTAGAAAGAAAATCAAGTTAGCTCAATAAAACATCGAATATTTAGGAATTGAATTTCATAATAGATTTTTAAAATTACAACCAAATATTCTTTAAAAAATGCAACAATTCCCTGATGTTTACAGACTTTAATTTCAGTGTCTCTAATGTTATTTGATTCCTTGAAGATAGGGTAGCTGCTGAAGAATTTGAGAAATTCTATTCGCCATTTTCTTAATGTCTTGAGACAAGCTAGTGTTTCCTTTTCATATATTGAATATTTGAGTTCAGTGGGATTGAAAGTCCCATTGATATAATTGCATAATAAATATTTCCTTTGGTTGGGAGGTTGTGTTAAAAGGCAACCTGCCCATGTATTTATACTAGCATCAATTTGTACCAGAAGTGTATCATTGGGAAGATAATTATATAAAGCAGGTAGATCCTTACATAACCGTCTGCTATGCGTATTTGTAATGGTTTATATAATTGTTCCCAATTAGATAATACTTGTTTGGATGCTACACATATAGTTATTGAAAAATATACGTTTATCGTTCCTTCAATTTATCAACAAGAATCAGGATTACCATTAATATTAGGAAACAATTTTTTAAAACTATATAATCCTTTCTGCCAATACCTTCATTATATCACTTTAAAAGCACCATTGATAAAATCTTTACATCAAAAATCAATTATTCTCAAAATTCCTATTTATCACACTACTTATTATCATAAACTAAAACTTTTAAATAACAAACTAGATTATTTACAACTCTTATCTTCTCAACAATATGTCTCCTCAAAACGAAATTGAAACATTATTAAAAAATGTTTGTAGTGAAAACCCATTAGATCCCATAAAAAATAATAATAACCTACAAATTGAAATCAAATTAAAAGATCCAATATAAGAAGTAAACATTCGAAATAACATTCCATACACTCAACAAGATGTTCAAGAATTTATTTCAGAATACACTGATTTATTATAAAAACAATTAATTTCCCCAAGTACTAGTAAGCACTCAGCCCTTGCTTTTTATGTTAATAATCATTCAGAACAAAAACGCGGTAAAAGACGAATGGTAGTTAACTATAAAAAATTAAATGAAGTAACTATAGGTGATGTATACAAATTACCTCGCAAAGATTATATTATTAACAAATTAAAAGGACATAATTGGCTTACAACATTAGATGTAAAATCCGGATATTGGCAGCTAAGATTACACGAAAATACAAAACCACTTACAGCATTCACTTGTCCACCACAAAAACATTATCAATGGAACATATTACCTTTTGGATTAAAACAAGCCCCTAGTATTTATCAAAGATTTATGGATGCGAATTTCGAAGGATTAGAAGAATTTACTCTTGCATATATAGATGATATTATAATTTTCTCTAATACAGATAAAGAAGATCATCTAAAAAAGGTACAACTAGTACTTCAACGCTGTAAAGAAAAAGGTTTAATTTTAAGTAGAAAGAAAATCAGGTTAGCTCAACAAAACATCAATTATTTTGGGAATTGAATTTCATAATGGATTTTTAAAATTACAACCAAAAATTCTTCAAAAAATTCAACAATAGATTGTTAATGATGGCAATTCCATTCTGGCATATTGCTTGATCTGGTTAACATTCCATATACTCAACAAGATGTTCAAGAATTCATTTCAAAATGCACTGATTTGTTAGAAAAACAATTAATTTCCCCAAGTACTAGTAAGCACTCAGCCTGTAACATCCAGTCCTCATATTAAGGGTTAGAATCCCGATTTCAATAATTGAAAGAGTAACGATGTGAGTGCTTACTAGTACTTGGAGAAATTAATTGTTTTTCTAATAAATCAGTGCATTCTGAAATAAATTCTTGAACATCTTGTTGAGTGTATGGAATGTTATTTCGGATGTTTACTTCTTGTGTTGGATCTTTTAATTTGATTTCAATAAGTAGGTTATTATTAATTTTTATGGGATCTAATGGTTTTCACTACAAACATTTTCTAATAATGTTTCAATTTTGTTTTGAAGAGACATATTGTTGAGAAGATAGAATTGTAAATAATCTAGTTTGTTATTTAAAAGTTTTAGTTTATGATAATACGTAGTGTGATAAATAGGAATTTTGAGAATAATTGAAATTTTGATGTAAAGATTTTATCAATGGTGCTTTTAAGTGATATAATGAAGGTATTCACAGAAAGGATTATATAGTTTTAAAAAATTGTTTCCTAATATTAATGGTAATCTTGATTCTTGTTGATAAATTGAAGGAGCCATAAAAGTATATTTTTCAATAACTATATTATTATAATAACTTACATACCAAATAGATTTTATACTACCGTTTGCTATGCATATTTGTAATGGTTTATCTAATTTTTTCCAATTAGATAATACTTGTTTGGATGCTATACATATAGTTGCTCCTGTTTCGATATATGCATTTATTCATTTATTCTGAATAATCACTTGGATAAAAGTTGTATTCGGATTCAGTTGATGATTCTGACCCTTGGGATTCATAGAGATATAGAGATGAAATAGTTAAATTTGTTTTATAATCGGATTTGATTGGTTCTAATTTTTCATCTAAGGCTGCATTTAATATATTAACTTTTTCTTTATATTTATTCTGATTTCGTTTAGGACAATTATTGGCATAATGTCCTTCTTCCTTACAAAGCCAACATTTGTAAGATTTTTTCTTTTGAGGACAATATTCTTGTTTTTTAGGCCTAAATTGTCAATAATTGTTTCGTCTAAAAAATTGTCTATACGGTCTAGATGATTGTTTTTCATATTTTGGAGGAAATTTTTTCCATTTGTATCTTCTAGTTTTGAAGTGTGGATATTTTCTTTTATATTTTGTATGAGAAAATTCACATCCATATTGTTGTGGTACTTCAGCATATTTAGAACAACATAGTTGGATATCTTTATGTCGTAATTGTTTATGTAATTTTGCTTCGAGACATTTTTGAGCTAATAATTCTTTTGTAATAGCAATAGCTCCACCTAAGTTGTAAGCTACTATATTTTGGCTCCCTTTTTCTTGAAATTGTTCCTCTACTTTTTGATTAATTGGATAAGGAAGTTTTTGAATAAAGATGTGAATATACATTTCTTGTTCAGCTCTAGTTAGTTTATAATAATATTTTTAAAATTCATAAATATATGGTTCTAGATAACATATATCACATATTCTCACGTTGTTTAAATGCCATAAGGCATTTCGTCTTTCGTCATTATCTATTTCTGGTTTATGAGTAGCTACATCGCGTCTGATAAATTCTTTATATATTTCTTTTAATATGACTTGGAAAGTTTGTACATTATTAGGAGCAATCATATAATCAATATTGTTTTTTATTTGTTCTTCATTAAAAAATCGAGAACTATTCCAGTTGTTTTGTAAGCAACATAATTCCATAATAAGTTTTTATTATCAAGACTTTCAAATGGTTTTTCTATTTGAATGATTAATTGTAGTTTGTTAGCCCATTCTAATAATAGTTTTCTGGCGCTATAACACAATCTAGATTAAGGACTCTGTCTGCTCCTAATGTTATATGTTGTGGTGTATATTCAGAAGGAAAATTTCAAATTTTACCTTCTTTTTGATAATAACCATGTCGATTTAAATTATCAATAGGTTGTGTTTCCCATAAATATGAATGTTGTTGCTCCTTTTTGTGTTTTTTGCCTAAATGACTACTTTCAGGGGGGTCTTATTGTTCACTTTTTCCTCTATTGACATATACTTCTTAATCTGATTTATAATCGTAGATAATTTCATCCTTGTCTTCAATGGGTTTTACATATTCAGTTGATGTAAGAGTTAATTTATTAATGAGATGAGTCATTTCTTCTAATTGTTCTTTTATATATTTTTCTATGTTTTTCATGGTTTAACTAAATTTTCTACTGGCCTTTTTATAGGCTTTGATACCATTTTGTCAACAAGAATCAGGATTACCATTAATATTAGAAAACAATTTTTTAAAACTATATAATCCTTTCTGTCAATACCTTCATTATATCACTTTAAAAGCACCATTGATAAAATCTTTACACAAAAAATCAATTATTCTTAAAATTCCTATTTATCAAACTACTTATTATTAGAAACTAAAACTTTTAAATAAATCTTGCAAATGTTGGCTTTGTAAGGAAGAAGGACATTACGCCAATAATTGTCTTAAACGAAATCAGAATAAATATAAAGAAAAAGTTAATATATTAAACTCAGCCTTAGACAAAAAATTAGAACCAATCGAATCCGATTATGAAACAAATTCAACTATTTCATCTCTATATCTCTATGAATCCCAAGGGTCAGAATCATTAACTGAATCCAAATACAACTTTTATCTAAGTGATTATTTAGAATAAATGAATAAATGCATATATCGACACAAGAGCAACTATATGTACAACATCCAAACAAGTATTATCTAATTGGAAAAAATTAGATAAACCATTACAAATACACATAGCAAATGGTAGTATAAAATCTATTTGGTATGTAAGTTATTATAATAATATAGTTATTGAAAAATATACGTTTATCATTATGAGATTCAATTTCTTAAAGATAATCAAACAAAGTTTTGATTTAACAATAAGGGGTCCCCTAGATGATTAAGTAGCTGGTTCTGAATCTTTAACAACTTGGATTTTATTGAGTCTAAATGGTGTTAAGTATTATTGAATCTCCTTCAATGGAGTAACTTGAGTTTCTCTTTCATCTTATTAAGCTTCCTTATACATATATAAGACTGGTGCACTAAGAATTTTTTAGAGATTCCCCTTTTAATAGCTTCCTCAAACCCCTCCACCCCAGTGAGGAAGTTATTGAGGGCATTCCTTAGGATGGATAATTATTAGTTTTACACAATTACAGGGAAATGGTATGAGAAGCTATAATTAGTGAAATTCACAAAGCTTACGAAGAATTTGTTTAGCCAATCTTCATTTATCATAACTCCGTCTATCTTCTTCATAATATGTCTAGCTTTATGTTGTTTGTTTCTCTATTAGTGGAAGTAAACTAAGAAGTTCAGGGTCAATGACCCTAATACCATCAACATAATTCTTTAATTAACTGCTAATGTTGTTTGGGGTAACATTCCCAACAACTTTAGGGTTATAAAAGATACAATTATAATCTCACAATATCATCTAAGGAACCTTCATTGTAGAATGGATAGATCAAATCCCTTTGGAATGCATAGTTGGAACCATACACTAGTGACACCTAAAATTTGGTCTTAACCATGCTTGATACAACTTCTAAGTGCATGAGTTGATTTGAGGAGTAAAGTATACAAATAAACACAAGCTCAATATTATAGCCAAGATAATTCTTCCATTATAGTGGTAAGTGTGATCAGTAACCACGTTCTATTCATTCCCTATAAACCTCATATCATTATAGTTTTTAAGTTTTATTTTAGTCTCCAAAACACCTATTAATCATCATCATCATCATCACACCCAGTCTGAAGTCCCACAATAATGCGAGGTCTAATAGTACATAGCCTTATCCCTACATAGTAGAGAGGTTGTTTCCAATAGACTCACATGTAAATGTGACAAGAAAATAGTGATGCAAAAAAAACTATTTAAGTAAATAAAATTCCAATAAATACATAAGGATATACCTGATGGTGCCCAGATCTGCAAGTACCTTATATCCTGAGGATATGACAATCTTACAGTTTTAGGCGACCATCGTTGGGATCTTTCCCCACTACATCTAACCTAAAAAAACGGCACGCAAAATATTTAAGTAAATAAAATTCCAATAAATACACAAGGATATACCTGATGGTGCCCAGATCTGCTAATACCTTATACCCTAAGGATATGACAATCCTACGGTTGTAGACGGCCATCGCTGGGGTCTTTCCCCACTACATCTAACCTAAAAAAGCAAGTCGATGGCCCGAAAGCCTTAACCAAAACTTACAACTCGCAAAGGCATAGAAGACATTAGGTTGGACTTTCTATCCGGTAAGTATGAGGCGTGAGGACCTTAAAGGGTGTCGTTTACCCTTATCCTATCATGCCAGACTTTCTTAATTCTAGCAACTGCCTCAGAGAGGGGCAATTCTACCATATCTTTCTTGATCACTTCCCTCCAGTTCTTGTAAGGCCTCCATTTTCTCCTCCTATAACCGCTAAGGTTTATTTTCTCACAGCGTTATACTGGAGCATCTGAGGGCATCCTGTGCACATGCCCAAACCACCTAAGCCTTGTCTCTCTCAACTTGTTAGCAATATTAGCCACCTGTAGTCTATCTCTCACTACACAATTTCATACCCTATCTCTTTTTGTAATGTGACACATCCACCTAAGCATACGCATTTCTGCTAGCAACAACTGTTGAGTATGCCTACGTTTTGTAGGCCAACACTCTGCCCCATATGATATGGTTGGCCGAATTATCATTTTATAAAACTTTCCCTTTGAGTTTTAGGGGGACCTTTTTATCACACAAAACACCTAATGCACTCCGTTATTTGGCCCACCTAGTTCTAATACGATGTAATATATCGTCATAGATATTACCATCTCTCTGAATGATGGATTTGAGGTATTTAAAACTCGATTTCTGTAGTATGATGTCAGTACCAATTGCTACCACTGCCTCTTGTGCCATCTGGCTACCCGAAAAGTTGTATTCTAAATACTCCATCTTGGACCTACTCATTATAAAACCTTTCGATTCTAACGCTTCTTTCCAACATTCTAACTTGGCATTTACCCCCTCTTTGGTCTCATATCCCCGGACAATATCGTCAATAAACAACATACTCCAAGGTATCTCTCCTTGAATATGTTTGGTAAGTTCATCTAACACTAATGTGAACAAAAAAGGACTTAAAGTCGTGGTATAGTCCAACATCAATAGAGAACGCTTTCGTGTCGCCTCCTATCATCCTTACGCTAGTCAATGCTCCTTCATACATATCCCTAATTACTCTGATATAGGTCTTAGGAGTGCCCTTTGCCTCCAAACACCTCCGTATGAGTTCTCTTGGAATCCTGTCATACGCCTTCTCCAAATCTACAAAAACTATATGAAAATTCCGTTTTCGTTCCCTATAGCATTCCATTAGTCTCCGGAGTAGATTTATTACTTCTGTCGTGGACCTACTAGGCATAAAACTAAATTAGTTGGTTGATATAAAAGCAGCTCTCTAGATTCTCTTTTCAATGATCTTCTCCCACAACTTTATAATATGACTTAGTAATTTAATGCCTCGATAGTTGTGACATTATTGGATGTCTCCTTTTGCCTTGTATAAGGGGATTAACCTACTCATTATCCATTCATCCAACATCTTGATTGACTTAAGGATCACTTTAAAGAATTGAACTAACCACTCAATATCTACAACTCTTAATCGCTTCCATACCTCTATAGGGATCTCATCCGGTCTTATAGCCCTTCCGCTCCACATCCCCCTCAAAGCCTTTGTAATCTCTTCCCTTAGATCCTCCCCCATGAGTACCCATTTAGAAAATGTCCTGAAATGAAGGGTTCGCCTAACTCTGTGTTGACCAATATGTCTTCATTATATAGGCCATAAAAGTATGTCTGTCATCTCCACTTGATGACTTGAGCCTCTATAACTACCTGTCCTGCTTCATTAAGTATACAACAGACTTGGTTGAAATCCTCTGTCTCATGTACCCTATATTGTGCTATCTTGAAAAATTTTTGTGCTCCCTTGATCGTATCCAATTCCCTGTACATATTCTCGTATGCTCCGCCTTTAGCCATTGAAATAGTCTTCTTAGCCTTCTGTTTTGCCAGTATATACCATACTCTATTAGTTACCTGCTCTGCCTCTGTTGCATTAGCCAACAAATCTTTAAAAGCTCTCCTTTTCGCCTTTACCGTCCCCTGGACTTCATCTGACCACCACCAAGATTCCATCCGCCCACCTGCCTATCTTTCAGATACCCTAGGAGTTTTGTGGTGATTTCTCTCACTACAGGGGCTACTTCCTGCCACATCCTATTAGCATCTCCAATCATAGCCCATGTTGCATTATACCAAACTTGAGTCCTAAAATGTTCCACTATGTTCCCTTTTAGCCTCTACCATCTAATTTTGTGGCATTGCGTGGTAAATTGTTGTGCCTTCCATCTCTTAATACCTATATCTAAAACTAACAATTTATGTTGGGTTGATAGGTATGCAGCTGGAAGCACTTGCAATCTTTGCACCATGATCTGACTCTTTTTCTGTTAAGGAAATATATTACTATGGGCTTTATTTCCTTAATAAAATATTTATGAGTTTTTTGTTTCTTAGGAGAATTTATTCCCCTTATGTTCCAAACCACAAAGTATAATAAGAAAGAAGTAAGCTCTTAGAGCCTTTATGTTTTATGCTATATCTCGTTTTACTATCCTTTGTAAAGGTATCCATATCCTCTAGACCAGAGGTTGAAGCTTTTATTAAGGGATCATCCATAAATTAAGTACCATTCAAATAAGGAGTTAGTTGGGTATAGTTATCAATTTGAGTAGAGACAGTTGTGTCCTTGGTAACCATCATACATGATAAAGGAGTAACTTTCTTTGAGTTAGTCAAGCTTTTACTAAACTCTTCTTCTATAACAATCTGATAAAGATTAAGTGACTGTGGGATAGTAGCTGGTAATATTTTGATAATTGCATTATCTATAATTCCCATATAAATTCCTATTAATTCTTAGTAACCTACTCTAAAAAATTGTTCCCTGTCGGTTTCCAAACCTTAGTGCAAGCCTCCCAGAATAAATAACTTTAATGCTCACTTATATAAGATTTAGGTTCTCACTCAATCTTAGTATAAGGATAAAGTCAAGTAGCATAAGTCAACTAGAACACATAATCGAGTGTAGCCCCCTTTTTTCATAGCAATCGTGTTCATTCATACACACTAATTTACATAAAAACTAACCAAATAACTGAGGCCCCTAGTAAACCAATATTCCGGAGGCATATTATATAGGTTTATGCATAATGAGATGTGTGCCTCTTTTAACATATCTAATGGCAAACCTAGGCATTATAATTGAAGAAAAATAGGGATGTTTACAAGATTCCAAGTTCTATTTTTTAGTGCTTTCCTAGCCTTATCAATAGAGGCAAAGAAGAAAGGAAAAGATTCCCTTCATTAGGAAGGACATACCTTAATCATGCATTCTTCTAGTGCTTTAAGGCCCAATTCCTTACTATGAAAAAAGTCATGAACTTCCTTAAAAAGTAACCTAGTAAAGTTGACTCCCTGGTTGTTGTACCCTCTTTAAGAACTTCAATGTATAGAAAAAGAAGCTTTGAGCCATTAACAAGTGAATTGGGTAGTAATGTAGCCAGACTGTTTCCTCCAAATATCTTAGAACTTATCTCCAAATGGTTTTAAAAAGAGGTCATTGATGAATAGAGGGAGGGAGTGGGATAGAAACTAGAGGTGGAAGAGGAGAGTTGTAGCATCCCACTCTCGCAAAACAAGTACTTGACATTCTTAGTGATGTCCGAGAACTTACCCCGCGAGGGTGGCATGCTAACACAGTCAGTCAGTTAGTAAAATTTCCTTACAAAGTTTTTTTAAAGCAACAGATATATGCGGAAATCAATTATCAAATTGGACCTATTGCAAGTACAAAATACTTATGGTCATAATTTCATTACATTGCAAAATCATTTACAAACCTTTCCAACTAAGAAAGTTATTACAAACAGAAATATTTGAATACACATTGTATAGAAATCGTGAAATATACAAATTTACACAAAAATAAGAAAATACAAATGCAGATGTGAATTGATCCCAACCTCTATCTTTCACTTGTAAGCCGTAGGTATACTTCCATTTGCCTAACGAGGTACTCTTTTGGGCTTGAAAAATATAGTCAAATATTGGGTGAGTTTTTGCAAACTCAGTGAGTAACCATCCTCGATGGCTCACTCAATCACATAGCATATACAATTCATACATATCACATTTATTTCTGATTCACTTTAGGCATATTTCACATTCAGAAATCATTCAAACCATTATAATCATTCATATCATGCATATGCAGTGCACATGAGATTTACTTTTCATTTATTACTTTGTTATGACCGAGTGCTTAACTGTCCTGTATCTATTGTAGATACCCGGCTCATTGATAACTGTCCTGTATCTGTTAGGGATATCGGGCTCATTGATAACTGTCCCGTATCTGTTGGGGATATCAGACTCATTTTACATAGTAAGCCTTTAGCTCTTAATCACTTTCTAAGCTCGAGGCTCTTTTTCACATTCTGAATTTTAAGCTCTTTTTTAGAGGCTACTCTGGTCACAATTGCCTTTATCTTTATGCATTCATGTAATGAAATGCATCAATCACATATAATTAGTTATTCACTTTCACATATCATCGGACCTTAGTCCGGAATTCAACATTAAAGTTAAGAATCGCTTATTTCATTCCAATTCATATACAGGGAGCACTTCAATATTCTCACATTTATCAAACTCCTCTAACATTTACTGTCCAGAATTAGAAGAATTAGAACAATCACATCACATTCAATCTCAATCATAAGCACTCAATTTATAACTTAAACAAACGAAACAATAAAGTAAGATCATCTAGGTCTACTCACTGTACGCTTCAGATTAGCAATTGCTTCCATGATCTGGAAACGTCTGAATGCTAACGTTTATCCTGCACATCCAAATTATGCAATATACACATTGCACACACATATTAATAACTTAGCACAATTATAAGTTTTCAATAATGCACAATGCACAATGCATGTTCATGACAACCCCGGGTATCATTCTCGATTGTTGTATGTGAATTGGAATGAAACAAGTGATTCTCAATTTTAATGTTGAATGCCGGACTACGGTCCGATGATTAAGGCCCAACTCTCTACTATGAAAAAAGTCATACATTTCCTTAAAAAGTAACCTAGTAGAGTTGACTCCCTAGTCGTTGTACCCACCTTAAGAACTTCAATGTATAGAAAAAGAAGCTTTGAGCCATTAACAAGTGAATTAGGCAGTAATGTAGTAAGATTGTTTCCTCCAGATCTCTTATAACTTATCTCCAAATGGTTTCAAAAAGAGGTTATTGATGAATATAGTGAAGGAGTGAGATAGAGACCAGAGGTGGAAAGGGAGAGTGGTTAGGGTTTAGGTTTAAGGTTAAAGACGAGGTTAGCAATGGAAAATACTTAAGGTTAATGGTTTTATATAGTGAGAGTTTAGCTATAATGCTAAACAAGAAATGGAGCATAAATAGGAAGCAAGTGAAAGTTGAATTAATATTCCAAAAATTGCAATAAAAAGAGGCAGGGAATAAAATTAAAGTCAACTTTGCTAAATTCCCTAACTAAAGAAAGTTGTAATCCAAGTAGGAGGGTGACTACGAACTAGGAATGAGAGCTTAAGTCAGGAACAAAGGGTTGGATAAAGGGCAAAAAAGTTGATGTTAGGTGGAAACTTAGTCGAGAGGGGTGGAGGACTGAAGACACTATAAACTAGAACATGTAAAGCTAGTAGGGGCAATAGAGAGAAGCAAGAACTTCTCTCTTTAGGTTTATTTGTAAGGTTAAATCATATAAGATCCTTTGGTGAGACTATAAATTAACAAACCATAGATTTAATCTTTTATAAGGCTCATTTAACCTTTAAAGTCTTGCATACTATAAGTTGAGACCTTATGACTTACATAAATTCTTTTTTAAAGTCAATCTTATACTGTAATAGTCGGATTCCAAAACTGCTAAAAGTTAGAGTGTTAGATTACTAAGTCACATGAATTACATCATATTAGAATGAATTTGGTGCATTTATGATATGATTTTATATTTCAATCACATGCATAATATGAACATACACATATGAATTTTGATTTAGAAAAATTGCACTCAATTGACATGTTCTGGGGTATGAAAGTTTCAAAATAATTATGATATGATTGTGCATTTCTAATGTCTTGTATTATGATTTACAAATAAAAAGAATTGATGGATTACACTTAGTAATTTGGAGTTAATTGTTACAATTAGGATATTGATGAAATAATATGTACATTTAGATTAAGAAAATTTTCAAGTAGCAAAACAAATTGACATGCGAAAATTTAGGATGACTAAGCCTATAAAATGAGTGACATATGGCAGTAAACTTGAGTGACAAATAACTTAGAGAATTGAGTGACAAATGGCAGAAGAACTAAGTGACATTTGGCAACCTAAAGAGTGGATATTTAGCAGGCTTAGACACTTAACAACTGTCCTTAAAGAAAGAACACTCATCCTAAACCATGTGACCAACACATTCAGCTTCTTTTGTCATGTTTCTACTATATACTTTAGCCTTCTTCTCCCTCTCACTGCCGAAATCCAGTCCTAGTCCATTATCGCCTTAAAACCCTTGTCAATTTTCTCGTAAAGATAGCTATAGAGGCAGAATATTGTTACATTTTGCTGTCTTCTTATCATTGCCAAAACCGTCCTACTCCCTCACTGTTATTGAAATGTTCTTGCATGCATGTGACGCAAAGTAGGCTTGATACATTGAGGTGGCATTTGAGCTAAACAAGTAAGTGAAGTACTAATCTATTGTGGCATATGTTGGCAAAAATTATGATGACTGATAAAGGATAGATTGAATGTGGTATTGGTGTTGAAATTGTGCTGGAAAATGATAAATGAAAGGGGTACCTTCTGTTTTGTTTTTGGATGCATGACAACAGTAGTTTATGGGTTGTTATATGGATGATTTAAGTTAAGATTTTAAGTATAATTGATGGTGATTTCATGCTAAAGATAAGTGTTATTGAAGTGTTTTCAAATTTGAAAAAGTTAAGACTACATGTATGATGGTGTAAAGTGAATAGTAATGAAACAAATGAGCAGATTTTTGTGAGATTTAATGTAACCAATATGGAAGCTAGACTAGCATAAAATCAAGTAATTGTAAAGGACATGAATTCTGGAAAAATCCAAGTGGTAATGATGTCTCTAAGTATGTGAAATTTGTGCAGAATTGAAGGATGAAAGACAGTGCACGATCGTGGACTGTCACGATCATGGCATGGTCCCCCACGATCGTGGGCTTAGTCCTGGAATGTTAATTTCAACCTTGTGTACATGTTGAACCAACTGAGAAAAAGTCACTCTAAATTATTGTATTTGGACTTTATTAAGGCTTGGAAGGAACCTATATTGTTGCTTTATTAATTGGAAAGAACTTGATAAGTTTAGGTTGTTAATTGATGTCATAACTTAAAGAATGTACTATTTTGATGGCAATGTATCCAAATCTGGAAATTATAATGTGATAAAGGAATAAAGGTGTTCTTATGAATGCAAACATGATCTTAAGGATATGAGTAATGTGTATTAGGCATGAATGAATAAGCATTGAAGAACATGAGGTAATTATGAATGAGAATTGGGTAATTATATGAATTTATATTACTAGAAAAGTTTGGTGAATGTATGATTGATGAATTTGGAGTAAATCAAGCTTACTTAAGGTATAAACCTGATTACAAACTAGTTGTGTATAAGCTATAATGTTTGAATGGTTAAGATATTTGTATAAGAATACATACCCAAAAAGTCAATTGAGCATGCATTGAAACATTACAAATATACATATGCATGATTGTATATTCATATGATTAAACAAATTAGTGATTTATGAACTATATGTGTATTGCATGACAATAGACGTGTCAGGTGATCGGCAACATCCAAACATTGCCAGAACTCGAGGCAATAACTTTTTTAGAGTGTACTGTGAGTGACTTAGATGTGTAAACTCATTTATATATGCTTTTGTATGAATTGTATGTTTAATATGGAACGTGTTTACAACTGATTGATAAATGTCGGACTAAGACCTGAGGAGTTTGATAAATGTGGTATGAGTACACAAAAATGAAAGGAAATGAAAACATAGCATATGAAATGATGCATCTCATCACATTGAAATGCATAATCAGATAAAGGAGTTGTAACTAGAGTGACCGATGTGCAAAAAAGAGATTTAAGCTTAAGGTTATGAAAAAGAGCCTCAGGCTTAGATAACATAGACTTGGTATCTATAATGGATATGGGCCAGAAATGATCTTGGTATCCATAATGGACACGGGACAGTAAATTGGATTGATAGGCACTTGGTCACAACAAAATAAAATGAAAATGGAAACACATGTGTATTTGCATATACATCCCTATATGTACCAAATTATTGAATTGAAATGAATTATAAAATTATTTTGAAAGAGTGAATTATAGTTGAAGTTAATGGAGGATGTATTGTGATCTGCAATGTTACCTTACATGATATGCTTGTGGAAGTATGATAAACTTTGATATACTTGTTTTTGTGATCTGACTTGAGTGAATACATCAATGATGGTTTACTCACTGAGTTTACAAACTCATCAAAATTGGAATGATATTTTTCCGGTTCAAGGGAGTTCTAGCTACTAAGGTGATATAGTAGAAGTCAAGTACTTGCATGAGACGAGAATGACTCAAAGGTGTGATCAGCTGAATCTGAGGAGTCTAGTTAAATTCTTATGTAATAGCATCCCATTTCATGTTATATTTTTGGTACTGAGATTGAACTCAAAAAATTGTTATGTAATGTATATGTGGATTCTGAATTGTAATGACACATGCAACTTTTATGTTTGTGAATGAAATGGGAAGAAATGAACATTTAGAATGCTTATGATATGTTTGATGCCTTTAATGAGTTAGCTGATTTTCTTAATGTACCATTTTCATTTTCCAAAGGGAATTAAGTTAGAACTTAGGCATTAGGAAAGTGACAAGTGTCACTTAGTTAAGTTGCTTTTGTAACTTGTTAAAAGTAAGTTGAGTTATCTGAGAATCAATAAAGGTTTAGCTATATGTCTAAGTTCTTCCTTCTTCATTACCTTCTTTGAATTTCCTGCCAACACACAAAGTTTTCATCAAATATCCTCCTGATAGCTTTCTTTACTTTTCCTCTTCCTTATCAAACCCATTTTGCTATTGGTGTTTTCTACTTAAAGAAAAACCAGAAGTTGGTCAGTTACACAGAGGAGTATGAAATTTTGCATGGAGTTAGTGCTTGAAGATGGTTGAAAATTTTGGAGTCTTCAACAAGTAAGTAGTGAATAAATTTGTCAGAGTTATGGATTTATGACATAAAATTGATGAATCACTATCATCTACGTGGAATATGGCATTTACGTGTATATATATATATATTCATGAATACTGTTGATGGGATGAAAATTTTGATTGTAGTGTTATTTAGTTTTGATGGATTTCTAGTGATCTGATGTTGTGGAAATTATTTTTGGAGTTGAAATAGCAATAAAAATGGTGTATGAAGTGAGTGTAGAAAATCAAATAATGAAAAGTTGGTATACTTTGTTTCTTGTTTTTCTTCACTGTGCATGAATATGTATATATGTGTGTATACGTGAGTGGATGAGTTCCTTAGACATGATCAAAAAAGTGGTATTTGAGTTGAAGGGTAGTTGTAAAATGATGGTTTGAGATGGAATGAGTGTTTAAATGGAAGTTGAGAAGAAAAATAGAGAATGTGTATAAAAGTTGAAAATGCAGAACATGAAGAATGGAACACTGATATCTGTTTCTTTTTTATGATTTTGAGAATTTGATTAAATGTGCACATTTTAGAGTAATATGAATTTATGGTAAATGAGTTGATGAAAATGGAGTAAAAAAACTAAAAATAAAAATTTGAAATATGGCTTTTTGAAAAAAATGGAAGTATGGAAATTTTTTGGGAATGAATAGTAACAATGTTGAATTTTCGAGGTGAAGTTTTTGTGAATTTTCTGTATTGATCTAGGTAGATTTTGACAAAATTGTCTTCATGAAAGTTGTAGATCTTTCTTTGATATTTCCATTGATATAAAGTAAGAAATCTTTGGACATTGGATTGGAGAGATATGATATTTAGAAGTTTGTGATGTTACATGGGATGGGCATTCGGGACAGTTGCATTGATTTGAAATTTTGACCCTTATAGAAGCCAAATTTATTTTTGAGGTCTTCATAGAAGTTGTAGGTCTAGAAGTCCTCTTCAAAATGATATTTGAAAAAGTTATACCTATTTTACCAAATAGTCCTGAAGAAGAAGAGAAAAGGGAGGAAGAGGGTGAAAGTCGCGATTTGCAATCTCGACTTTGTCGAAGACGCGCGATCGCAACCCGCAGGTCCTCCTCCAAGCCTGAACATGTTTCACTCTTGTGGTCATAACTTTTTCTTCTGACCTCCAAATGGCCTAATTTTTGAAGCATTGGATTCGTAACACATTCCTCTATCTTTCCATAAAATTTTATAACTTTTGATTTTGATTTGAAAAAGATTGATTGAATCAAAGTAAGGGTATCGGTTGGAAGAGCATGAACTGGATATTTTACTAAACATGTTCCAATATTTTGATGATATCTTGATCTGTAAGATTACAAATAAGATGAATTTTTATTTGTAGTAAACTAGAGATATAGGCCTACAAATTATCTTAAGAAGTAGAATTTTAATTCTTTCTTTAAGATATTAAATTTCTGGATGGAATTTGTATATAGTACACTGTTATTGAATGTGAGCAACCTGATAATGTTGGAAGTATATATTCCAAATTACTTAATCAAATTGAGTGATTTTGGTGTCAATGGAAAGATAAGATATAGAGGAACACATTTCTAGAAGAGAGTATGACCAAATTACATCAGTTTCACTTTCTAATTGAATGTGAACAATAGACTCGAAAGTGTGGCTTGGAAGAAAAAAATTGTGGAGTGAGTCAATGAAAAAGGAATAGAGATTTTAATAGTTTAGTGAGGCATAAATCTAAGTATAAATTATAGTTAGATGAGTTTTTATATGAGATTGTTTTTGTGATGAAATTGATGGATAAATATCCGGTATTATCATGAACATGCATTGTACATAATTCATTTCATACATGTGCATTATTGAATACTTATGATTGTGCAAATTGTGATATT
>JAOQMP010000009.1:998091-1009823 GCA_027563575.1 Erythroxylum pedicellare
TGAGAGATATGATTATTAGAAGTTTGGGATGTTGCATAGGATGGACTTTTGGGACAGCTACAGTATTTCGAAATTTTGACCCTTACAGAGGCAAATTTTGTTTTTGAGTCTTCATAGAATTTGTAGATCTAGAATTCCTCTTTAAAATGGTCTTTGAATGACCTTAATCTGATAATTGTAGTGAAAGTTATGGCCTTTTTTTCTAAAATAGGTTTGAGGAAGAAAAGTAAGGGAGGAAGCGTCGCGATCACGACTTTGTTGATTTTTGCGCAAACGCGACTTTGTGCGATCGCGACTTTGCTGGTGTTCCTAGACCTTAATACCTCTTACTCTTTTAAACATAACTTTGTCGTCCGACTTCCAAATGACCTGATTTTTAAAGAATTGAATTTGTAACACATTTCTCTACCTCTACATAAAAATTTATAGCTTTTGATATTGATTCGAAAAATATTGATTGAATTAAAGTAAGGGTATCGATTGGAAGAACATAAACTGGGCATTTTTCCTAAACATGCTTCAATATTTTGATGATATCTTGATATTTAGAGCTCCAAATAAGATGATTATTGTTTCTAAATAAACTGGAGACATAGAACTACAAATTATTTGGAGGAATCGAATTTTAATTCACTCCCTGAGACTTTCAATTTCTGGAGTGAAGTTGGGTATAGTGTACTATTTCAGTGCAAAGATAGTCCGAAAATGTTTGAGCTATAACTTTCAGATTTTGGAACCAAATTGAATGATTTTATTGTCATTAGAGACTTAAGACAATGGAGAACAAATGTTCTGAAGAAGTCCAATTGAAATTCCAATTTGAGGTTTCCTAAAATCTCTTCGGAAATAGGAGAAATGAGTTCATTTTGATGATTGAGTAGTGTGGGCACGTCACCCTTGTGGGATGCGCGTCCAGATGTCACTTAGGACGTCAGGCATGTGACTCGCAAGGGCAGGGTCCTAACACATTACAACTCTCTTTCCAGATTATATTTGGTACATTAGTTAACAAGAACTTACATGCAATATGCAACATGTGATTGTTATTAGTTTGTAGTAACTTTTAGGTTTTGTTCCCTATTGCAGTAACTTGATGGTCTCGTTTTTAAACCAAACATCGGCAAATACTGGAGTAATTCCTAGTTTATTACTCAATGCTTCTGCCTCAATTGGAGATCCATAAAGTGCCACAATATCAAATACCCCAACTAGTTGTGTGAGTTTATAAAGTTATAAAATCTAGAATAGTTAGTATTACTTCTTATCGTTATCATTATATTATTATAAATTTAGCACTAAATTTATAGGTTAATATTTTATAAACTAATTAATTGATTCTATTTTTTATTTATTTTGTATGAAACAAATCAATAGTGAACTTCACCTGGAAGAATAGCCAGAAAAATTTACTTTGAAGAGTTTTAGCTTAAATTAGTACGTAGTAGTTTGAGATAATTGTAATAAATATAATTGTCTTGGATATTAAATTCTCCAATTTTATATATTAGAAATTATAAATTTGTACAATTTTTTATTTTTATATATTTTTATATATACTAATAATTTTTATTTGCTTGTGTGATGATATCTTGGCATTAAAATTTTGTATCTTTTGTGACAACTTCTATTTTATGGCCACCAATGCAAAAGTTTTGATTGATTAAGCAATTAAATTGTTACATTTAATAATATTATTTGTAACAAACACGAACATATTAGTGATAAATTTATTGTAACATATAGTCTTCATTTAATGACAATATTATTATAACATATAATTTTCATACTTGTGATGAAATCTGTTACATAATATAGTCATTGATGCAAATTTCTTTTACCACTAATGCAATTTCATTGTTGAATTGATAGTTTTATTTGTGACAACAATAAACATATTAGTGACTATTTTTTGAAAGAACAAATTTTTATTTTTGTGAAAAAATGATGTTGACATTTTTTCCTTAAAATATTAGCGATCAAAAAGTAATGAATGTTAATAAAAAAAGCACGAGTGACAAATATTTTGTCACTATTTTCAATTATTTTGTTGGGGGTGATGTTGTCACAATAAAATGAAGTACTATTATGAATTTATTCGTCACTACTTTATATCGTTTTTGTCAACAAACTTGTTATAAATATGTAAAGTTACTGTAATCATATAGTTTTGTCACACATTCTATAGTTTTTAGTGTCAGTGCTTTTCCCACAAAAGTGTTACATAATTTTAACCATTTTTCTAAATTAGTCACTATTTCATCAATAACGGAGGTATTTATGACGAGAGGTGATGACTTTAAAATTGGAAACTAATAATAATAATGACTAATATTACTTCTTTTAGTGACAACTTTTGCTTTCACTAAAAATACAATTTCTTATAGTGAAAGCCTGAGGTTAGTAAACTATTAGAACTTTGGTATTAGGGCACTTGCTCCAATAATGAATCATGCTCCAAATTACCTGCCTCAACGAAATGATGTAGGACAAAGCTTAAAGGAATTGTCACATATCAGGAGCTTTTACAAATAAATCTTGCCAGGAGCAAATCACATATGGCTGGTGAGGAGGTTGATAATATGACTGGTGAGGAGGTTGATATGGTTCAACCAACAGGTTCCTTAGGTGTTTTATACTGCGGTTAGCCATTAAAAATACACTAGTTATTATTCACAAGATTGGTGGTAGGAGCTCTAACTCAATCTGTAAGCTTTGCAATTTGCACACTGAAACTGCTGATCATCTACTTCTTTCCTACTCTTTCTCCATGGACTTCTTAAGCTATGCAAACGCACTTCTAGATCATCTTCTTGGAACTCCTTTATTGCTGAGGTAGAATATAAGATGGGGGATTTTTTGGCCTTCAATCTTCTGGTTAGTTGGGGGAACCTATATGATTTGAAAGGAGCGTAATTCCAGGAGACTCCAAAGAGCCTCTCAAAGCATCAAAGTTTTTATGCAAATTACAAGAAAGTGCCACTGGTGTCCAATGTGTATACTTCCATGAGTCAGGAGCTCATTATACTATGGGACTTGCCTCTGCTAGGGAACTAATGAAACTGGGAGAGCTAGTTGGATTTTTTTAGTGCCTTGGGATAATTAAATGTTTGCTCCTTCCTAGATATGGTTGCTTGCTTAGCTGATTGTTCTACGACCAAGCTATTCCTTCCTTCTTGTATGTTTCACGTGCATCTACTAACTCCTAAAGTTGGTTCTCTGTTAATATTAATTTTGTTTTTCTTAAAAATTAAATGTTTTTAGGAACAATATTATATAAGAAAAAGGAAAAGGCAATCACATGATCCCACAGAAAGACAGCGGTTTTCTTTTCCCATGCATTATTAAAGAGTTGGTTGACAGTAATTAGCTATACCGTCCATCATAAACACAAACCTACAGTATACTTGTGTATCTCTCTCTTCTTTATTCTCTCCTTTTCCACTTACAGTTCATGATTTGGTATCAGATTCTTCTGAAGACTTGTCTCTGTCCCTAACTCTCTCTGTCTTTCTCTTCTTCTCTGTCTGTTCAGTCTCAGTGTCTTGCACTTTCAATGAAAGTTACTGCACAAGTGTTATTTTATGTATAGACAGACACTGAGGTAACACTCTCACTCTTTGTACTTCTTTTTCTTTCATCCAAATGTGAGCATTTGGTGCTTATGTTGCAAGTTCATTGGTTTTAAGAAGTTAACAATTTAATGGTTCGTTGGGGCTTTGGCTGTACTGTCTTTCTTGTAAAAAATGAAGATACATAAAACTATAGGACTACTGTTATATCCAATTACTGTGGTTTAATGTTTTTCGCAAGTAAAGAACCTAGATGGTGGAACCTCTTTTGTTTTATGTTTAACACAGTGAATTTTTGTCAGATGGAAGACAAGCAATTGGATTTTAATCAGCCCTTTCTCTCAGTTAGGAGGATCTCCATAACTGTTTCGTCAAGAAGACGAGAGAACATCAGGAAAAATAATGATGAAGCCGTTCCGAAATTGCCTCCTCTACCTGTATACAAATCAGAGTTGAAAACAGATCCAGTGAGGGACCCTGGGAGTGTTCCCTTTGTGTGGGAGCAAACCCCAGGGAGGCCAAAACCACAAATGCACGCTCCTAAAAAATCCTCAGGTTCAGGAGCCCCAAAGCTTCCTCCTGGGAGGGCATTGAATTTAGATAAAGGTTCTCAAGCCTCATCAACTACTAGGATTCCAGCATCAGTGGGTAGAAACACACGTAATGAAATAAAAATGGAGGAGACAGGGAGTTGTACTTCTGATGAGACTGATGAGTCCTATGTAGATGCTGCTGGTACTCTGTCCCGGACTGAATCTTTATTCTATAACTGCAGTGTAAGTGGTATAACTGGGTTGGATGCTCCTGATTTGAAACCATCTTGGAGTTTCTCAACAGATCAACAGACTCGAGACTTCATGATGGATCGCTTCTTGCCTGCAGCAAAGGCAGTAGCCTCAGAGACTTCTCTATATTCTAATAGGAAGCCGCCAGTTGCACGAGAACGACCTAGACTGATCAATGAGGCAGCAGTTGAACAAAGGAGGTGTACAACTGATCAGAATATGTCGATCAGTGTACCATGTTATTCCCAAGGTAATGAAGTGGAAGACAGTGAAGATGATGACGACGATTATGACAGACCCCAAAACCCTTCAACTAGTGTCTGTGGGCTGTTCCCTCGGTTATGCTTACAAAGTTCCTTTTGTCTTTTGAACCCTGTACCGGGAATCAGAAAACCTGTTCAGGCTCCCAATTCTTCAGTATGTAAAACAAAAGTTCAATCTTCAAATGCTGCTTCTTGTACCACAGTTGAGAATAAGGTATGAAGTCCATTTCCTCTCTTTATGCTGACTATATGGTATCTTTTTCTGGCTATTTTCTGTATTTTGGATGTCATGGTTTCACTTCCACTACTTTTTCTTTTCTCCTTTAGAATCATACAAATCCTATATATGAACCACGATCAACAGACAGACTCCAGCCAACTGGGGTATATGCAGGTAAGGACGAACTGAAAAGTGTACCTAATCAGATCCGTCACATAAGAGATCTTAGGGAAGTTGATGGATCACACCAATGCAAAAGTTGGCAAAATAAGGGTGCGTCACCATTCCCTATGGACTTTTCTCAATCTGCTGCCACTGAAGAAAAAAGATTGCTTGGAATTGCTAAGACCTTTAAGAATTCTGGGGTGATTAGATCTTGTTCGCCTCCAAAGAATGTCAGAAATCTCCAGGAATTATTCGCCAATGAGATGAATGAGCTGGAATCAGAATGTTTGAGTCCCGTGGTTGAGAAAATTCTGTACGTAGATTCAGTCCATACAGTAAAGCCTCAAACCTCAAATTCAGTATCTTCAGATATGAAAATCCTTGCCTCTTACAAGAAGGTTGATGCTGATACACTCACAAAACCTAGTGAAATCGAAGAAACGGATTCGAGGAGTTCTGTTAAAGATTTCAAGTTCTTGGAAGCTGTGGATGGACGAACGGAAGTGCTTCCTGGAAGTTTGGAATCTGTTGATTCTGGTTTCTTTTCTTTATCTGATAGATACTTCCATAATGGCAAAATGGATAAGATGAATAGTTATGGACCAATCAAGACCCTTGAGCAAGGGTTGCTGAAATCTACAAGCCCAAAAGTGGATAGAAGTGTGAAGATTGATATGAAAAGCCAGTTTGATATAGATGCAGCAGGTAATTTACATGACTCCATTGTGTTGACAAGAGACAAAGTGGCTGATGATGACCAACTTTCTACTGAATTAAGCAAGCAAGCGAGTCAAATGCATTGTCTTCCGCTGCTTCCTCTTCCTCCTCCTTTACCAAACTCTCCATCCGAGTCATGGCTAATGCGCACACTGCCTGCTATTTCCTCCAAGAATTTTTCTTCTACATCTTCTCTTGTTATGCATGCTAGTCCCAAAGTCCAGGCTTTTAAAAAAGACGTCGGTGACCTGAAATGGGAAAATATTGTCAAATCTTCTAATGCGCATGGGCATTCACGGTTTCCTGAGGTAAGCAAATTAAACAACTTTTGATCCCATCTTTACTTGTGAAGGTCATTCTTATTTTACTATTAAATTCTTCATCTTTATCAGGAAGTCCTTGCACCTATACCAGAAGCCTAAACTTCGTAGTAGTTCCTCTTTTTCATGGAGAAACATGGCTGCTATCAAAGATATGTCAGGCCGTTTCTTCAGTTTCTTAAAGTGGCATCCAATTTGTTACTGTACGTCGGAGTGCATAAGGCTCAGCCTTTCTACAACTTTGTTAGTTTATAAATCTTGTCCATTTCTCAGTACTGATTTCCTATCTGCAATTTTTTGGATAGCAAAATTGGGGGACACGGTGTTGTGGGAAGGAAATTTGTGTTTGGCGTTCCTTGTCAACGTTGGATTCTCTCTGCGGAAAGGGTAACAAGAATGGTTGCAGGGGCTTGATAGATACATGGTACCAATTGGACGAGCTATGTTTTTATTTCACCTCTTTTTATAATTTTATTTACTTTCCTAAACTCAGCAACTTTGCTGAAGCATACAGCTTCTCTTCCCAAGTGCCAATTAGGTCTCCAAACAGTGAGACAAGGATTCATTTGGTCAAACGAAAAGATCATATTTTTGGACAGCACAGAGTTCAAAGGAAGATTCTAAGAACCTATAATAAGGAAGTTGATTAGGAAGGTATATAGTATTTACTACTCAGAGTTGTTCTTTGACCATATTAAGTGTATGCTTCTACGAGAACCATTGCATGTGGACGTGTGTGGACAAAACTTTCCCAAGGCCAAGAAGCTGCAGCAAGGGTCAATGCCAATTTGGTATGTGGGGTTGGAATAGGAGGACTATAGGTACGCTTAATTGCTCGATAGGGCCAAAAGTTTCAATGACTAGGAGAGTAAAAAATCCGTTAATTTGAAGTTAAATTATACAATTGTTCAAAGTTTAAAGTCTTTTTATTAAAATTCAACATTAAAACTTTGAATTACTGAGAAATAATTATAGAAACAAAAATGGGGGAAATGAGCAAAAACCTCAATGCAATTGATGGCCTTTAGATTCCTCCTGAATCCGGAATCCATAATCATACAAGGTACGCGAGATTAAAGAATTGCTAAAACTGAGGTTTAAAATGATTGGATGAGTAATCAGGAACACAGTTTCCACGAACTGTTCATCCCTGACTTTCAAATTCACCGACAAAACTAAATACCACTTCTACCATCCGTGATCGGAAATCGTGGAGAACAAGCGGAAAATGGTTCCCTGGGTTGGTATCGCAGATATCGCCGGATACTTGCTTACTATCAGTTCAATTCAATACATGGAAATCTGCTTCAATTTAAAGATTTAGGTCATGCCACCACTATCCATTCCTACGCACCCAACTTCTCAAAAAATTCATAGCCTACCCTAGCCCGAGGTAGGTATGAGTTCTTGCAATGATTAAATAGACGTGTTGTCACTAAGAATCAATCGATCATACATTTTATTTTAACCAAAATCTCCCCCCAACCCAGAGGATAAATTAAAGAGTAAACAAAAAAAAGCAAGTTAATGTCCAGAACAAATGAAATTAGTCAAGCTCGCCTTCTTTCTTACAAGAAGACAGACACCAAAATAGAAAGTAAGTTTACAAAATCATCATCACTCATCATCAGAGTAGTTGAACTTAATGGAGTGAGATTGCAGGTCAATCTGCCCTCCTCTGTATGTCCCACGCTTCTTCTTTGTCTTTTCATGCCTAAAACCCCTGAAAGAACCAGTATGCAGGGCAAAGCTCATTGAAGCAGTTTTCGAACTTATAAAGATGTCCTTTTCCTACGCTATTCATCAAGATATACAGAAACAAATATTTTCATGGGGGCTCCTAAAATTGATTAATAATTAAATCGGTAAATAGATCTGATGTCTAAGACGAAATCCAGAATTATAATAATCTTTTATTGCACAAATTACACAAGACATAAGTAACTGAACTGAAAAAAAAAAATGTCACATTCATATCAGATTACCTTCCTCTAACTTGCCCAAGAACTTCTTGAGCTTTAGCACCATAACCAGTGTCAGCCCCATCCTGCAAAGAATTTCAGACCGCAAAAATATCCTTATTGAAATGATACACATGGGGGAAGGATGACAAACTTGAATTTGGATCCAGAAACAAACCTTTGCCCAGTATGAATTATCTTTAAGCCTCTCATCAGAGAAAACCACCTCGTCAACTTTTATTCTTTGAAAATGCTTAACTGATTTTGGCTGCAATAACATTGTTCCAGTCTAAGCACACAAGAAAAAACGACAAAGCTATGTTCTTCAACATAATAAATCAGATGAACTAAAGGGCATATTAAGCTTCCAGTCATCAGTATAGAGAGACAGACAGACAGAAAGAGTTTGTGGCGCTATCCCTCTTTCAAGGAATTTAGTCAAATAAAAACAAACAATCTTTCCAACACCTTAAAAGTTTCAGTCTTACGCCGCTTTCCTCTAGTTGTCACTAGAAGCACTATACATCCCCTCTACTTCGACATCTTAAAAAACCTGACCCCTTAAAAGGCCCAAAACTAGCCTGAAGCTTCCAATTACAAGTGAAAATGCTGGGTTGTGTAAATTGCCTTGCACGAAAAAGGCTTGCAATTATGAACCACTCCACCCCCCATAACTCTTAATCTTCAGTTATCCATCCCAAGCAACAATTTATCAAATGTAGTATGCAACAAATCAGGCTAATGGCTCTCAAAACTATGAAATCTCCATATTTTAGAAGTCAACAGCTACACATTTAGATAACACATATGAAACATAACAGATTGTTTAGCTGTATATCCAAAATCTACCAGGTCACTAGATAGTCAAATATAGATGAAGGGCTTACAGAAGAATCTCAGATAATTAGAATAATGATACAAAATAGTCCAAAAATGAGTGAAAACTATGGTTAAGTATTTTCAGTTTCAGAAACTAAAAGCTAAATAACAAGACATGTCACCATGTTTGATAGTCAAGAATCATACCTCCGATGAACCATTTAGTTGCTTCTTCATGGTGCTTAGTGTCGCTGAATGCTCTGCATTCGTCTCAATGTATCCATTTGCTTGCTCATTATGTTTCTCTGTAGGTATTTTACAGTACTCTCCATCATTTATCTTGGGTTTTTTGGAAGTTCCTGTCTTGCTACATTTTGAGTCTTCCACTTCTTTTTCATTGGCAAGTTCAGGAGAGTCTTCTTCAGAAGTTAAGCGCTTCCTTTTATTGGAAAATTTATCCTGTTTATTAGTCATGTCCTCCCCTGAAGCATTCATAACATCTGTTTTCAAATGACCATCTTCAACATCATGATCAGAAGACTTGTTTTTCTTTTTCTTCTTATCCTTCGATTTAGTCTTTTTCTGTGAATCGGTTACTACATTATCTTCCGAAGTCTGGCCATCTTGGAATTTTTCAAGAGTCAGACCCGGTAGTTCTTTCGCAGCAGGTTCAATATCATCTGCCAGAGGATCAGAATCCAACTTGCTCTTACTTTTCTTCTTATTCTTACACTTCTTATCAGCAGATTTCTTCACTCTCTCTGAATCAACATTGTGTTCTTGTCCACTCTTTTCTGCGACATCCACATCACAGTCATCCTTCTTCTTTTTCTTTTTATTACTCAAAGTTTCTGCAGACACAACAAAGCCCTCAAGATGTTGGTTCAGAAATTCAAGTATGATGCAATTATCAACATCAGTAAATTCAGCAATGAGCTTAGCCGAGATGGACCAAATAAGCAATTCAAAACTCAAAAGAGCAGGTTGATAGTAGAAACATCAACAAAACAAAACAAAAGGAAAATCTCCAAGTACTAGGAAAAGCTAAATACCTTGCACTTGGTGACTCTCCAACTTTTTGTTGGCATGACCACTGCAAAAGATATAGATACACATGCCATGCGAATGCAATTTAATGGTTAAAAATCAATATAAAACTGGAAGAAAAACACATGAAGTCTGGGAATGTGCGTCATTCTTGGTTGAAAATTCAAAAACCAAAATTTATCCATTAAAAGGAAAAAAAAAGAATAAATTGGCATTACCATGTCTCCAAAAAGTTGCGGAACATCTCTTCCAAATCAAAAGAGGACGTGCCCAAATCATCTTGCTGCGCCAAAAAACAGAACATGAACCTAATGAGAAAGAAGAAGGAGAAAAAGAAGAAGAAGAAAAAAACAAGAGAAGAAAAGGAAAAGAGGGTTTAAGACATTGATATTGGCTTCAGATCGGAACTTCTTGAGGGTTTTGAAGAGGCCACTTTGCTCCAAATACCGAGCTATAGAGTGACGAAGAAGCAGGTTGTCACTCGGCATTATTTGGGGCGAAGCAAAAGATAGCAACTGCACTTGCCGAGGCTTAAACGCTAACACGTTAGGGTTTATGTTCATTCTTCAACATGTTTTCATGGCGGGTCTTATACCAAGAAGACATTTTAGTTTATATTTAATCTGATTCTTCAATACATATTACATTAGAATTAAGCATGGACTGATTAATTAAATTGTATAACAATAAAAGTACATATACAAATAAATCATGTTATATATTATTTTCAGTAGAAATATAAATTTCTATATCAAAATACTTTTTGTTTGGCATATTAAAATTATAAGAACAAATTTTATTTTCTACTAAAGAATAATAAACTTTTAATTTAAAGAAATATGTTCAAATTGAAATTTTTATTTTTAGAAGATGAAAATACATTCCACCAAACAAATTATCTTTTCATTTATGGTAATGATCAATGTTTTAAAAATCGGACCGGACATCGAACTGGTCGAAAGAAAGATTTAAGGTTTAAAGGTTTAACCGGTAATGAACTGTTATAAAACAGGTATATAATAAATAAGAAATAAAACTTATAAGAATAAGTAAAAATAAAATATTTTATTGAAATAAAATACATCAAAGTCCATTATTATATAATAAACTAATAATAGATAAATATAAGTCTAATTTAAAACTTAAAATAACAATAAAAATCAAAATTGTATTTCTAAATGAGGTTGTGTCTTATCATCGTCAAAAGTTCCAAATTCTCCAACGATATTTAAAGATTCGTAAACTACGTTTTCATCCAATGTATTTGCATCAACTTCTTCTACTGCATAAAAATAAATTAAAAATTAGTAATATATAAAATTATTCTCAATTGTAAACTTCTAATTATGTATATTTTTAACTTAAATATGATCAAAATAAGATATGAACTAACCATCAGTAGATGTTTTTAATTGATTTGTTGTGAAAAATACATTTTCTTCATAAATCGTCTTTTCATGCTCATTATAATTAAAATCAAGTGATGATTCTTGTTATTCGATCCAAAAATCAGCATGTTCAATAAAATCAATATCAACTGGATCATATGTTATTTTCGTACTAAGTACTCTGAATACATAATAGAGAAATTATAAAGTCAATAATAAAAATAAAATTGTTGAAATAAAAACAAAACTATAAAATACTTGTTCTTCATTATGAGATTATAAGTAAATAAGATCATTAAGTCTTTGATATTTCAAACGATTTTGTTTCTTCGTATGAATACGTTTAAAAAGACTTCAATTACGTTCACAACCTGATGCAGAAGTTGTTTGACTGAGAAACTTAGTAATGAGTTTTCTCAATGTTGGAGCACTATCACCGAATAATCTCGACCATTCATCTATATTTTAAATTAGTTGT
>JAOQMP010000009.1:1026685-1041020 GCA_027563575.1 Erythroxylum pedicellare
TCGTTTTGTGACCCGCTTTGTCCGCCTTTCGTTTCGCTTTGTTATCCGTTCTTTCGCTTTTTGATTTGATTTCTCTCATTTCTGCCGCTCTGCTTCCGATCTCTGTTTTCCTATAAGAGTTGGGCTCCGGAATTGGGGTCCAACATTTATGGTATCAGAGCAAGAAGATGAATTGGTGTCGTTTAAGGAATTTCCATAGGTTTAAGTTCACGTAAATGATTCGAGGTTGGGTTTCGGAAACGGTGCCCAACAAGATAAGTCTCATATTCATGTTTAAATAGGAATACCATAACTTAGTATAAAAAATACCATGCCTCATTTAAAACTATAGTGGGCCTTCAAACATCCAGTGCTACGCTTGTGTTTAAAAAATACCACCATACATTATAGATCAATGGCACATTCACCTTAAAATGAGATTACCATAACTTTGATGTTAAGTTACCATGCCTCAGTTAAAACTATGCCAAACCTTCATATATCTAACACCATAATTATGGTAAAAAAACTACCACTAATAACATATAAGTCACACATTTACCTTTAAATGAGATTACCATCACTCCTTGCAAACATTACCATGCCTTAATTAAAACTATACTAGGCTTTCACACATCTAATACTAGGCTTATATTTAAAAAATTCCACTACCTATTATAGATAAGTGACATATTCACCTTAAAATGAGAATACTATCACTTTTATATTGAGTTACCATGCCTATGTTAAAACTATAACATCACTTCATATATTTAGTGCCACACTTATGTTTAAAAAATTCTACCACCAATAACATATTTGTAACATTTACACCTTTAAATAGAACACCATCAATAGTACGAAGAATACCATGGCGTAGTTAAAACTATACTAGATCTTCATATATTCAATACCACGCTTATGCTCAAAAAATTCTACCATATATAACATATAAGTCACATGTAAAACTTGTACTTAGAGCAATATTAATTTGATATTAAGATACCATGCCTCAATTAAAAAAAATAAAAGAGCTTCATAAATCCAATATTGTACTTATGTTTAAAAAAACCACCAACTATAATATGTAAGCCACATATTCATGTTAAAATGAGAATAACATTACTTAGTACGAAGAATACCATGTCTTATTAAAAATGTACCAGACCTTCATACATCCAATACTATGCTTGTATTTAAAAAATACCATTAATTATAACAAATAAGTCACATATTCATCATAAAATGGGAATATCATCACTCAGTACAAAGAATACCATGGTTTAGTTAAAAGTATACAATTATTTTATATATCCAATACCACAGTTATATAGAAAAAAAATACAATCACCAATAATAGGTAATTCATATGTTTACCTTTAAATGGAAATACCATCACTCAGTACAAAGAATATTATGCCTAAGTTAAAACTAGGCCAAACCTTCATACATCCAATACCACATGTATGTTATAAAAAAAATAATCACCAATAACAAAAAAGTCACACATTTACCTTTAGATGGGAATGTTATCACTTAGTAGGAAAATATCTTGCTTTAGTTAAAATTTACACATCTAATACTACAATTATGTTAAAAAAGTGACCACTTATTACAAATAAGTGGCATATTCACATTAAAATGAGAATACCATCACTTTGATATTAAGTTAGTATGCCTCATTTAAAAGCTATACAAGAGTTTCATATATCCAATATAACGATTATGCTTAAAAATAACCACCACCAATAACATGTAAGTCAAATGTTCAACTTTAAATAAGAATATCATCATTTAGGATGAAGAACACCATGCCTTAGTTAAAATTATATAAGACCTTCACACAATAATACTACGATTATGTTCAAAATATAATACCACCCATTACAAATAAGTGAAATAGTCACCTAAAAATGAGAATCCCATCACTTTGATATTATGTTACCATGCCTCAATAAAAGCTAGGCCAAAGCTTCATATATCCAATACCATGCTTATATTTAGAAAAAATCATCACTAATAATAGATAACTCATAAATTCATCTTTAAATGGGAATACCATCACTTAGTATGAAGAATACCATGTCACAATTGAAACTATAACATATCTTCATATATTTAATACCAAACTTGTGAAAGATCTGAATAGATAGGAGGACCAAAGTGTGTAAAGGAGTTATGCCATATACCTGTGTAAACTTGATTGACCAACAACCTATCAAGCTTTCTCCTGGTGAAGTTCCTACCTAACTGCTTGTTATTCCAGGTAAAGTGATATCCATTAGATCTTAAATCAAATATTTCTAGCAAATCTAATATGGACTCTAACTCTTTGCCTATGACTTTATGCTTTACTTTATCTCCTCGAGCTTCTAAGGGATAAAGGACACAATTAAAGTCACCTATAACAATCCAAGTCTTAAACATATATGATTTAATAGTACTAAGATCCTCCCATAATTTTGCTCTTTGGAAAGCAAAGTTAAAAGCATAAATGATTGTCAATTAAAAGGAAATCGGGGAATCCAATCTCTTACACCCTAAATGAATGAACTGACTAAAGTAGTTAAGTTTTGTAACCTGTACCTTATCTGTATCATAGGCAAACACAATTCTATTATTGTAGTGATGCTGATGATTAGATGAAAAGATCCATTTATGCTCTAAAAACTTCATAAATTCTTGAAATTTATGAGCTTTAATGATAACGTCAAGAAATCGCAAGATAGAAGACTTTTTATCCAAAAGGTCTTTTATTTCTTGTCTCTTAAGAGGTTCATTAATCCCTCTAATATTCTAAAAAATCATGATTAAGTTGGCTTAAAGAACTTACCAGCCCCCTTTGGACCTTTTCTTCTTTGTAGTAGATTTTAAGGGGGTCTTTTTCTTATTTCTAGTAGATTTTCTGTTTGAAGTAGGAGTGAAATTCTCCCACGACTTCTCCTTTTATATATGAGTTTCTTGAATTGCTTCTTTCTCCTCTTCTGGTTCTTTGTCTTTAGAAATCTTATGTAAATTATGATAGCCTTCACTTGTTTTAGCTTCTTATAGAATTTTTTCACCGACACTGTAATCTTGGACCTTCATTATATTTGTTGATTAAGAGTTTTAAGTGGTTTCAACATTAGGAATGGTTTTAGAAGGAGTATCCAAGTTCTGAATAATAGTGTTCATTCTCCTTTTCTCCATTGTATCCTTAATTCCTATAAGTTCTTAATAGTCTCTTGTTTTGAACAATTTGTCTTTTTTCCCCAAACTTTCTTACTAAACTAGGGTTTCCAATTATAGGAAATACTGATTTCAGTTCTAACAAGTTCATCCACTTCATTAAGCTTCATTACTGGGAGGGATTTAAGTAATTTTTCACTTATCTTAACCTCATCACATATTCTAGCAAAAAAAATCCTTTCTAGCTTGGCAGTGGGAGAATCAAAAGCTAATGTTTTGCTTACTAAACTAGCAAGGAAGCTTAAACCATCCAATGTCCAATACTTAAGAGGGACATTAAGGAAATTGATCCATATGGGAAAGAACTCTATTCCATTTTTATCTAATTCCATAACTAGAATCCACTTTTGGACAAACATAAGTTGTCCCCAAATATACTAAGGTTCTAGTTTCCATAAACAAGGAGAGAATATGCTCATCTCAGAATTTGAAAATGAAAGACTCCTATTCATTCAATAACACTTTTTCCAGCCCCTTACTACCCTATCTAGAATGTGCCCAAGATTGAACTTGAGGGAAGGAAGGTCTTTTGTTTAAAAATGGCCCAACCATGCTGTAAGACCAGGATCTAGCTTTAGGTTACATAAGCTCCAATGACGGTGAAACAAACCCATTCACGAGGGTTGAGTGGAAGAGCTTAGGATTCTATGCATAATAAGATGAGGAAGAATTGCATTAGATTTATAATTAATTTTAATTAAATACCATTTGACCCCAATTAGGATCCAATATCTCATATTAGTTCTTATATATTAAATATCTCGTAGTTAATTCTAAAGTTTTATAAACTTTACAAGCGTGCCCAAATTCATTAGAAAACCTTATCCTCTCTTCAATTGTTATATATATATATATATATATATATATATTTCTCACCATATTCCTAAATATGTTGGCAATGTGTATAGATTATATCTTTAATTCATATCTCATATTAGATAAATTAAACTCTATATATCAAGCTTGGATTGTATCTATATAACATGAACATTAAAATATTAAGAATGAAAAATTAGTAGTCACTATCCTTCCTGCTTATCATTTTTTAATATAATGCAATCCTTTCATTATATAATTTTTTAATTAAACATAGAGCATTGAATTAATGTCTACTATATTTAAGTACGATCATGTAAGTTCTCTACAACGATTTCAGGCTATATTATAGAACTCCAGATGCCACCCTCTCCTTTTCTTCTATGCTCTGTTTATCTACTTATCTTTATTGTAACTTCAACATAGCCTTTTAAACTTATCGTTTTTCCATAATTTTTTAGAGCTATTGATGGAAGGTGAAACAATAGCATTCCTAACTTAAGTAACTTAACAATACGGGCATGTACCTTACCACTTTACTAAACCATGTTCGGATAAACTTTCAATATATATGTTAGTTAAATGGATGATCATGTACCCATCACTTTACCTCTAATTTTCTATACAAAATTTATAACATACTTAACCATCTAATAGTATCTTTAACCATGCTACAGAAAACCTTTAATGTATGCGCTTTGGTAGACGGGCATATACTAAACTATATACTTCACATTGAGTCTTCTATTAATTTTTAGTTAATCATTGGATTCCCATAGATTGGTATACTGGTATGGTACTATAATGTGGGTGAGGCTATGGTTAGTACTAATACATGAGTGTTCTTATTTTTCACTTAAATTGTTAATTTAATTATGTTATGGTAATTTTTGCAAATACCTTTAGTATTGAATCTATTAAGTCTTGCTACATTTTATATTAACCCATGGTATTCCATCTACTTGCTTATTACATTCCCTTTTATATATGTAAAAGTTACTTATTTGTAAAACATCTCTGAATGCTACCATTATTATAATAATCATCTTCCTCATCTTATCATGATACACAACATAAAAATTGTAATCCTCATCATTGTGTACACATTTTAAGGATAAAAATAAAAAATTATAAAAATCTACCACTTTGTGATAGTCCTAACAACATCCAAAGGCAAAATAAAATCAAATATACCCTAAAATTTTATTTTTCTATATTGTGCTAAGAAAAGTTCTATCATTCCATGCCCCATTTGTTTAGGATTCGCATTCGAAATTGAAATTAATAATTTCCCTTTTACAAGAAATAACATCCTATACAATTTGCTAAAGAGCATACCCCTTTGTAGGAAGCATGGAACCTTTAACTATAAGAGTTTAATCACAATGTCATAGAAGGTGGATTGATAAGTAATCAAATTTTGTCCAAGTTGCATATAAAAATCACGTAACTATTCAAATAGGTTGATCATGCGTTGTTATCGTTTAAGCCCAAATCATGCACCTAAATCAAACCCTTTTATTTTCCAACCATTTTCTGTTTTCCAATTGAATATATGAAATAAAAATAATATCTAATATAAAAAACTATATCAAATTTGAAGAAAAAAAGATAAAAAAAACAAACATAATTTCAAAGTTCAGGGTAAGCAAAACATATGCTACAATGATACTTACACACTTTTTATGACTATTTCCATAAATCAATTAAAGAGATGAAATAACAAAGTTTATTATGTTCTAATTTATGAGATTTTGTATAAAAATGAAAATCAAAGGTAAACAACAATTAAAAATAGTCATGCTACACAAAACCGTGTGAATTACTCATACATAATTATGGAATTTTGGTTCTCCTTACCACCAATTTCAGATCTTTTTTTAGAATTCTCTAAATGATACCTTATCCTTTTCCTCTGCATTTTTTTATATATGGTTATCTTTCTTCACCCCTCTAATACAACCTTTTATAATCCTTGACATGCCACTGTTTCTCAAAACTATTGGTGGAAGGTGAAATAATGACATTCATAATGTCAGTCAATTGACAAAATGGGTTCGTATTTTACCCCATAAATGTGCACAAACTTCCCATATCACATTCACTACGGATAGCACTTTACAGTTAAAACCAACAATGATTAATATGTTAAGTTTTACTATTAATTCAATTTTACGACTATGATTTTAATTTATCTTTTATTAATGTATCATAATGAATGTTCGATTACTATTAACAATTTTAAACTACTTTAGAATAAGGCAATAACAATTAATCCCATGAGACAAATTTAGGCCTTTTTATTTCAACCAATCAATATCAATACATTATAATAATTATCTATACAACCTCACATAATGAACCTTTCATATAAAGCTTTATGTGCTTTTTCTCATAATTGTGGTTTCTGATAATGAACATTGATCGCTTAAGGTTTATAATTAACAATTTTAATGATAACTATATAATATTTCAAAATTCAAATTGGATTTATTTCCTTGTATAGGTATCGATATATTTTTTTAAAATGAAATAAAATTATAAGATAAATGCTTCCTTTCTAGTAGGAACCTTCTTTTATGAACTTACCTTATTTAGTTTACAATATCCGAAAGGATCATGCTAATCCTATATTTTTGGACATTCAATTCCAAGACATTGTCATTTTTTTCTCTTTAAGATTGAATATTGAAGATTCCAACAAAAATGAAATCGAAGATACAAAGTCAACCTAGAATAGAAATGATGCAGTGACTAGTTAAAGGACATGTGTTGGACCCTGAAAATTTTCTTTAAGTTAAGCATGATTTAAAACAAAATTTGAGGTTTTGATAGATTATGTTGGAGTTATTATTATGTCAAAGTTAGTAGGATTTATTGCATGGGTTAATGGAATTAAAGTACTAAGGTAATAAGGGTGTTCAAGGGTATTTTTGGGATATCACTTAAGGATAAAAGACCTAAGGCTTATAAGGAAGGGTAAAATCGACTTTTTGGGCTCTTGTTCTTTTAAGAAGAGAAAAACTTGAATTGAAGGGGAAGAAGAGTGAAAAACTAAAATAAGAGAAAAGAAAAGAGGTTTTGGTGAAAGAAGAAAAGAAGAGAAATCAAGCTTGTTAAGGTAAGTTAACCATCTTTTCTTCTTGCTTTATTAAAGAAATGAGTTGTGTTGAGGATGAAGGAGTTAGAGAGAGAGGGGGTTTGTGTAGAGAATGAGAGGTTTGTTTTAAAAGAAGACGAATTAAGAGGACCCAATTGATTTTAGGGTTTCTGAACAAGGTCTTAGGTTTTCTAACCTAGATGGACTATGGGTAGGTTAGGATTGAGCTTAATTTGTGTTTATTGCAATTTTTGTGATTTTTGAAGTTTATGAATTTTATTGGAATGATGTTTTGAATAGAACCTTGGTTGTTTTAGGAAACTAAGAGAATCCTACCCAAGAGCAAGGGGAAAGGCAAGCTTGACTTGGATTTTCGCAAGCTAATTAGGTGGGTAATATATTTATGGTTATAGTGTAATTGGGAAAATTCTTGCCTATGTGTGTATGTTGGATTGATTGGATTGGATTTGTTTGAAATTGACTTATTTGTAAATGTTGAAAATGTATGATGAAATATGACTATGTTATACCTCAAAAGAGGTCATGACATTTTGTATTAAATGAAAAGAAGAAAAAAGCATAAAAGTATAAGTATATGAGAAAAAGAATAAGTGCTTTTGTTTGGGCAAAAGTGGAATAATTCTGTTCATCATGTGCACGTTGACAAGAGCCTTCTCCTAGCTACCGACTTGTAACATATGAGCTCCGAAATTGGACTCATTTTATTCATGGGTTAAACTTCGGTTTCCCCATTCTATTTCCATGAAACCCTCGAGCCATTTGTTTATGCATTCCGTTTTTAAATTGCCAAGTATAATGCATTTCAGTGTTATGTGTTATGAGTTTAAAGCTAAATTGAAGAATGCTTGAATTACTGAATATATATACATATGCTACAATTTTCGTCAATTGCCAATGGCTATAAATATGTTAGCCACTGAGTTGTGTAGCTCAACCCAATATTTTTCCACTCCTCAGCTGCAGAACGAGAAGGTTAGCAATCCTTGCAAGGCATCGGGACAAACTCTAAGATAGTTATAGATTTTTGTAACTAAGTTAATGACTAGACTTTTAGATAGCTTTATAAGCATATCAAACATTGAGCATCTAATGTATTTTGTATTTTGTGTTAATACTTTGATTATAATGTTGATATGTAATTAAAGTTATGTATAACCTTCATTTTGGTTTAGAAATAAATTGAGAATTGAAGGAGTTACCAATGTGTATGTGCATTATTTCTCTTGTAGTTGACTATTTCATATTTCAAGTCTATCATAGGTGTAGAAATTTGTTTTGACTTCATGGGAAAACTGTATTGATTCGGGATGAATTATACAAAGTTGACTTCTAGTAAGTTGTAGTTCATCCTTTTAGCTTTCCAATGGTATAAAGTATGTAAATTTCAGATATTAAAGTTTAGAATTATGGCCATTACAATTTGGAGATGTTTTGGAGAGTGTGGTTAGTGTTCTAGAACTTTAGGTGATGTGAGGAAGACCCTGTAGAAACCCCATCATCTGGTTCAGTCTTAGACTGAAGTCGATCGTCTGGTTTAGTCTTAGACTGAAGCCTTTCGTCTAGCCTTCATTTGACTCAATTTTGACCCCTTAGATGACAAAATCTCTCTCCAGTGTCTCATGAAAGTTGTAGATCTAGAAGTCATCTTCGAAACCAGCCAAATACAACCTTAATCCTATATCTCTAGTGAAAGTTATGCCAATTTTTCCAAAATAGGTCTTAGACTAAATCCTATCATCTGGTTCAGTCTTAGACTTAAGCCTTTCATCTTGCCTTTCATCTGACTCAATTTTGACCCCTAGATGTCAAAATCTCTCTTCAGTGTCTTCATGAAAGTTATAGATCTAGAATTCTCTTCGAAAGCATCCAATGATGACCTTAATCTGATATCTCTAGAGAAACTTATGTTACATTTTCCAAAATAGGTCTTAGACTGAAGCCTATCATTTGGTTCAGTCTTAGACTGAAGCCTTTCATGTGGCTTTTCATTTGACCTTCGTCTGACTCAATTTTGACCCTCTAGATGACAAAATCTCTCTCTGTTGTCTTCATGAAATTTGTATATCTAGAAATACTCTTCGAAACCATCCTAAGATGACCTTAATACAATATTTCTAGTGAAAGTTATGCTAATCATCCCAAAATAGGCTCAACATGATTGAGGGTAAAAACATGTTTGATTCTTTTGGCCATAACTGCACTATCTAACCCCCAAACAGGATGATTCTTATTTTTGAATAAAATAGAGAGATAGAGCTATAAATTATCTAAAGGAATCGTATTCTAATTAAGTCTCTAAGACTTTCAATTTTTGGATGGAAGTTGGGTATAGTACACTATTTCAGCTTAATAACAGTCTGAAAGTGTTTGGGCCCTAACTTTCAGATTTGTAAACCAAATTGAATGATTTTAGTGTCATTAGAAACTTAAGGCAATGGGGAACAAATGTTTTAAAGATGTAAAATTGTAATTCCAGTTTGAGGCTTCCTAAAATCTATCTTGAAGTTGAAGAAATGTGTTTACTCACATTTTATGACTCCGAATGTTGAGCTCTGGAAGCGGGGACCAACATTGTTTGGTATCAGAGCTTAGGTTTTTCCTAGGCTTAGAATGCATAGTAGGATGAATTGTTATGCTATGTGATTACTGGTTGCATTGTGAATTGATTAAATTGCATTAAGTGACATGCATGTCATGCATATATGTAGGGATTAGGATTTTAAAATGAAGTGTACGCTAATCGTTAGTATTTCAATTGAAGGAGTAAGATTCCACCTCGTAAAAGGACACTAGGAGTTCTGCAAGGATCAATTGCACCTGACTCTCCATTAAGGGAGGAGAGTATTGATGAGTCTGTAGCTCCAAGAAGGAGTTCTGCAAGGATCGATTGCACCTGACTCTTCACCAAGGGAGGAGAGTACTGATGAGTCTGTAGCTCCAAGAAATGATGAGGCTTCTGTAGGGCATGGTAGTGAGCCCGTTCGATCCCAGATGCGGGAGTCTCCTCTTATGTAAGAGCAAGTTCTTACTCTATTGGATCTGAGGATGTTTCAGGCATTTGCTCAGGCATTTTCCTAGGCTATGGGCTAGATACCGCAATCTTCTACTCCGACCCCAGCTAAGAAGGGGAAACAGTTTGATGAGCTCAGGAAGTATGGGGCAGTGGATTTCTATGGGACCATGGATCCAAAAGAAGCCAAGACTTGGTTGAGCAAGACCGAGAGGATACTGGATCAAATGGATTCTGAGGATGATGAAAAAGTTATGTATGCTGTAAGCTTGCTATAGGGAGATGCTCTGCATTGGTGGGACAATATGCCAGGGAGCCAGATGAGACTACTAGTTTTGGTGTGGAAGGACTTCTTAGCTACTTATAAGAGGAACTACCTGTATATTCAACAAAAGCAGAGAGAGTTTCTAAATCTCACCCAGAAGGAAATGACGGTGAGTGAGTATGAGCGTCGATTTACATAGCTATCCCAATATGCAGTAAAGATGATGATGAGTGAGCAAGCTAAGTGTTGTAGGTTCGAATCGGGGTTACATATAGCTATTAGAGAGAAAGTGGTGCAAAATTTTGTAATTTTCAACAGCTAGTTGAAACGTCTCTGAAGGTTGAAAACATTGAGAATATAATGAGTGTTGTGAAAAAAAAGAAAGAAAGGGGTGAGAACAGTTTAAGAGGGAAGGTGGTACTTCTATGCCCGAAAAGAGTGCCAGGACTTTCCCTGTGCAGTCCGAGGAGAGGAGCAGTGGTGCAAGTGGGCCTAGAACTATGAGGACTTCCACTGTTTTTCATCAAGCCTCAATGGCGGGAGGCAATAGAAGAGGAGAAGGGGATAAGTCTTCTATACCTAAGTGCGATCATTGTGAGAAGTTCCATAGAGGGGAATGCTACAGGCTGACTAGAGCTTGTTTCAAAAATGAAGAGAAGGGGCATATGGCTAGAGAGTGTCCATGGTATGCAAGAAGAGAGGGAAATCATATGCAAGTTTAAGGAAAATTGAGATAATAGGGCACAACACTGCAACAGAAGTGGGCAGTTCTAAGGCAAGCTAAAAGAGTGAATCTTCCAGGGAGACCAAGGGGGCAAGCACCAGCTAGAGTATTTGCAATGACCTGGGAGGATGCAGAGACCGCTCCAGAAGTTCTGACTGGTATGGTTAAATTATTTAATGATGATGTAATTGTTTTGATTAATCCGAGTTTTACCCACTCCTTTGTTTCATCGAGTAGAAATATGTATGGTAAAGATTTGAGCCCATTGGATACTCCTTTGATGGTGAGTACTCCAATCAGCCAGTATATCATTATTAGACAAGTTTATAGAGACTGTAAGATACATATTGGAGGAGAACAACTAATGGTGGATTTAATGACATTGAGGATGGGAGGATTAGATGTGATTTTAGGTATGGATGTATTAGAAAGGTATAAAGCCAATTTGGATTGCAAACGAAAGATAGTAGAGTTTGAGTTAAACGAAGATAGAAAGGTGATGTTTGTGGGAGACAGAAGGTCAAGTCCAACTAGAGTTGTTTTTTCTCTGATAGCAGAGAAAATGATGAGGAAAGGATGTGAAGCATTTTTGGCCTATGTGGTAAACACGAAGGAAAATGGAGGAAAGTTGGAAAAAATTTCTGTAGTCATTGAATTCCCAAATGTCTTTCCTTAAGAATTACCAAGACCACCACCACCAAAGGAAATTGAATTTTCCATTGAGATTTTTCTGAACACAATGCCAATATCGATTCCGCCTTATAGAATGGCTCCGGTGGAATTGAAAGATTTTAAGGAGCAATTAGAACAAATGTTAAAGAAAGGGTACATTAGGCTGAGTTCTTTACCTTGGAGAGCTCCGACCCTTTTTGTGAAGAAGAAAGATGGATCATTGAGAATGTGTGTGGACTATAAGAAGCTCAATCATGTCACTATCAAGAATAGATATCCGCTTCCACGCATAGATGACTTGTTTGATCAGTTGCAAGGGGCAAAGGTCTTTTTCAAGATAGATTTGAGATCAGGTTACCACCAGTTGAGGATAAAGGAGTCTGAGGTGTTAAATACTGCATTTAGAACATGGTATAGTCACTGTGAGTTCCTGGTCATGCCTTTTGGGTTGAGAATGCACCCACAGCTTTCATGGACTTGATGAATAGAGTCTTTAAGTCTTTCCTAGACCAATTTGTCATTGTCTGTATTGATAATATTTTGGTATATTCTAAGAGTGATATAGAGAATAAGGAACATTTAAGAATTTCTTTGGAGACACTGAGGAAGAATGAGTTGTATGCCAAATTCGAAAATTGTGAATTTTGGCTAAAGGAAGTGACATTTTTTGGACATGTGATTTTAGAACAAGGAGTATATGTGGATCCGAGGAAGATAGAAGCAATTGTGAAATAGGAAGCACCTAAGAATATAGCTGAAGTAAGAAGTGTCTTAGGATTAGCCAAGTATTATAGAAGGTTTGTGGAGGGCTTTTCCATGATAGCAACTCCACTTTCCAAATTGACAAAGAGGAATCAAAAATTTCTATGGACAGAGGAGTGACAGAGCAGTTTTAAGGAATTGAAGAACAGGCTCTCAACTGCATCGATTTTGACATTGCCATCTGGTAGCAAGGGATATATAGTGTAAACCGATGCCTCAAGGAAGGGATTAGGTTGTGTGTTGATGCAAGGTGATAAAGTGATTGCTTATGCTTCTAGGCAATTAAAGCCCTATAAGATGAATTATCCTACGCATGACTTGAAGTTGGCTGCAATAATTTTTGCATTGAAGATATAGAGACGCTACTTATATGGAGTCACCATCAGGGTGTTTATAGACCACAAGTGTCTTAAGTATTTAATGATCCAAAAGGAGTTTAATTTGAGACAAAGAAGATGGTTAGAACTGTTAAAGGATTATGACTTGATGATAGACTACCACCTAAGAAAAGCTAATGTAGTAGCAGATGCATTGAGTAGGAAATCCACTATGGCACATGTGGAGACAATATACCTTCCTTTGTTGAAGGAATTAGACAAACTTCATGTGATATTGAGGCAAGTCGAGTCTAATTGTGTATTGGCTAACTTTAGAGTGAGGCCAGTATTGAATGAGAAGATTAAGGAATTACAAGAACAGGATGAGTATTTGAGCAAGCTCTGAGAAGAGATTAAAAGTGGTAAACCTTCTGAAATAGAGATAAGAGAAGATGGATTTATGGTGATAGGCAACAGATTGTGTATTCCATATATGTTATAGCTAAAAGATGAGATTCTTGATGAGGCACACAATGCGCCTTTTGCAATGCACCCAAGAAGCACGAGGATGTTTCGAGATTTGAAAGAGCATTTCTGGTGGAAAAGAATGAAGAAAGATGTTGTGGAGTATGCTAAAAGATGCTTAGTGTGCCAACAAGTTAAGGCTGAACACTAGGTACCTTCAGGCAAGCTTAAACCTTTGTCAATTCCCGAATGGAAGTGGGAAAATATTACAATGGATTTCTTGATGGGATTGCCAAGGACTAACAGGAAGCATAACGCAATATGGGTGATTATGGATAGGCTAACCAAGTCCGCACATTTCTTGCCAATTAGACAAACAGATTCTTTGAATGCTTTGACCAAGAAATATGTAGATGAAATAATCAAACTTCATGGGATTCCAAGTTCGATAGTTTCGGATAGAGATCCTAGGTTCACCTCCAAATTCTGGAAAAGCTTACAAGAGGCTTTGGGAACTAAGTTGCACTTTAGTACAGCTTTCCATCCACAGACTAATGGACAATCGGAGAGGACAATACAGACTTTAGAGGCAATGTTGAGAGCTTATGTTATGGATTTCAAGGGCTCATGGGATGATCATTTGCCTTTAATCAAATTTGCTTACAATAATTCTTATCATTCGGGAATTCAGATGGCACCTTATGAAGCTTTATATGGTAGAAGGTGCAAAACTCCTATTTATTGGGATGAGAAAGGTGAGAGAAGGCTTTTAGGGCCTGAATTGGTGCAAGTTACAGTCAATAAGATTAAATTGGTGAAGCAGAAAATTAAAGCATCTCAAGACAGAATGAAGAGTTATGCGGATGCATATAGAAAAGAGATGGAATTTGAAGTGGGAGACAGTGTTTCTGAGAGCTTCTTCATGGAAGGGGGTTTTGAGATTTGGAAAGAAGGGCAAGCTTAGTCCGAGATATAT
>JAOQMP010000009.1:1084061-1113340 GCA_027563575.1 Erythroxylum pedicellare
ACATATTTGGTACTTGAATTTTGTTGATGATTTATGAAATGGTATTTAAAATATATCACGATTATGAAAATCATGTTTCTGAAATGTGCCTTTTGGGTAATATGTTTTCAAGTCATGAAATTCATGTTGTGTGGGTTAGTAGTGGTCTATTCTGTTATGTCATGTGTAAGTCAACTCTGTTAAAGGCTTCTCCCGCCTGCCACTAGTGACATGGAGCTCCTTCATGAACTCCCTTGTGTTTACGAACTACGCAAAACCATTTTGTGGATTTGTGATAGTCCGTTCTATTATTTCTGGAGATTCGCAAGAACTCCCACATGGACCTACCTAAACCATTCTGATGTGCTTATGTGTTTATGATTCGATAACAAGTTTGATGATTACATGATTTATGTTGTTTATGAATTGTTTGACAAGTTGAGAATTTGGGAAATATGTGTTTTATGGATTGGATGTGAATTTACTGTGGAAATGAATATTTTCAATGGTTTTGCTTGTTCTCTATTATAAACTTGTTACCCACAAGCTTTTAAGCTCACCTTCATTCCTCCTCATCTCCAAGTGATGAGCAAGAGATTGAGTGATTAAGAGTCAAGACATCACTCCAAACCTGCATATTTTTGTATTTTAAGTTAGTTTATGGAAAATACAAGGCTTTAGCCACATTTAAGTATTACTCGTTTATGTATATTTTGTATTTTTGGGTGATGAGACCAATGATGTATTGTGGCTTGAAATGCCCATTCAAGCTTTGTAAAACTCTATTTTGTTTTAGTAATGAGACTAAGATTTGAAGAAGTTTCTTTTGTATATGGTTGTATTTATCTTTTGGTTGAGTGGTTAAGGGTTGTGGAATTGTATGTGAAAAAATGTTACCATTGGATAGTTAGATTTTTGGGTGTCTGAAATCGAAGGTTTCGCTGCGGTGAAGCCAAAACTTTGGTCGCGACGAACCTTTTTCGAAGAGCATTTTTGTTTGATTTTGGTAACTTTGCCACAACGAAGCCAGACATTGGTCGCGACGAACTTCTCCCAAAGGATCCTTGGAGATATTGCCTTAGCTTCGCTGCGACGAAACATATACTTTGCCGCGGTGGACCCACCATTACTGATGGCAAAAATTTCCTTGCAGATTGTAACCTTACATGGTAATACGCTCACGTTTTATAATTCCAGAGTTGGACTTCAGAAACGAGGCCCTATATGGTAGATGGATGCCATGCTCCTTCACAAGTTGCATTTAGTTAATAGCCACTTAACGTAATATGGAAATCTTATTGTTGTGATTCTTTGAATCCGCCAAATCATAACTTTATTGATTTTCACTTAGATTTAGCCAGGATTAGTATTCCAACAACTTTAACATGTTTTTCTTTTATAGATGTGAAGTTTGAAAATTGCAATGTTTAGTGAACACATCCGTGCCTAAGATCACATCAAACTTTTTTTCCAATTTTCGATATTCTGATCCAAATTTGTAAAATAAAACGTTTTTAGCCCAAATCTCCTTGATTCACCTTTCATCATTATTGAGATTCCTCCTCTATTTAAAGTTTTGGATTTTGACTAAAATCTATTTTTTTATTCAAATAACTTCTTCAACCTTTATCCTACAAAATGGACAAAATACTAAGTTTGAACATATTAAGATAAGATTATGAAAGATTTTGAATGTGAAAAATAAGGTAAAATTGTGACACATTAAACTATCCCACTCCTAATCCTTTCTTGTTCCTAAGAAAACTAAAAACTAACAAAACTGGATAACTAAATAATTTTTTACAAAACCACTTTTTACAAGGTTAAACCATGTATACTCCTTAAAACTTAGAGATAACAAAGTTGATTTTTATTTAAAAAAATATGAATAGAGACAATTAAAGACAATCTCAATCAAAAGTATGCTCAAATCTTGATGAATTTCCTCACAGTATTCACTCATTCGCAAAGGTTTTTAAGTTCAAGTGTTCAGTCCCAAACTCTTATCATAAGGAATACAATGTTATAAAATTGCACGTACACCAAATATCTCTCACCATAACCACATAAAGGCATGAATTAAAAGGAATTTTATTAAATGGTTGTAATGGGGTTTCCCTTAAAGGTTAAAAAAGAAAGGATTTTAGGCTAAAACCACACATATTAATAAGACATTCAAATAAGATGCAGGGTTAGGAAAGGAATTGGGACAAGTACTCCTCCATTGATGTAAATAAACTATAATTGTAATTATTCTTTTCTTGATTGATTTTTTAATATAAAAGTAAACAGACATTAGATTAATATAAAATGTGTAGCGTAGAAAACAAAATTTGAAACAAAGTCCTTCTTATTCCCTAAGTAACTTTAAAAGTACCATATTAGGATTTGTAGTTTAGGTGATAGCGTGTATAATATGTTAGATTTGTAACATGGGTTTAACTTATGAAGAAAGGGACTATAATTAGCTTAAAAGGGTTGAACTAATGATAATTAAGGTGGCTTTTTAAGTTAAGTGGATTTAAATAAGAAGGGCCTTCATCATATTCAAGTCTCATGCAATCATAGAAATTCAGGTTGGTTCAATGCAAGTTCTAGGGGTATCCAAATGACAATTAAGCACACAGTAAAGAAAAATGGATAAGCATAAGATGTTTTTGTCATTAAAGGCTCAAGTGCTCATAGGTTTTAAACAAATTCACCTAAAAATCATGTAATGCTTCATCAATTAATTCTCTCTTTTTCTAAGTGCATACCTTAGATATTTCAACTTACTAAATTGTTTATTCTTCATTTTAATCAATTTAAGTCTCATTCCTTACACATAGCTAATTCATTCAAAACAATTTGGTGAAAATTTCTTTTGCAAACCTTGCTTCATCAATTTTTAAAAGCATTAGGTAAAAATAAGAATGTAAAAGAGAATGTTAAAACAACCTTAAAACATAAAATACCATAAACTTAGAAAAAGTATCCCACCCCACACATATATAAAACATTGTCCTCAATGTTTGAATTAAATGACAAAAATAAAAATAAAGAGGATAGAAAAAAAAGACTACTCTTTTTTTCTTTATATTTAGGGTGGTGAAGAAGCAGAACAAACTCACGGAGAAAGTGAAAAAGTAGGCCCAAACCCCTGGTCTAAGAAAAAAGTCATTAGATTATGCTTCATCGATACAATTTAGTATCAGTCCTTTCTAATTAAGTTGGAATATTCAGTTGAGATGAGGAAGAGGAAGGGACATCTTTTTACAAGTTAGTAGATGGATGCTTTGCAGCTAAAGGTCTATTGTATTGGAATGTCCTATAAGACAAAGGTGGAACAAAACAAAAACTATCATTGGACTATTGTGTGATGATTCCCATCTAAGCTAAACAATTTAAATCTAAGTGCTCCATCTCACAAACAATGTGCATATCAGTCTTAGACAAATTAAGTAAATCTAAATTAACAGCTAAATTAGTGATGTATAAACATAGGATTAAAGGTTTGTTTTTTGTTTGAGTCATGAAATGAAATTATGTAATACAATATTTCCTTCCATACACCATAAAATAAAATTTGACTTTAGTTAATGTCCCTAAACTATTTTGTCGTCTTGTAAAGTTGTAGGTTAAGAAACGTTAGATATTTCAAAATAGATTTCTTTAGATATGAAATTTTCAAGGAACTTGGGTTATATGATGCAGAACCAATAGACCATTCACTCCATAATTCAATAGGTTAAAATTCAATAGAGTAATCATATTTTGAATTTATGAAAAAAAATCCTTCTTAGCATCAACATTTATACTGAACCCCATTCCCACCATCCTAAATTCAAAGTCCCATTTGTAAACAAATTAAGGTCAGCATGCCATTAAACTAAAAGGTTATATATAACTCTCATGTCAATTCAACAAAAGTAGGTAATTACACATTGAAATAGGTAATGATTTACCAAATCTTCAAATTCATCTTTGATATTCAATTCTTCCAAGTTAAAGATATGAATACAGTTACAAGCATAGATTTTTCATTCGCAAAATTCTTCTTATCTTTGCTTATCTTATTCATCCTAGAAGGTATTGAAGCCTATGATTTTTAGCTTCAATATGCTAGCTAGCTTCACTTTCTTCTCTTTTTGCCTTTTAGATTATAATAAGGGATTACATTATCTTTGTTCTAGTTATAAAGAACTAGTTGGGGAATGAGCTGGTGAAAGGGTCAGTGGTACAATAGACATTGAAGGACTATAGTCAATAATTTGTTCTAAACGCATTTATACTTCTATGAGGAATGGTTCTCAGGTTGTTTCTTTACGAATACATGATGTTACTCTTTTAGCATGTCCTTTGATTCTTCATATAACTACTCTGAATTAAATTGAAGATGATGGGATTGATGGATATTGATAAGAACAAGGGAAGAAATTTTTACTGATGGGGATATGGGTGTGGCTGTTTATGAAAAAGGCTCCTTTCATGTCCTTATACTAGTCTTTTGGGTAGCAATATGCCTTTTATTAATAGGGATTTAAGTATGTATAGTTATGAAAATGCTCCTTGCATGTCCTTATGATGGTGTCGTGGGTAGCAGTACGCCTTTTATTAATGCTACTAGAAAATGGTGCTTTAGTACTATTGTTTTTACAGTAGTGGTGCGACAGATATATATTGGGCTTCTGATATAGTGAATCAATAAAATTTTGAGATTCATATGTTAGACACGATCGTGTACATGGTCGTATCCCTCCATTTTTCTCAATGGTCACACAAACCCACAATTGTAAAGACATACATGGTTTTGGGTACATTGTCCAAGTTTATACAGGTGTCTCCATTATTCATAATGTTATGTCCTTCTGTGAATCAAATCCTCCATCTCCACATATTTACATTCAGTTACATATTTTAAGGGACATGGGCATATCTAGTGCCTACACGGTTATGTATAATTCCACACATCAGTGTTAGATTAAAACAACATCCTATAACCTATATAGTTCCAAACAATTGCACATTTTAAGGGATATAGACATGTCCTTTTTTATATGGCATGTTTGATGTTCACATAACCACGTCAAACTGAAATAACATCGTACACATTTACAAATAGTTACTTGGTCCCTCCTATATGGCTATGTCAGGGTTGATATGGGTATGTCCTTTTTCACATGACTATATCCTTCAAAACATCTTAGATTCCTTAGTTTTCTTTCTTGATTCCATCTAAATTCTACCCCTATCGGTCCTGAATGTAAGTAAAACCTAAAAAAACTAAAAGAAAAATCAAAATAAGAATTAAATTAAATTAAATAAAAGATAAACGTATGATGTCTCTTAAAAAAATTTTGTTTAACGTTATTAACTCGACAGTGTTATCATTCATTTTTTGAGACAAATCAGATCATTTAAATCCATTTCCTTCATTATTGTAATGTTTACATTCTCATAGTATGGTTTAAGATAATGGAAACTAACCTTAAAAACTTTGGAGGTAGACATGCTTTGGATTTCAATTGCATCATATGGAAATACATTAGTTATAATGAAAGGTCTAATCTATCTCTATTGTAACTTACCTATAAAGATTATAATCTTACAATGATAAAGGAAAAATTTTTCCCTAATAGAAAATTCTTTTCAAGCAATGGATTTATCATGTAAAGCTTTTGTTCTCTCTTTATAGATTATTTCATTTTTATAGGACTTGTTATAAATCTCCTCAAGTTCCTGTAGCTACAATTTTTTATGATTTCCACTTTCATCAAAACTCATATTATGATGCTTAACAACCTAAAATGCTTTATGTTCTAATTCAATAGGGAGATGACAAGCCTTACCATGTACTAACCTATAGGGTGAGACACCAATTGGTGTCTTATAAGTTGTTCTGTAAGCCTAAAGTGCACCTTCAAGTCATAAGCTCCAGTCTTTTCTCATTAGTCCAACCATTTTTTAATAATTGATTTGATTTCTTTATTTAAAACTTCAACTTGCCCACTTGTTTGCAGATGGTATAATGTACTGATCTTATGAGTCACTCTATATTTCTTTAAGACTACCTCCATCATTTGGTTTTAGAAATATTTACCTTGATCACTAATTAAGGCTTATGAAATACCGAACCTAAAAATATATTAGATTTAAGAAAACCTACAACTACTTTGGAATCATCATTTTGGGTGGCCTTTGCTTCCGCCAACTTCGATACATAATTTAAAACTAATAAAATGTAAACAAAGTTAAAAGAAGAGGGAAAAGGTCCGTAAAATCTTTTGCCCAAATGTCAAAATTTTCACAAACCAAAATTGGAGTTTGTGGCATTTTAGGGTGATATTATCAATTCTTTAAAATTAATCATAATCTTTACAAAATAAGTGAGTGTCTTGAATCAACGAAGGCTAAATGAAACCATATTATAAAATATTTCTTATCATTAAATGAAACCATATTATAAAATATTTCTTGTCATTCATTTAGCACCAAAATTACCTTCACAGGTATGAGATTTCATTTTTAGGTACACATCTTCATATTACCTTGTCAGAGTTATGCTTCCACAAATATATATAATGCTTAGCATCACTTTTGATCTTATCCCTTCAAGCTTTTGATAGATTTATAAGTGACCTATTAATGGACAAATAATTTACTATGTTTTCATACCATGACAATTAAGCACTTACATAGAATAGTTTCTCATTATAGAATTCTTCTTATAAATCAAAGTTTGTACAAACATGAGATAGGTTGCTTAAATGAACTCCCACTTAATTTTTTTTACTTATCTTTGATTTCCAAATCAACTTCAGTTAGCAATAAGATCCATCTCATCAATTTGGGTTTTTCCTTCTTCTTTAGTAGCAAGTATTTAAGGGTTGTATGATTAGAGAAAACAATGACTTTAGTACCAGACAAGTAAGATCAAAATTTTTCCAAAGCAAAAACTACTACTAATTATAAATCTTTTTCAACTTGTCAATGGCTTCTTTACTGTGATCATTGAGTTAAAAAATAACATCTTCTTGGAGTAACTTTCACAATAAGGAATCTATTTTCAAAAAATCTTTGATGAACCTCTGATGAAAACTTATATGGCTTAAAAATAAGAGAATTTCCCATACACTAGTAGCATAAGGGAAAGACTGAATAACATCTACATTGACCTTATGTACTTCAATCCCCTTAGAAGAAACAACATGTATAAAATGACATATTTTGAAATTGAGAACTAGGTTAGTGTTTACACATCTTTGTAAAATCAAACTAAAAGTATGCCAATAGTCATCAAGAAGCCTCCATAGCTAAATAATAATAATCCACAAAACTTCAATGACATGCTCTATATAGTTTGAGAATATACTTACCTTACACATTTGGAAAATAATTAGTGCATTACAAGTGTCGAAAGGCATTACAAGTGTCGAAAGGCATTAAAGTTCCACAAAGATAAGTGGAAATCACTTTATCCTAATCTTTAGGAATAACTAAAATTTAGAAGTATCCTAAAAATAATCAAGAAAATAGTAAAATGCTTTACTAGGTAATCTCTCCAACATCTGATCAATAGATAGGAGGGTGAAATGGTCTTTTTGAGTCACTGAATTTTGTTTCCTCTAATCAATACAAAATTGCCATCTATTTTAGATCCTAGTAAGAACTAAGTCTCACTCCCAAGTGGCAATCCATATTTTTCAAAAATACTTGTACATGGCTAAGCCACTTGCTATTTTAAATTGGGAAGATTATACTAGCTTGAAGGAGCTTTAAAATCTTTTTCATCATTACCTCCATCATTGGGGGGGTTTAATATCCTTTGAGGATGCCTTATGGTTTAGTTCCATCTTCTAGGAGGATTCAGTACAAACAAGTAGAAGGGTCTTTAATGTCTGCTATCTTCCACCTGATGGCTATTTTGAAGTTTTCCAGGACCTTTATTAATCTTTCCTTTTGTATGAAAGTCATCTTGCTTGAGATTATTAATTGTAAAGTGTCTCCCTCTCTGAGGAAAACGTATTTAAAGTGTTTTGTTAATGGTTCTAACTTTAACTTTAGTACTTGTCCTACTGATGGGACGAGTTAGTCACTAGGTGTGAGGACTTCTAACTTCGTAGACTGTACTATTAGCATTTGTTCTACTTATGCAACACTATCCAAGGCTATCATACACTCCTATAAATAAAAATTAAGGAAAATATTAGTATCTTCATCATTAAAAATACTTTCCATCATAGTTATCTATCTCATCCTTGCCACTAATCTCTAACCTATTTTACACTGATGAATCCAAAACATTAACTGCAAAGATAGGAAAATTGCCATCAGGATATTTCATTGAATCACATATTTTAAAAGTATAAATAAGGACATCAATTTTGTTTTATCCATCTTTAAAATTGATCATCCTAACAAAATGGGTGCTAATTAGGCATCATTTTCCATATCCAAGACATAAAAATCAGTGGGGAAAATCAATTTGTCTTTAACAACCATAAGAATGTCCTCTGCTACACCTTGGGACATACATTAGACATATATGCTAATTGAATCACGACTACTATATTTTCTAATGGTTCTAAGTTCAGAGTTAAATAAATAGAATAGCGCATGAAATTTATAGATGCAACCAGATCTAGCATTGTATATTCCATCTTAGAACCACTAATAATATATAGTATGGAAAACATACCTAGCCTTAACATTTTTCCTACAAGGTTTTTGAATGAAAGCAAATACATTTCTTCCCAACCTTACCTATTCTTTCACTTTCGTCTTCTTTCTTCTTTTCATTTTACAAAGTTCCTTCAAGAATTTCATATATCTAGGTAGTTGTTTAATCACATAAAAAGGGCAATATTTGCCTCACATTTTTTAAATGTATCGTATAAATTAACATCTTTTTCCCATCTCTAGTTATCATTTATCACTTATAAAAAAGAAGTATAGATAAAGGAGCACTTAGTTACTCATCCTTAGACATAGGAATCCTTTCCTCTAGTTCAAGTTGTTTAATGTTTTTTATATGGGAATTTAATAAAGGTGGGGTTTTCACGGGTTGTTCCACATGCTTTCCACTTTGTAATGTAATAACAATGAAACCCTCCTTAGGATTCACTATAGTTTGTGATTGTAGGTTATTCAACCCTTAAGATTCCAAACAACTAACTGCAATGGCTAATTGAACCTTCTATTTTTCCAAGTTATGAATAATAGTCTTAGTCTCCTATTGGAATTTAACAAGTTATTAGCTAATGCTTTAACAATATCTTCATGAGATATCCCTGAATTAGATATTTGTGCTTATTTTGATTATCTTAGAGGAAGTGATTGTTGATATTATTGAAAATTGATCATAAGTTGATTTGTTGGTGAATTACCATATTGAAAATTTAGATGGTCTCTCCAAACATGGTTATATGTGTTACTACATTTGTGTGTTATATTGAATCTTTTTGTAATGTGGGATATATATCAATTGTGTGTCCTACTATTGAACATATTTTACAAGCCTTTACTGCTTTCATTTTTCCTACAGTCAAATGAAAAATGAGTACAGTAAGACCATCCATGCATTTTTTCATACAAGAAATGTTTACCTTACTTATTCTAAGTTAAATTAGATTACATATCAGTGATTAATGCTCAAACTACGTCTAGTGTTTTGTTAACAAGTGATCCTCTACTACCTGCGTCGATAATTGACAGGCGCATTGTAACACTAGTTAAAACAAAATAACTAGACTATTATTATAGCAATGGTGAGTCTAGGTCGATCCTACAGGGAGTGTTCAGTTAGCTTATGAAATATGCTCTTTTTCATTTAGGGGATAACATTTGGCATACCTTAACCTTCTTGTAGAAATAGGGAGACCAAGATACATGAAGCAGGGTTCTTTTTACACATTCTAGTGATGCGTAAAATTTAAGATTCCAAACCCAAAGCTGCTTTAGATAATAGGAAGAAACTCTTGTTTACATCCACTTCTAGGCCTGAAGTTCCTTTAAAATTTGAAGAGAATCCATAAGAGTTTGTATTGATTCCAAATGAGCTTTGCAAAATAAAAGCAAGTCATCAACAAAACACAGATTCACCAGGTAAACCTTTTTACACGTAGAAGAGATATACGGACGAGTGATCGCCTTGTCTTATATCTCTAGCACCTTTACAAAGCTTGGTAGGCATGCCATTTATCAAAACTAAAAAGGAGACAGTCTAAACACATTTTTTAATCTAATTTATGAATTTTCCTAGAAAACCAAACACGTCTAGCATATGGAACAAGAATTCCCATTTGATGTTATCAAATGCTTTGTTAAAATCAACCTTAATGGAACAATTTGCTAAAGATCTTCTTTTGAAGTAGCACTTAATCGATTCCTGAATAATAAGAATGTTATTCCTAGTCTGTTTGTTTTCCATAAAGGCACCTTGATTGTCACTGATACAAACATTAATAGCCTTTTTCATTCTTGTAGCAAGCAACTTAGATATGATCTTATGGAGAAAATTCAAGCAATAAATATGTTTATAATCAGTAAAAGTTATTGGATTATTAATTGTTAACCTCTTTCAACAATTTACCATTTCTAAAAAATTCATGAACTGCATAAACCATTCTTCTAACAACATCCTAAGATTTTTTATTGAAAATTCCATTCGGACCATCTGACCTAAGTGCCTTGTATCCATTGAACATGAAAATCGTGTCCATAATTTCTTTGTCTTCAATGGATGCAATTAGAACATAAGCAATATCAATAAGGATTTTCTATAAGATGAATTTGCTTAGCACTATTAGGGAAGAAATAGAATCTCTAGCTAAACCTAGAAGATTTGAGAAGAAGTTTGAAGCTTCTTGAAGGACAAAATTCTAGTCAGGTAACATAGATCCATCACTTGAAGTAACTATGCATATTTTGTTCCCATTCTTCCTTGCATGCACTGTGTTGAAAAAGAATTTAGTGCAAAGATCTCCATCTTTCAACCAAGAAATTATTGATCTTTGCTTGATAAGATTAAAATGATTATGGATAAGCTGCATATAAGAGTTTAATTGACATTTCTCCCTGCCAATGAGGTTTGCATTATCAGGATTAACAACCAACAAATTCTGGACTTTAGACAAACTAGATTTAGCATCCATAACTACTTTTTGTGTGTTATTCCCTAAAGAATTATTCATCAATTTAAGCTCTACTTTAATAGCTTTAAGTTTGTACTCACAACAAAATTGATAAATATCATTTACTAATTTCCCAGCCCCTTTCTTGCAAGCTTCCAAGAAGCTTGACTGTTTTGTTAAGTAATTGTTCAGCCTAAAAGGATGGTAATTTATAGAATTTGTAAACAAGCCAGCTAGCTTGATAGGTGAGTGATCAAAGAATAATGGGTTTATAAAATTATAAAAGATAGGGAATTTGGACAACTAATCAAAGTTTGCAAGAGCTTTGTCTAACTTCTTTTTGATGAACCAATCTGAGTCTCGTTTATGGTTCCAAGTATAAAAGTGACCTTTATCTTTAAGATTTATAACCTTTATGTGATTAACACAATTGAGGAGATCATCTGAGTAATTTTTGAGGCAACATTTCCCTTAAACTTATGTTCGACACAAAGTGGAATTAAAATCACCACTTATAACCCAAGGCATGTTGTAGGTAACACTCAAATCCTTGAGGTTATTCCATAAAATATTCCTCTAGAATTTGAAGTTACTAGCATATACAATAATGAGCAAGATAGAATCATTTTCAAGCTTGAAGGAGATCTTTGAGTGCATAAGCTGATCAGTAACATATAGCACATCCAGAGCAATTCTGTCATAATTAAAAAGAATGATAATTCTGCCAAGATGATGATGAGAGTGATTAGAAACCAATCTTCAACTGTTCTCCAAAAAATCTAGTTTCTTAATACAATTTATCTTTATTTTTGTCTCTAAAAGGCCTAGTAGAAGTGGGTTTTCTTTGGCAACAAGATCCTACAAAGCAAGTTGTTTAAGAGTTTTGTTTAAACACCTTAAATTCCAGAATATGATAGGCATCATTTAATTTTACTTTTGGAACTGGAGCCCTTGTGCCTATGGGATTTTCTTCTATTAGAAACCACTTGGAAGGTGTCCTTATTTGGTTGAAATTAAGAATCAACCTCCTAAGACATCTGCAGTATTTACCACCTCACTATCATCCTTATCGCATATGTTGTCACTTTCCATCAACTTTGAAGTATCAATGTTGGTTGAAGCATTAACAGTTTCATCTGAACTCTCCCTAATGTCCACTAAATGAGATTGTAGGGCAACAATATCCTGACTAACTGTAGTATTTACTACTTCATTGTCGTTCCAATTTGAAAAGCTGTCATTTTCACCTATCTTTGAAGTACCATTATTGCAGAGGGTGTTAACGAATTCATCTTGAATCTCTATGCTCTCTGCTGAATTATTTCCCTGCAGTTTCCCATCATCATCAGATACACTAGTAAAACGGGTAATCTGCTATGAGTGAGAGACTTGAATAGCTTCCACTGAGTCCCCATGAATATTCTTTGAATTTGTTATTGATTCAACAGAGTTAGCATTCACCTTCTCTAGTATAGGATGAGATATTTGCTTGTCATCTTGCACAAGTTCCTCATGAAAACCAGTTGCAAAATTTATGCGTGAGGGCTTCCAAATCTGTTTAGGAAACATATTAGGAGGTTTCCAACCATAAGTTACTTCCACTTTATCCTCCACCAATTCCATGTCCGCATCAAATCGCATAATAACTATTTCTTCAGGTAATTCAGCTAGACTCCACAGCAATACAAATTCTTATATTTTGGTCTCTTCATTATCCTGATAAAGTCACAATGGTCTTCCAATTGAGCTAGCAAGATAGCTAAGCCCCTCAATGATCCAATATTCAACAGTATAATTTTTCTCAAGTATCTAAATTCTATGTATAGACCTAGAAGTATTTACGCCTGATAAAGTAGCTACTTACGGCCCATCCTTATCTAAATTAGAGCTCACTCGTATCAAAAATGCAAATAAAATCGCGGATTTCAAAAGTATAGAGACGTTCATTTTCTCCTTGAAAGAGAGCATTCAATTCTAGAATATATCTTTTATGAAAGAAAGTATTATTTTTTTAAATATTTTTATTAAATCTTGTCACTAAGATTTGAATTAGGAAAAAACAAATAACCACACAATAAACCACAACTAATAGTTTTAACAAAAATTAAGTCAAACTATAAAAAGTACTATTAAAAGGTAAAGAAAATAAAATTCAAACTAATTTTAATAATTTGTTTGAGGTTATGAATTAGTAGCATCAACTTTTCTTATCCCGCTATTAGAAAAACGTAAAATCTTGGTCAGGAGAGACGACCTTCGTATGATGCTACAAATGAGTGATCCTCCTTAAGCTTCGCCTTTCGGCTCTGTGTTCCGTCTTCAGTCCGTTATTTCTCTCTTTCCTAGTTTTGCCAATTTGCTTCATTTGGTCTGGCTTTGTCCAGCTTGCTGTTGAAATTATAGCGTAGCTCATCTGTTTGACACTTGGAAGTTAGGCATTGATCCTTTCGGAGGGGTTATAACTAAAGAGCGAATATTTGCTTGCAAGTTTTAATCTGTTTGCATAGGTGCGTTCCGTCTCATCCTTCTTACCTGTTTTCCTCGGGTTGGTCAGAGGTTTTCTTACAAAGTAACGCGATCTAGCCCATCATTTGTTACAAAAACAAACAAAGGCTTAACAATAAACTACCCCTTTTAATCTAAAGGTGTATAATGGTTAAAGAAGGTTATAATTTACACCAATCACAAAGAACACTGAAACAAAATCATTCATTTGATAAAACAGCTTCACGCTCATAAGCCTGCCGTAACTTCTATGACTCGGGAATCTAACGATCTTCCTTAAAATCTGGATTCTCTTTTAAGATTACAAACCCCTCAAGAATTGGGGAGAGAGGAATATACCTGTACCAATTATTGGGTAATGGTTATTAGGGAACTGATAAATGGAAAAACAGAAGATACTAGTAGCAACAGAACTCACTTATCAGTCGCCAATTCTGCCCTGTCACCAGCAGCCAAAAGCACTGGGGTTGAGTGGGTCTGGAAACCAGTAATGGTCTTTGGTCGACCTGCCTGGCCCACAACATCAACAGCTTGTCCAACCCGAACAGGTACTGATAAAGGTTTAAGATTCTCATCCACTGTCATTAACATTCTAGGCTGTGTATGCAGAAACAGGCATTAGAAGGTATGTGTATCATATGCATATCAAGGCAAAAGAAAATCAAACAGTATCAAGTGTCAAACCTGCATTGCTAATACGAGGAAGTATAGAACATAATGATATTTTCCCAAAATGATGGCTTTCATATCCAGACATGCGTGGAGCATAGTTATTAGACCAGCAAGTGCTGTCCTGTGGGACAAAATAGCGGATGTTTATACACCAGGCTGTTAACAGGAACAAAACAACTAAAATAACATCCAATGAAGCCCTGGAATAAAACAACTCATTTTCAAGGGAGAAGAGCTTTGACTCACGGTGACAACAAGAAGCGATCAGAATGGTACGGATTCAGAGTTAATAAGCCCTTTCCCAGATGTACAAGACCTTGAGCAATTCGCACCTGTATAAGCCAAAAACAAAAAGACAATAAATCTTATATGAAATCCCTTGAGCAAAAAATGACAACGGTTTGAGAAGTAAATTTATGAGCATTACACAGAACAGAAGGCTCGCATCCTTATAGTAATAGCTTGATAGATTGCGAAGCACACCGGCAATTCGAGCATTATTGGTTCCAGCACCTATTAAACCTAAGGAAATAATGGCAGCCTGCAGCAGGTAAACAGTATGGCAACATCAGAAACTAGAAATCAATCAATAACGAATAATCTAAATTGAAAAGCTTCCTTACCATTGCAACTTCCGAGTCAGCATCATGACTAAGTCTACTTAAAGTATCATTAACATTAACCTGCAAAAGTTGGTAACCAGAACAAGTTGATGTCGTCAGGAAAAAACTTGCTTCCAAAATCAAGAAAGAAGAAAATTTGAACTACATGAAAGTTTAATGTAAATTCATATGAAAGCAAAGCAGATAGAAAAATTTCACCAAGTTTGAGAATATAGATTAAAAACAACAGAAGCAAATCAACTTTTGAAGTGACAAAAATTCCGCTGCAAGAGTTTTAATTTGATTTCCAAGGTTGCTGTAAAATAAAGTAACAGCTGAATAGATTATAAAAACTGTCTGTCACTTACTTGCAACGTGACGGCAAAGAATAAAGGAAATGGTAAACCTGAAGTTCACAACCTACCTCAATGATCTGTCACAGATAGTTTTCACTACTGAAATAAAGTCACTCATCGACAACCCAAGAGTCGGTCAGCATTAAGTTCAGTAACATTCTTGGTCTCTAAAAACATCTAACAATACTAAAGTGAGCACAGAAAAGCTAGGAGCCTAGCGATTCAAGATAAATTACCTTTGGATTCGATATGCAGAGGAGACCAAGAGCCAAAGGGACTGCCCGACGTATATTCTGTTCTCCATACTGTAAAAGATGCTCCAGTGAACGAATTGCCATTTCAAGGCCCAACTCTTCAGCCATAGCTACCATGGCAATTCCAAGTACAGCTGGGCCTTGGTGGGTTTCACCCTTATCAAGATGTTGAGCACAATGACCCAGAAGGTTTTGAACCTGACTCACAAAGAAGTAAGATATTTAGGCACCACCAATAATAGTTACAACTAAATCATGGAATTTCAACTATTTCGATATAGATATACCTTGAGAACATTCCCAGTTCCTGAATATGCACAAGAAAGTAGGGTCATATCACAATATTTTCTTATCTTTTCATTAAATGTCTTTGAAACCTCTGCTGTGGCCTCCACACAATCCTGTCAAGTATCAAACACAGACATGGATTTACAGCCAACAACAGAAACACAATATTCAATATGTATTGAATCCACCAAAGCAACAAATGACAAATGATCTAATAACACATGCAGAGATTGGAATAAAGATCAAATTTCATAAAAGCTTCCAGGGGCAACTGACGTACTTGCTTCCCTAGGTATAGCAGACCAAGGCCAAGAGGCAGAAACCGAATAAGAGGCTCCTGCAATTCTGATTCACTTCTGTCCATTAATGCAAATATTATAGCTTGTGCAACCTCTTCATTACACGAACCAACATATATCAACCCCATTGAGATTGCAGTGAATGCGATGACATCAAGAGGGGCCTTTGCGTCATTAAGTATAGGGGACAATTTGCTGCGAATCTGTTAAATCATTAAGTTAGAATATAAGAATACAACGAAAGTGAATCCCTCTCAACACCCAAGAGAAGTACCATCTTTAAGATGAACTACAAATAATTGCTTCTAAAGCATGTGACCACAACTCTAATATATAAAGTTAATGAGTGCGTTAAAGAAACTATTTTCATGAAAAGAGTAGTGTTAGACCATCATCACCTGAAGATCTTACCGTAACTAATAAACAAACATAACTACTAAAGCTAAAATATTATTAAAAAAAAGATATTCACCATTTCATTCTGAGAACCAGCATATGCAATACCCAGGCCCATGATTGCACCAATTCGGATAGACGGGTCTTCTTTATCTACATGATCACCAAGAAGAGCCAGTGCCTAACCAAAGAGTTTAAGTAAGCACGGAATCTACAATCAACTGCTGATGATACTTCTGGGATAAGCAGTCAGAAAACTCACAGGATCACAGTCGTTTTTTACACCACAGTTGACAAGCCCAACCCCCAATAGAGCACCAGCAATTACATGGTTGTCGTTACTATGGAAATACTTGTCAATTTGAGAAAGTCCAGAATCAACATCCCATTGCAGAATCATACCCTTTAATGAATAGCAACCATTAGAGTCTTGCAAAGAAACCAACCACAAGTATTTACAGAAAGATTTGCAAAGGATAGCTCACCAAACTTGCTGCAGCACTGGCTTTACCATGTTCTTTGTTTTTGAAAAGCCAATTTCCAGAGGAGCTACCGTTTGAAGAGTCTGCAACTGTCATCAGCTTATCCTGCAACATTTGAATTTATTTGAAGTAGTCCCAAATGCTTTTGGAGAGAAATTCCATCGTTAAACGTTTCTGATGCAAGATTAACAGCATATGCAAATAATGTACTAAATAATTAAAACTCACCTTTCCAAAACCTGCATTTACAAATGCATTGACGAAAGTAGCAGCCAAATTCTGTCTGGCTGAATCAACACTTGTACCCGCATTGGCCCGACCATCAAGCAAATGCGCCTATAAAAAAGTTCTAATATCAAAACAAACAAAATCTTATGGATCATACTTCCCCTAGCCCCCAACCAAAAGGTTAAATCTAGTGGAAATGTACATAAAGTCTGATACTAAGACTACATAAACTATAAAAGTCTGACCTTATAGATATCTTCTGGAGATTTAGGTTCCATGACCTCAATATCACGTGCAAGGGCAAGATAGCCTTCACTTAATTTAGCATTGTTGATAATATCCTGCATCACATATCTCTCTTCATCATCCGCAACCATCTCTTCATCCAGCTCCAAAGTAACACCCTGCATAAATTAAATGTAAAGGAAACATGCAAAACATAGTAGCAACTTTCACAGTAGTTGTTCAGTATGAAAAAAAAAGAACTTACATGCCGAGCAAGCATGTAGCAGAATTGCTTCTTCCGCAACAGATCATCACAAGATGTAAAAACTTGTTTTACATGCTGTCAGTATATACACTTTTAGAATCAGAACAAAACAAGAAATCATGGATTATGCGCTCAATGATAGCAAATAATAAATTTATAATAAATGAAAACAGATCTGACAGATTCCAACATAACTGTGTAGTTTGAGTTTCATACAAAGGCTTCTTAAATTCACAAATATGCACAAACCTGCATGTTACCCGGAAACAATGCAATTTGAAGTGCATTAGCATATTCTTCAAACTTTAGGTATATCATGTGTGCAATGTCCAAAACTAACATATCATCTGGTCCAGGAAGGTATCTGCAGTAGAACAGCCATGTGAATGTACAGAAATTTATAAGAGAGATAAAGCAAATTATTGCAGTACAATCAAGCTTCAGCTTTTCATACATGCAATATATTAGAACAGATGCATACAATATATTATTTGTCAGCTGAGTACCAGAAAAACGTGGTCACACACTACAATCTTTAAACAGAAGTTAAAGACTTGAAACATCACTTCCCCTGTAGTATTGATATTTTCAAGTCCTAAATCCTCAAGATACAATCTGAAGTTACAAATCTCTCCAAAGAATCTCAAGTGAAAGCTTTGAAAGATCAACTCCCTCGTAATTCAGTTACTTCCAAACTCCATAACCTCAAACTATAATCATACTAAAATACCAAATCATTCAAGGTAACAAGAAAATTATTCCAAAAAATTCTTTAATGTTCAACTTCACCTACCTTGCTGCACTGGTAAGGTATAGACAGGTTCTCTTGAAATTTGTGTTGTCCACATGGTCAATTAAAAGATCAAGGTCTTCAACCTATATTTGGTCAATCCAGAGCAATTTATACTTAAAAATAGAAACATAAAAAGGAAAAATAAACAAGCAACCACCCACCAGCCACCAAAATTAAATTGCACCAGATCCCATACCTCCATTAAAAGGTCAACGGCTTCTGGTTCAGCATTATGCTGCAGATAGTAAACAAAATTCAAACCAAAGATCAGTATGCCAAGATAGTTTTTTTACATTGATACAATGCCAAATTTGGCATATATGCCACAAATATGGCTTAGTTAATCATGTGTTGCAAAATTTCGAGGCACACCTTCATGTGAAAAGCAACAATTTGTTGTACAAGCTCCATTAGGTCATCCATTGGGATCTCCTCACTCTGGAAAAAGTACATGAAAGAAGGTTTACGAAATTAAGTACAAATGTGATTATAAAAGTTGAGAATGGCTTTCTATTTACCAAAATTTCAAATGAATATGCCACTAAGGAAAATAAATGCAGCTCTACTGCATATTCCAGAATCCACAGACATATTAAGTTTGATAGTGTAAAATGGAATCGAATGCACTGCTTCAAACCACAGAGCAATTGGAACTGACTAAAGGGGATGATATAATTATAGTCAAGCATTTTAGTTCCCTTCTCTTTGGGTAAATAATATCAGCAAATTCTTGAGGGATAGGTTCCTAACATGTCGCTTTGCATACTCCTGCGCAATTTCTCCAGCCAAGTTCCTGAAAACAGATAACCAAACTTTCAACCATTTTAAAATTTTCAAGACATTAAATGACCGCATGTAAAAACTACTGGACCACACTAATTCAGTTTGTTGTAATAGCAAAGTTCCTTTGTAAAGCACCAAAAGAATACAAGGTTCATAGATGATGGTATTCAACCCATTTACTATTGAAAAGAGTGAAGCTACAACGACATCATTAAGTGTACATCAAATTCATTAGGAACCACCAATATCACAATATATACTTATAAAAATGTATCATGCATGAAAGGCAACATATATCCCAAGAATGAATTGCCGCAAAATGAAGCGAGAACAGCATATGAGTTTAACCATGTAAAGCATGCCAAGTTTCAAAGATGAAAAAGGGGAAAATCTTCCAAATGCTTCATTCTGGTCAAATGCGCAACAAAACAATGTTGACCTAAACATAAAACGAACCAACTTTTCATCACACCTATTAAAACTTACAAAAGTCCAGGACATGCAGTTAAACTACAAATAGTGACAATGTTATCGAGGATATGACAGTCACCTGACATACTCGTGCCCCCATGAACCAATATCACCTTCAGAACCCAACAGCCTATACTTTAAGCTTTCCTGAAGGATTCATAAACGACAAATTTGCATTCAGTTAAAGAGCTTTAAGCAATAAAATAGTATATCAACCAGAAAGATGCAAAAGGAAATGCATTATACAAGAAAAGCACAAAGACAATACTACAACAGCAAACAAATTTGAGAGGCTGCTGCATAGCATAATTGATAAACTCCAGCATTACAAGAGAAAAAATTGAAAACTCTAATTTCAAAGTAAATAGACTTACCCTTTCTCCCTCTGCAGACATGGTCAGTGCCAAGACTGACAGTATATCTGCCAAGTATTTCTGCAATTAAGAAATCATTGATTATTTTAGTTCCAACTGACGGCACGGTAAAAAATGTTAACTACATAGCATCATACCTTTAGATCTGAATCACCCATATTTTCGTAATATGCTTTTAGAGTTCCATAATGTGGTCGAAGAAATTTCAAGGGCTTTGGAACAGAAGTCATTGAGCTTGTTGAGGTACGAATTTCCTGCCTACAAGAGAGAAGGAAAAGGCAAGAAAGAAACTATAATCACTTGAACCAAATGAACCAGATATACTTGGATCGATGTGACTGACATACAGAATCATCATAGCCTATACGTAGAAATTAACAAAAAGTCAACTGTATGTATATGAGAAGTACCATAAACATTAAAATATTTAACCGTTAGATGCTGTACAGGAAATAAATTGTGTGGAAAATCATCCTACATGCTGTCTACACATGCAGCCACCATGTGGCAAAGGTTATACTGAACCAAGAGAGACAGTGGTCCGTAATTGTAATGACTAGGCCAATTCCATTGCTACCGCAATTCTATGTCTCACTCTGATAACTCAAATTCAACCTTTTAACCAGCTTTGAAGAGGTTCTTTTTTAAGCAAAGGTTTAAAAATCACCTCATGCTCTCAAGAGCAAGCTTCTGCAGTCCAGGATCAGAATCCTGAACTCTTTCGACATATAACTCCAATTGCTGCTTCAGTTCTAGATCTTCGTCGGACTGCGCATGCGTACATACATAAGTAGATATAAAATTTAACACAATCAATCATTAATCAGCAAGCAAGCAACTCAAAGAACAGAAAAGGAGATTAAATTTGACCAGATCCTCATCCTTCTTCTCCTCCTTCTTCTTGGATGGCACTTTGACGGTGGCTTCGTCCCTGTTGCCGGCGCCGCTGCCGTTTGTCGTTTTTTGGTCGGGAGTCATTGCTACAGTAGAGAAGAGATCGAGGAAAGCCTATAATATCTGACTGGAAAAAGAGAACAAAGGCGCCCAAGATCCCTAAACCCTAATGCAAGAGATGTGCATAAAGATGAGAGATTGATTTGTTATTCAAAAACAAGCTCAGCTACGGCTTGGAGAGGAAGAAAACTAATTGCAAGCATAAATGCAAATTTCACCTTAAAATGGGCGGCCCAAGTAAAAGCCCAATCCGTTTTAATTTTCTCATTTTTAAAATAAGTTAATCTTGAATCGTCTCTGTGTTTTACGTGAACTTCACTAGAGAATGAAGTCGTATTTACTTCCATTAGATGAATATCTTATTAACAGAAAAGGATAATAAATTTATAATTCATTAACTATTTCTTTAGTTAGGTATGGGAATTTTATCATAAATATATTAATTTCTATTGTTTCCATTGTAATTAATGATTTAAATGCTAGACTTGTTTGTATTAGACTTGGAGTGAAGAAAACTTATATGGCTTTAGGGATGACAATACGTTAAATTGGGTCAAACTCATTCAAACCCGAGACACACGGCTTGAGCTCAAATCCGATCAAGCTTATTTTTTAACTTAAAATTTTCAAAATAATGTCTTTTTATATAAAACAATATCAATTTTTCAAAAAGTTAGGAAAGAAATTATAAGACTAAGTCCAGACTAAGCCCAAACTTACTTGTCATCACCGGAATGAATTCATCATTGCATGGCTAACCAACAATAATTAATGATTCAAGTTTTTTATTAATTTCTCTTTAAAATATTAGAATGAATAATAAAACTTTCTCTAAACTCTACAAAATAATTTTTAAAATTATATAAATCTAGTTGTTCATTTTCTATTTTTCGCATTATTACATTTTCTTTAATTTTAAAAGGCATTATTTTTATTTTAGATAATTATTCTGCTTATTATATTCAACAAAATTTATCTTTTGATTGGAAAATAACATTTATCATTTATTGATTATAAAACGGTAAGAAATTATTGTGTCAACTACTTGGGTCAACAAAGTTGAAGTATTAGACTTTAAAATTGATATTAAATTTGTATGTTTGAAGTAATAAATATTTTCCTTTAAAGTCGAAGAAATTTAAGAAGTTGAAGTATTACCAATGTTGCAAATACAGTACCGACACTCATATCAGATTAGGTTCGAGTATGATATTGTACGGGTATCAGTCAATGTCGAATACCGTTTCAGGTAATTTTTTAAATTTATGAAATAGGCCTTGAATTTTTTTGAAATTTCAAAATAGTTCATTGTCATAGTGTGCAATTTTACTATATATACTTTATAAGTTTACATCAATCATGTCTCCAAAAATCATAATAATAAATGATAATTACAATTACTATAAAATAACAATAATTTTCAAATATTTCACGTATAAATAATAACTACAATTAATATAAAAACGACAATCATTATCATACAAATATAAAATTAAGAATAATAAGAAGTATTTAAAATATTGCAATTTCATCATATAATAAATAATAATTACATCAAAACATCAAACTTGAAACAAAAATATTTACAATTACATTACATATATATAATTTAACATATACATCAAATATAAATAAAATTAAAAGAAGAGAAAAAACAAAAACTAGAACGAAATTCAATCATCTACTGGAGGATACCTGCTATAATTGCAATGAATTCAGTTATCATTTGGTACAAAATCTTCATTATTGAGAGGAGCTTCATCATTATTATCATTTAAATTCAATGCACCAAATGACATATCAATATTTTCCTATCTAAGATTATCTTCCTAGTCATTGACATCTACCAAATCCGGTTCTTCAGAAACTCAATCCGCCAAAAGATCAATATTATCAATAGAAATTGGATCAGTTGAACTACTTGTACTATTAAGACTCCTAGTAAACAATAAAATTTAATTATTAGAAATTATATCAAAATTAATAATGATAATAACATACCTTTCCCAAAGCTTTAAATTGTAACAAACAAAAATCAAGTCATTCAATCTCTTATATTCCAATCTATTCCTTTTTTTGAAGTGGATAAATTCAAATATGCTCCAGTTTCGTGCATAGCTTGTTGCATTCATACATTGACTTAAAATTTAAATTGCAAACCTTTTCAATTCTGGAATACCATTTTCGAATTGATCCCACCAAGAAATTGTAAGTCGTAAGATAACAAAAGTAACATTATAAACAAGATAAAGTGATAATTAATTTTCAGCAAATAAGAAAAATGAAACATCCAATACCTGGAGAAAGTTTTCTTCTTTGTCGAATAACAATCGACATTCCAAAATCTCCATAGACAACTTATAAAGCTTTTGTGAGCTTAAGAGATCTTGCATCGCATCAATGCTAACAATTGTTGTAATAGTAAAAAGCATTCCTCTAATAACTTCAGTTTGCTTCATAAAATCTGGTCTAAAATAAACATTAGGATTAAAAAAATCCTAGCTGTAGACAATGGAGAAGAAAGTTATCTTTCCCTTCTGTGTACAAAAAAGACTTATGTTTCATATTGGCCTTGATTACTTCCGTCGCTCTCTCCATAACATAAAAAAAAAACTATTGTTGACTTTTGCTCACTATCAACCAAGCAAAACACCCTCACCAAAGGCTCACAAACTCGAATAACAAATTGGCATTGAGACTAAAATTCTCTATCTTCCAATATAATTCTACAAACTTCCAATCAAGCATTAGACCTAGCATGCTGAGATGCAATCCACTTGTCACTTGTAAATATTTGTCTTAAATCTTTCTTCATTGTAACAAAACACTAAAGTGATAAGAAATTTGTTTCAAATCTTGTCACAGCAGGACAACACAAATTCCTACCATTGGTAAATTCCTTTCTCATTACAATACCCAGGCATAATTGTAGATGAACTTAGTCACCTTTTTAGCTTTCTGTATAGTTTCATCAATAATAGGAAAATGCCTAGGATCCCCTATATTCTCCAGCATTAGGTCAATGTAATGTGCAACACAAGCAGTCCAAAAAAAAGAATTATACTTATTTTACAACCTTCTTCTTATCGCTTTATAAGTGGAATTATTGTCAATAATAAACTGAACAATGTTTTCTTTCACAACTTCATCAAATATCTCAAACACAAAGTCTCAGTATTATTAATAAGGTCAGATGCATTAATAGATTTCAAAAATATTAAGTCATTTGTAGAATAAATCAAAAAATTAATAATAGGCTCTTGTCTCATATTTGTCCAACCATCACATATGATTGAACATCTATAAGTATCCCAATTCACTCTTCTTTCTACCAAATAACTTCTAATTTCATAAACAAAACAACACAAAAATTTACCTCTTCATTCATCAATCGAATGACCTTTGTATCTCAGACCATAAGAGGTTATTGCATCCACCATAAGTTGATAATAATAATAGTAAGAAGTAGTGAATGAACCTATTTCATACCACTATCTAGCTACTACCATATCGACATTGTGAGCCATATCTCTTGATTTTGTTGCACTACGAATTGAAGGTTGGGCTCTAGGAGTTGTTCGTAGTGAATAAAAACTAGTCACTTGCTTTCTTCTCTTCCTTACATCAGGTCCAAGTGCTTCTTTTTAGGCCTGGGATGGAACACTACCATTACCACTATCACTATCTCTACCATTACCACCTTTAACATTTTCACAATCAATATGGAAACCAACAAAGGAACTTCCATTACTAATTTCAAAATTCAACCTTTCCCTTCTATTTTTCTCATGTTGATATTCTTCAAACAATGTTTTCATTTGCCACTTCACATTAGACTTACTTTTTTTACAGGGTTCCACATCTCCTTTAACCCTAACTAAATGTTTCTTTAATCGAGTGATTCCCCCACCTTTCAAATGCTTGTTACAAAACAAGTAAATAGTATGGCTCCTCATACTAAGAACCAATGCAGCATGAGCCCAAGCTGGATCATTGTATCTTCCTAAAGTGGCTTGATTAGGAATACTTGATCTTCCTTCCATTTATCTGTAAAAATAAATGAATGCATATATCAAAATAAATAGCACATCATTTCATTATACAATATGCATGTCCATTTATATAATATAACTCATTTTGTATGATTACATCATACACAATTAAATTTCATCGAACATAATTCACTGTAGGTCAAAAACTAATAATTCAATTATTCAACGAACATAATTACATAAAACATACATAAACAATTTTCATTTCCAATAATCACAAGACATACCTAAACAATTTTCATTTTCAATAATTTTGAACAATTTCAATTCAAAGTTTCAACACGAGGATCAAGTTGAAGGGTATGATTTACCTAATCACAAAATAATGAATGACTTATCTTATACAATTGTTCATACACATCTGTTTATAACAGGAGGATCAAATTGAAAGACATATTCATAATATGAGGATCAAGTTAAAGGATATAACTTCTTTGGAAATGTCTTTTTTCTTATTTAAAGCTTTGAATCTTCTTTTCATTTCTAACAAGCCATAATATTATATCACCATTCTATATTTGGTTCTTAAATAGATAAGTTGCTTCTACGATTTTTAATGGACATTAATAAGTCTTAGTATAAGTGGTTGGAGTTTAGCCTACAACATGCTCACAATTTGGAAAAAAGTTCCTTTTGAACACATATACATCACTACTTTCACACATTATCTATTATAAGTATTTATGATAACCGACACATATATATTACCAAATAATTCAACATATTTTATACTCAATTAGTTATTTACCCAAAGCCAATACCCAAATACCATTAACGACAACCAAATTATTATTAATTTACAATAATATAATTTTATACTCAATTAATTATTTACCTAAAGCCAATACCCAAATACTGAAAATGAAATATCATTCCACAAATTTTAAGAATGTGTCAATTAATTTTTTAAGTCTTTGTATTCTATGTTTTAATTTATGTTTTTTCAAACTTTCAATTCACATTATCATACATGTCGTGCATTTCAATCATTAAAAAAGCTTAACATAAATCTCACGTAAACCAAACCATAATCAATGAACCAAGCCAGAAATAAACCAAAGCAAAACTGTGCATCATTTCATTCAACTCTAATGTCCAATCTAATATCCAACCCAACGCAAATCACAAATCCAATTTATAATTTAATTTCAACTTTCAACTTTTAAATTCCAACCGATTCACAATAAAAAATGCAATTAAGTAGGGAAAAATCAATTGAAAAGTTAAAACATATCCAAAAAATTCACAACTTCAAGTTTTTTGGTTGAGTCAGGTTTAGATTAGGTATTATTCCAAATATGGCAACCATGGACATGCAGAGGAGAGCAACCGATGACACTATGACAACGGCATGGAGGAGGTTCAGTGTTGGCGTGGTGGTCCTCATGGAGGAGGGTTGAAGATGGTGGGGTGATCGCATGGAGGAACCAAGGAGGGCTGAAAATGATGTGATGCTGGCGTGGACCAAGGAGGAAGATGATAGTCGTTAGAGAGGGAGTAGCACCACCGGAGATGGAGAGGAGAACGAGAGAGAGAGAATGGAGGTGAGTGAGAGTTTGTGAGAGAGAGTGTGAAAAAAATCAAAAGGTAAGCAGCAGATGAGTGTCAGGTGCGTGGATGGGGGCTAGGTTAGGTTAAATTTTTTTCATATTTGCAAAACAGTCCTTGCTTTTTTTAAAACTTACAGTAGTAGTTGGTACCAAATGAAAACTCCCGATACCGACCAGTATCGAAGGCTAATACCAAAAACCTTAATATCGTTCTGTTTTTCAACCAGTATGGTATATTTCGGTTGGTACTAGCCGATATGGAAGAATATTCATACCGTTGAGAACTAGAGTTTTAAAATATTTATTTATATTAGCATCATCTTTCAAATTTTATTTTTGAAGTAATAAAAAAATTCCTTCAAAATTTAAAGAATTTTATATTATTTACTAGCTAACTCATTAGATATTTTAAAGTTTAGTATTCCTTTATAAATTTTAAAATTTTGTTTTTGTGGATATTTTTGTTTAAGTTTATGAAAAAAGTTTCTTGTTTTTGACTTATTTTATATTTTCTATTTTTAAAAGGATGTAGTACTTTATGTGATTCATATTTAAAAAATTAATTATTTTATTATTACAAAGTTCATCTTTTATTTTATGTTCTAATTTCATATTAGTGCTTAAACTCAATCCTTTCAAAATGATGTAATTAACATGTTTTATGAAAAAAAAATATTTCATAAAGTATTAAAATTTTATTAATGTATATAATTATTTATTTTGATTTTATTAGATAATCTATATAATCTAGATATATTGTTATCTTTTCAATAAGAATTGTTACAATAAATTATAGGATAAATTAAAAAAAACCTCAAACTTATCTCAATTTTGTAATATTAGCTCGAGGTTTAAAAATTGACGTAAAAATACCTGAACTTTCAATTTGTTATGATAATAGCCTAACATTAACCTTTTCGTCAACGGTTGCATGCCATGTCAACTTTTTGTATGTGTCATGTGTACAATATTTTCCAACTAATTAATATTTATTTAATTAAATTTAAAAATGCAAACCTAATTCCTTTTCCCAAATACCTGAATACTATTTGGGTGTGAATTTATCTTGTCTTTCTTCTACATGGTTTTCCATCGACTGTGGAGCTCCAATTACGATTGCTTCAACCCTGGTTCTTTTGTTGCTTCCCTTCTTATTATTGCTCTAATATGTTATTGTGATTGCTTGTTCTTCCCCAGTACATTTTTTGTTTCTAACTTCTTCCCCATTATATCGTGCTCTGCTTCCATTATGGTGTGCTTCGGTACATTTACTCCTCTTTACATTTTTATTACAATTGTTGTTCATCTCTAGAACATCTTATGTTTTTGTTTCCTTTATCATTGATTGTAGAGATCCTATTGCAATTCCACAGTTTCTGTATGTAATTATAATTATTTCTTCATTTATTCAATGATTTTTATTATAGTTATTATTTCCTTCATTTATTTAATAGTTTTGAGCTTATTATGGCTTATTATTTTCATAAGAGAACTTGGGTGTAGAAGCTCGTATTGTTGCTTAAGATTATAGAATTTGATACTCCTCTCATAACATATAAGTAAACAACTGAAGTAGTCGCAAATTTATGCCTTCATTTGTTTCAAACAATTAATTCTCCTTTGTTTATCTAATAAACTCAAATTGTTACTTAAAAAAGAAGAGAAATAAGTGTGAATAATGTCATTTTATATGTTACATCAATCATTTTATCATTGCTTCATCTTTAGCTTTCTTATAATTTAATTCTTACCTTCTTTAAGCTAATGCATATTGTCATTTAACGCATTATACTTAATATGCTTTCTCCTTTAAACAACATTATTTTGGCTCCTATCATCTCATTATTTTTGTTCCTATGCCTTTTGCTTTACTCATAATTTTAATTGGGTTTAGGATTGAGCTTAGAATGTATAGGAATATAAAATAGCTTCAAAAGTAAATGACAAGAAATATATTGATATAAATGATAAAAGTTCTTTGCTAATAAGAACTTTGCAATTTGAGGTGTTGTATGTATAAACATGCATATTTCATGACTTATACTGGTCAGCTAATTTTTTTAAAGTTCATCAATGCATTATGATTACTTTAATTATAGCTTATATGATATTAATGTTATACAACTTATTAATGATCATTCAAATTATAAGTATATGATATTGGTAAACGAGTTGAGATTTTGTTATTGTAAAAAAAGTTGCCAGACATCTTTTATAAGATGGGTTAAGACTTTTATCAGTAAGATTCATTATTGCATGTAAGAGATGAGTTTATATAGTAATTCATAAATATTTTAGAATTTTATTTAAGTTTGATATATGTTTTTATCTTTCTTTTATAAGTTTGATATGATTATTTATTGTGGGTGTTTGTTGCATCTTAGCAAACATCATTCCTCGAGATAAAGCTTTGTTTGCTTATATTTTATTAGTTTATATTCATGTCACTGAAACTCCTAGTTATCCAAAAGTAATGCCAAAGACACATGCAAATGAACCAATAACATCCCATTGTCATCTAGGATACTTCTCTTAATAAAACCCCTCTTGCTAGACTCAAAAGACCCAGCAAGATATCAAAGTTTCCATACCTTTGAAAGGAGTGTTTCAAAACCCTTATTCTTTACTCCAATTGCTTGC
>JAOQMP010000009.1:1113440-1128417 GCA_027563575.1 Erythroxylum pedicellare
ATTTAAAGCTCGAATGACATTATCAAAGTTCTTTATACTTAATATTCAAACATTAACACATAAATCATTCATACTTATTAAGATCTTGAATATAATAATAATCACATGGATGAAGTGAACAGATCACTTACTTTGAGAAAAATTTGACATGATGTAGAGAGAGCTTTCAACAATTAAGAATTAGTTTATCTCCCTTAACCCCTTTTTTTGTAGCAAATAGCTTGATGGTAGTCAAATACGTTTGTTTTGTATTTTATTTGTTTGTGTACTCAATTAGGGTAGAGAGATGACTAGTTTATATACCTGTTAACATTAAATCTTATAAGTCCATCAAGTACTAAATTAACAGTCTAGATTTAATATACTATTAAATTAAGAAAAAGTCCTCAATCAAATTTAATATAGGCCTATAGAAAATATGAGCCATAATAAACCATATTTCTTACATAATTATATTACTTTCTATTTGATACTTCCAAGATAGAAATATCAAGGATGGTGCTCCTTTCTAGTTTCCATTGGTTGAAATTCTTAAAAGGTTGCCAATTACGTAATTACTTTAATAGTGTTCAACAAATCATTTACTTTGTAGATGATTCATAGTGACTATTAAACTTTGAACAAAATTCTTTGTTTTGTTTTGTACAAATGATAATTTATCCCCATGTATATCTTTTATTATTTCATAATTTGGGGGATTATTTCACGATATTCGTTGCAATTATTCAAACATGTGATTGTAAATGAACAATTCCCTTACCCTGAACTTTACACGATGCTGTATTGATAAGCAAGAAGGCGCTTTGGGCCTTTAAAACGAGGCCCATGTTATCATTGTATCCTTTCCCCAATTCTAGAGTCTTTTTGAGTTTTTCTTCGTTTCTATACGAGGTTTTTTTTAATTGAAGGAAGATCTGTACTTCATTCCATCGCTTTCTTCAATTTTCTTTTTATCACAAAATACCCAAAAAGTAACCGTCGGTCAAAACTAACAAAATAAAAAACAAGCCACCACCCAAGGTGAACTAACCACCGATCTTCCCTTTAGTTCGAAACTAGTAACCCTAAGGAAATGTGGTTTAGGTTGCAAGGACAACCTTATTAGCTTAAACTTGAAATTATGTGTGATATTTTTCGTTTCCTGAATCTTCTATTATCGATCAGCATAAAGACTTTTGTGCTTCCCGCTATTGGAATGGGCTCACAGCGCTGGACTGGTTTGACACTAAGAATGCCCACAACAACATTATACGAAGCCATGAGCACTTGTTGTTATATAAATTCATCTGTCAAATGGTCTTTGACAAATCAAAAACCAACAAGTGCTCAATGATGTAACTTTGTCTATTATGGTGCATGGATCACAACATCTCAGTTGAGACATATTGTGAATGTTATTGTTGTGACTCTACATAAGAGGAAACAATTTGGGTATGGGTTACTAGGTGTCCACCATTGCTGAGTACTATGGTGTACAATTGCCACCTCTGACACCATCCCCACCTGAATCGCCATAAGCTCGTGTTCTAACCCATTTAGTTCCTGATGTTGTTTTTTTTTCATATATTGTGTTTGATTTCCCCCTTTTGTATGTTTGTTTGTCTCCTTCTCACACTAAGGACAATGTATTATTCAAGTGTGGGGAGGGTTGTGTGTTTTGTTTTGAGTTTGAATTTGGCATATTGTTATGCTAGTGTGTTTAGGTTGTATATTGTGAATTTTGTGAATGAATCGATGACTTAGATGGACTGAAATCGATTTAATTTTGAACATAATCTATTAGGATGTGAAGAGTCATTAGGTCGTGAAATAAGTGATCTAGGTTCTTTGGCTAAAATATACAAGTTAATTCGGATTCAGTATTAATTTATCACCCTATAAGTTGTCACATTCATTCATAATTCTAGTTCTTTCGACTAAGTAGCTTTGCTAGTATATTTTTCATGAAAACGAGTAACTAAAGCAATAAGGTAGGCATTAATTAAAAAATAAAAAAGAAAAGTGTTTGTAAATTTTAAATAAATAACTATTATGATAGGCTTCGGGTTATGAATAGAGCTAGTAGCCAATTAAGAACATGATGTAGCTAAGTAACTAGATCGACATGCATCACAAATGTATGCCTTCGTCTTAACAGACTATAATGACGTTCTAACTAAGCAACTTACTAAAAACATGACTTAGTCGAGTAACCAGATCGACATTCATCACTAATGTTTGCCTCCGTGTAAAAAGATTAAGTCCATATCCACAAAAAGTAATATTTTTTTTAATAAAACCTACCAAACTTATAAGTAGTTTAAATTTTCATGAAAGCATACTTAGGAGAAGTTACAGATTTGATTGATCAAATAATTATTAATGTCTGTGTATATTTGAAAGGGGTGAATAAACTTGACATTTAAGTTTTGATTAATATGTCTATATAGTCCAAACCTCCTAGACGCAGATTTTGCATGTTAATAATTTGGAACAACTTAATTGATTGTGTTTAAAGTTAAATTTGTTTCATGAAGTTGAAGCCATTGTCTCATTATTACATTGTGTGCTTTGTGATTTTGTGTTGTTTGCTGTTTTTTTTTCCTTAAGGACAAGCAAATGCTTAAGTGCAGGGATGTGATAAGTGTAAATTGCATTATGTTTTAGGACATAGTTTAATATATGTTTAGCCATTAATTTGATCATGTAGTATGTGTTTAGGTTAGAATTGTGTTAGTTTGTTAATTATTTGTGATTTAAGTGTTTTATGGGTTAGTACAAGTTTTTGAACTTAAATATTATATTTTTGAGGTACCTTAATATGTTTGCTAGTGTATCAAGGTCAACATCAAAGAACAGAGGAGTTTCGAAGGGAACTCGCTCCATAACATAAGCCTACGATCATGGCAAGCATGCCACGATCATGATAGAAACTCTAAGAATGGCCCATGATTGTGGCTTGCGTGTCACGATCGTGACAGAAGGCTCAGATGTGAGCCACGATTGTTGCCTACATTAGACAGATGCATAGACGCTTACGAACTTCATGTTTCAAGGGACTTTTTGAACCTTTCAAACCTCAGAAAAACCCTAGGGTTACTGAAACATAAAAGACTATTTAAAGAACAACAAGTAGAGTTAAAAGGGAGCTTTTTCGTGTAGCCACACTTAAAACCCTAAATAGAGAATCGATAGAGAGAAAGAAGAAGAACGAAGAGGAAGACGAAACTAACTCGATGTGCTTCTCAGATCAAAAGGTTTTCCAATGTCGCTGCTTCCCCTTATCTATTCCAAGTCATTATTTCCTTTTCATTTCGATTTTATTTATGTATAGAATTGAGATGGATAGTATGATGATAGGATTTGGAATATTAATGTTCTTCTAAACTCTTCTTCAGAATTCTATTTTGATTTAATATTATCTGAGTTAATTTTGTGTTATTTGAATTAGGTAATGTGATTTGTTGCATTTCTTGCATAATTCAGTAATAAACTGAGGGGTTGAACCGAATAAAAAATGATTGGATCGAATTAATGAAAGTTAGACGATTCAATAGAACCCGTAACCAATCAGATTGTTAATTATACAGAGAGAGATCCCATGTAAGACCCGATGGTTTATTAAAGTACTTTAGATCTAATTAGGATTGTGAGTTTTTTGTTAATTAGGAGATTACAAAATTCATAATCCAATTAAGGTTTATAAATTAGGGTTTAATGGTTATAACTCGAGAGAGAGAAGTCAGCCTTAGGATCATCTGGAATTGACTCCCTCTTAACATATGATCGACTAGGTTAGCATTAATGATAGGTAAAATCCCTTTTCTCATAACTTGGTTAATTTCTCTTGATTGATTTCCATTATGTTTCTGCTTGCTGAAAATTTCATTTCTTTTTGTGTTATTTTTTGAATTACAACTCTTGCCAATCAATTTCTTGAATTTGTTTTTCTTGTGAACTTTATTTCCGTTATTTTAACTTCCTTAGCCTTAGATAACGTAGAATTAGATTAGTCTCTCAACCTCGTGGGATTAACAACTCTTACACTACAATTGTGACCTGTGCACTTGTGATATTTGAGGGCTTATAAATTTTAAAGCTTGAACGACACGATCACATACCACCTCCTATTTAAGCTTAGGTCTTGTCCAGCCCATAAGAAGGTCTTAAATAACCTTCATATGTTCGTTATCAAAATCTTAGGAAACATAATATATGAAGACCAATAAATATGAAATGAATTTAACATTGAATTTATTAATTCAACCTACCAGTATAAATAAGGCTTTTGTTACACCAACTATTGATCCTCTTACGAATTTTGACAACAAGTGAGAAGAACTTCATATATGATGGCCTTTTATGTGAAATAGGAACTCCAAGATGGGTAAATCAAATTTACTTCTATTGTACTCTTGTTAGATAAGTAATCTAAGGAGAATAATCTACGGTAGATGAGGATAAAAATAAGCAACTTTTATCTTTATTCATTTTTAATCTAGATAACTCTTTGAAGCATCTTAAAGCATTCATTAAGGCACTAATAAAGTTAAAATTTTTACTAGATAAGATCAATAAATCATTAGTAAAAAAAACTATAGATTATAGTTTCTTACATGTACTATGATATTTAAAGCTCCTTTCCTACTTAACAACATAACACATAAGCCGTAAAAAGACTTCCATACTAAATGTTAATAAGTAGGGAGATAGAGGATCACCTTACTTGAGCCCTTTTGCACCATTATATAACCTAGTAAGTTAACCATTAACTAACACACTATAAGACAAAGTGGAAATGCATTGGGAGATCCTATGAACAAACCTTAGAGAAAAACGAAATGCATACGAAGCATTAATAATAAATCTCCAATCAATAGAGTCATAGGCCTTGTTAAAGTATACTTTGATGCATAACTCTTGAAGGAGTACTTCTTATTATAATTTTTTAAAAATTCTTACATTAACAACACATTATCAGTAATTGATCTTTTAAGAATAAAGGCATTTTGAGGAGGGATTATTAGTGATTAAAGCACACCTTTGAGCTTAGAAATAAAGATTTTTTCTATTATTTTGTAAATTATATTGGCATAAGAGATAAGCCTAAAATCCTTCAAGGTACTAAGATTAAGAATCTTTGGCATTAGGGTGATGAAGGTTTAATTTATTCCTTTGATCATGCACCTACTGTTGAACAACTTTAATATAGTATCAGTAACTAAGTGCTACAACAAATGCTATAATTTATAAAAGAAAAGATCATTTAGACTACCAAGACCCAAGAACTTATTTAGATGAAAACCAAATAGGGTTCTCTACACTTCAACGTCAATAATAGGTTTGATTAATAAATCTGCATGAATTGAAGAAATCTTATTATAGATAAAGGATTGCAATAATTAAACTAAGGAGGGTCAATTTGAAGAGGACCCAAGAAATCTATTATTTTTTAAAAGGACCATAAGTGGCCTCTAGAGGATTTGAATTGGATAAACATAATGGACCCATCATAACCTATAAGAGAAGTAATTTTATTATAATTACTTATTGAAAGCACAATTAAAAAAAAAAACGAAGTATTCTTGTCTCCTTGCTTAAGCCATTGAAGCCTCAATCTTTGCTTGAAAAAGGAACAATTGACCTTAATAGCTTACATATAATCATATAAAGCCCTCTTTTTTTCGCATTGTATTGAAATATTAAAAGGATCTTGATAGAGTAATTGTTATACCTTTTCTATCTTATCTTTAACTGATATAACAATAACTGAAGTGTCATAATACCTCCTCTTTTTTAGTAATCTGAGTTCTTCTTTAATCTTTTATAGCTTCCTCATACAAATTATGGCCATCAAAATGGTGAGACATCACCTTTAAGATCACATTTTCAAATTCAAAATCATTGGTAAGATAACTGTTAAACCTGAAAGGAAAGTACCTGATCCTTTTCAAGTTGAGGCCACTGCACACTATTGAAGAGTAGAAAATAAAGGATTCCTAATTGTTGTAACACTTTTATGAAAAGCATTTAGTTAGAGAATGTTCACTATAGCTCTATTAACCTTCTTTATTATAAATTATCTCCTTTATTGTTTATTACTGTATGTATAAAAGTGCCTAGTTATGCAATTAAGCATGTCATGTTTCCATTTCCTTAAGGAACAATTACCTTTAGCTTCTAAAGAATAAAATGTGCTATTAAAATCATAAAGCATTATCTAAGGAGCATTTATATTAGTAATTATTTCCTTAAGCTTTTTCCATAGGGAAGCTCTTTGAAAAACAATGTTAAAACCATATATAAAGGATATATGAATACATCTTCTTTTTGGAGTCATTTCCATATCTAAATGCGAGATTTGGTATGCGATTATAGAGTTTGAAACCCCTACTTTACTAGGTTCAAAAGAAACAACAATTCTATTATAATTATGAGCGTAACGATTAGTAACAATAAGCCATATTTGATGGGAAAAATTATTCTTATTTATCCCATTATATCTTAGCTTGGTTTTTAAAACACAATATATAAAAGGGTTCAAATCCTTTAAATAATCAACAAGGAGTTGCTACTTATTGGGGGTTATTCAAGCCTTTACATTCCAATATAATAAGTTTATATCAAGATTTAGGAGAAGCTTAGGATATCACAAAGTTCCTCCACTTATATTTTCTCATAATCATAGTTTTAAAGCCATACGAGGATTCCAAACTAGAAGTAACATTGCTAGTGGATTCATATCATTCCATAGATGTTTAGAGTACAATTTAGTAGGAGGATCTAATCGAGAGTTAAGCATGCTCTCTACTGACATGATTTTCACTTCCATCACATCAATTATAGGTGACTTTTAGTGTTCATAATTATATGAATCAACTTCAAAGCACCAACATATATCACTTAAGGTATTAGCACAGGTAGGACACTAAGATGAATGAGGAATAGGTTAAGATTGCTCCAAAATAATAGTAACGAAAGTAGAACCTTCCTTATTGATAATCTAGTTTAGTTGAGGAAAACTAATATAATTGTTAGCCAATTTTATGACAAAAACAGGAGGATTGCCAGTTACATTTTTTAGTTCCATTAATTTAAATTAGTTACCCTTAACAAAACTCCTCCCATCTAGTAAATCTATATAATCTTCTAATATGATGCACAAGAGGCCTCGTTGGTAAGAAATTATCACCTCATCTTCATATAGCTCATCAAAATCATTTAGCCTCCCTAAAGGAATAGAATCTAGAAGCACTTTCCCTATATTAACCACTATATAAACTCTTGAGTAACATACTCTTTTCATTAATGTTATAACTTCATCTATAGCCATCAATTGTCCAATATAGTTGGCTACATGACTCAAGCCTATAGTTATCCAATACTCTAACAAAATATTGTGTAAGTTAAGTCAAAGAGGGATTTGTTTAAACTTGATTTCTTGAAGCTGAATTCCATATCATCATAACTGGCCAAAGAGTGGCATATTATTGAAATGCCAAGGTCCATTGCTAAGTGCCTATGAGCACTAAAGGAGGAGCTAAATTTGAAGACAAATAATCTATCGTTCTTAAGAAGCACATCCTCCAATCTCACTTTTTTCCATTATATACGATCTTATGCTCTTAATGGAGGATATAGTGGGTGTTTATAAAAAAAAGGTCAACTAAGGACTACTTCAACTTGAATACACCCTTTCAGTGCACATGCAATGATAGGGAGGCCACTCTATGTCTAAGTTTAAAAGGAGGGAAAAACTTAAAGTACAGTTAGTGAACTATCACCCAATATTTGTTTCCAGGAGTGAATGCTAGAAGCCTTTGTAAGAGCAAGCTGAGGTGACAAAGCAAGTGCACTGTGAGTATTTGTTTTCAAAGAAGCAACTAAACATATCTGGTTGGGGCAAGTAGGGCTTAGAGCAAGTTGAGGTGATGAAGTAGGTGTTTTGATAGGCAAATTTTTTGGAGGAAATAGTGAAAGGGAGAGAGTAGATGAGGTTGGGTAGGTACATAAAAGGAGGGACATGAAGGCAAAGCTAAAGCAGATGAGGCTGGAGCAAATGAAGTTAAAGCAGTTGGGACTAGAGGTAGAAAGTCAGTTAGACTGGCTTAGTTTAGTTTAGAGAGAGGGTTAAATACAAATATTCCAAAAAAGGATAAAAAAAAGTAACCAAGTGGTGAAATTGTAAACATATTACTATAAATGGTAAGTGTTGGACCCCTAAGTTGTAATAGTGGAATCATGTGGGCACTGGCGAGACTTGACCAATGTTTGACATGTGGAATAATGGAACAAGGCAAAGACTTACGAGGAGGCAAGGAGGAAAAGGGGAAATATCATGTGTTGGCATGCATTAGTGCCCATTAGCAGAATTCTTCGACGAGATGCAAGATTTAGATGCGAGACGAAAAGAAGGATTCAAATGGACATCGAGTGGAATGTTAGCTGGATCACACGTATGACTAGAATATGCGAGAGTTCTAAGGTAACTTAGTATCAAGCATGGTGCTAGTTTTGGTGGAGTTTTGAACCTTGTACGAGTTGACTTAGCTAAGGCAGGGTTTATGATGAACGAAGAACTTAGTCTGTGCTCAAATGGACAGATAATGGCTAATAATGTTAGCATGGGAAAGCATTGGACAAACCTATTTGCTATCTTAGGATTATTCTTACTCAACCTATGTAAGACTTCATTTTTGTGCAATGTTATGATCATTCTTTTGTGTTTATGGTATTTGGATGCTCATGCTTAGTCTACATAGAGATATGGGGTTGATAAATATGTCGTGAGTGTACCATAAGAGTGGGCATTCATGCGGGACATTCCATTTATCAAGTTACTTCATAATTTACATAGAGATATGGGATGTGATGTAGTTGTCCAAAGTGGTAATCAAATCTAATTAACGATTAGTTTAGGAATGGAGGTTGAGAGATCACATACTAGATTTTAATCATCATTTTAGGATTATTCAGTCCAAGTATTGAGAGAGAAAGGACTAAGACATTAGAAAATACTTAGGAATAAATACGATCATATTGATAAAAATTGAAAGATTGCATGGGATAGTAAGGGTAATCCTAACTTTAGTAATTCAATTTTTCCCAATTTCAGCATTGATTCCTCTTGTTTGTCACAACCTTAATTATGTGATTTCTTTTCTCCCAATTGCTATTTTGATTGTTTTAATTGTTCATTAATTAATTGCTCAAGCAAAGTTTAATTTAAACTACTAAGGTGACTACACAATTCCAGTGGGATTCGATACCAAGTGTATTACAAGACAACTTGTGCACTTGCAGTACTTGGAAAAATAAGTAGGATAGTTAAATGTCTATCAACAATCATGAGAAAAGATTGAATCTTACTTTAATGAACCTAAGTGAGATTGTCATGCAAAGGGGTTGGCATAACTAATGGATAAGTTGGTGCTAGAAGAAAAAACTTTGTAACAGTAAGTAAGAAGCAGGAAACTAGATATGGGATCTAAGAATTGGTGAACATAGGAGAAACAAGATGAGTGAAAAGCATAACAAAACATATAACTCAAGAATGCATGCACAATATGTACAATAAGGACAAGTCAATGACTAAACAGAATAAATGACCGAAAAGAGGATATAGAGCAAGAAGGAGGTAACAGAAGCAAGATGTCAGGCAGACCAAGTGGTAGAATGAAGGAGGATCTTGGTGAGTCAAAGAAGTAGAGACGTCATAAACAAGCAAAAATCATAAATGCTACACTAGCAGCTAAGAGAAAAGATGGACATTGTCTCTCTTACTCCTTTTTTCAGTTAATTTTATTAACAAAATCTAGCTGACTATTTTTTAATAGTATTGCAAATGGTTGTTAGTTATATAATATCCAATAATTAAAAGAGAAAATTAATAATTATGTATCGTATTTTATATCTAAAATTTCAGTAAATTGATGATTATAAAGCAATTAATTTTTTCAAAATAATAGCTACTACTATCAATATTGATACATTAACAGCAACAAGTAGTCAAACAATTGATCACTAAACGCATGAAAAATGATTTATTAGGCTCATAAATCTTGAAATTATAATCATGTGAGCCATCCATGAACAAGCAGCTTATAAAAGCAAGCAAGTAGTAGCGTGTAATTTTTGAAGATGAAGTGTTAAAAACTTGATTTAAAACTATTTATCTGAAAAATGTAAGATTGACTCTATCTTTTTCCTTTTCAGGTGATATTTTCTAAATTAAGTATCAGTGGATAGGTACTATCTTTATTCCAAAGAGAGAAAAGAAAAAGGTAGAGAATAAAAAAGTAAAAGCAATCTGTTCACATCACTTCAGTCACGGAGGACCTCTATAATCTTTTCTCTTTCGCTTTTCGTTTCAAATAGGAAAAGCTCGACTGAACTCGAAACAGTTTGCGACTGTATAGAATCATGTGTTATGATCAATAAATTCAACATGTTTTTATCATTTTCGTGGAAGGAGCAATTCTGTGTGCCACTAATAAAACTCCACATTCATATATTGCTTGTAGCAATTGTTGGGGACACTTAAATAATAATATAAAAAGGCCCGAAGACCTTAAGTACAATCTCAATCCAATTTCAACCAAATCTACAACTACCAACTCCTCCAATCCTTTAATTTTGGGGTTGCAATACAGGAAAAAGAAAAGTGCAAATATAAGTGAGACTACCTAAACACGAGAAACACGCAAGATGAGTTGCAAAACTCCTCATAACTTAGGCTTAATTTTAAACTTTGCTCAAAGCCTTTCATCCTTTTCTAAATAACTTGATTTTTTTTTTACTATGCCGACTTTGTATTAATTTAAGGCAAGTCCACAATACCCTGTTGCTTCTCATACTCCTCCATGGTGTTGAACTCGTAAGGGTGCTCATTGGATCCAAAGTAGTTGCCTTGATATTGAGTATTCTCATTCACTTGAGCATAGTAGTTCGTGTCCTTTTGCCCGTTCTCATACACATTGGTATTGTAATTGTCGGTGAAGCCATTGTTGGAGGTTTGACTCCCTGTTTCATACTGAGAAGAAGCAAGACGGTAGCCATTGTTATTTTGGTCGCGAGAGTAGCCATTAACTTGGTTCTGCGTTTCCGGCCCAGGATAGTCCTTATTCTTGACATCATAATAGTACTTGCCATTCTCCAAGTACCTGGTGTCACTAATCCCTTTCTTCTCTTGATTCTCGTATAATTCGTTGTTGTTGTAGTTAGTGGTGGTGAAGCCATTATTGTTAAAGGATTCACTGTCATGCCCTCCATCCAAAAACTCATCATTTTCATCATCGGCGGTGATGGTGGACTTCTTAGGCACTACGAGGCCAGAACCAGGACCAAAAGGGCCGTAGCCAGATTGGGTACTGAGCTTGGAGACTGGGGCAGGAGCTGGTGCTAGTGTAGGACTTGACGCAGGCACTTGAAATTGTGGGACTTGGGACTCAACTTTCTTGTGAGTGTTGAAATGAGTGAACTTGCTAAAGAACATACTGTCTCTAGCTTGGATTTGGGAGGCTATGGACAGAAGCTGAAGGAAGAAGAAAATGAAGGAAGCCATTTGGAAAGGAAAAGATGTGAAAACTTGCTTCTCCATGCATGGTGTGAGAGTGTGGCTAATATAGAAGATGGTCCGAATAATTATGCGTGAATTGAGGGAAGGGCAAATGGTGGGGCAGAAAAATAATGACCTAGTGCATGCTGCATGTGGTCTGTTTTCTAAAAGAAGTCAAAAGTAACATAACATTTCATTCTCTTTTGAAACTAAACAGAGACAATTCATTTACCCTTAAACATAACAAGCTTGAGTAAAACACAAGGATGGATGTGGGACAACTACAGTTGAATCAAAGGCCCCGCCAATTGTGATGATTTGCAATGCAGGGTAGTTGAGTTAGTTGGGCATCTTTCTATCTAACAGACAAGAAACATCCGACCCCCCGACACTACGCTCTCCATTATGTCTTTAGCCCTTCCCATATTCTCTCAATGCTCTACGCCTTAATTCAAACTTTGCTCTTTTGACTTTTTTCGCTTTCCTTTTGTTCTTTTGTCTTTAATATTCTTTCGAATTATGATTTTTGACTGTACTACCAATAACAGATCACCATGCTCTTTCAACGCCTATGTTTGTTGAAATGAATTTGTCGTTCAGTTATCATTTTCTCTCCATTATGCACAAATTAATTGTAGTTATAATTACTTATAATTGCAGTGGCTATTCATATAATTTTGGATTTCACACATTTAGTTAAAGAGAATTATAGGGGTTTAGAGCAATATTATTATCTCATTTGAGACGGATTCAAAAATATAATTTTATTCAAATTCAACTTTTATCGCGTTTATTCTTTTTTTTTCGTTAGATTAATTATATCAAATATCTAATAGATTCAGTTCACTTTAAAAGCTCATGTCTTTTGATAATTAATCAAATGCTTCTTTTTCTAAATATTCTGATACTTATTAAATAAATATTTATCACTCTTTTCAAAATAAATAAAATTAAACAGTCGTTCTAAAACGGATGATAATATGTTAGGAAAAAGAGTTCATTTTCATAATTTGAAAACAAAAATTGCTTTTAGGATTAAATTCAAATATTAAACAATTTTTTGGAAAGCAAGAGAGTACATTATGTGATATCAGCTATTCTTTTAATTGGCGAAAGTTGCAGTTGTCCTGTGATATACTGATTTATGACAAATGGACCACGCAGAGATGTCAACCTAAATCCTTTTCATTTGAACTGCAGACAGCCAGGAACTCGAATGATGTTTTTTTTTTTTTTGGAAATTAGTTTTCTCAACTAGAAACTGCAAAAAAAAAAAAAAAATCTTCAACACTAAGCAAATTGAAGTGTGTATCAAATAAAAAGATAATTAATTGCACAACACCAGAATTTTATGATCATCCCTGCAGCTTATTTCCTAGTTAAGGTCAAACTGGGTTGGTTGTTTTATACTTTGAAGCTCTAACCCAAATGCTGAGAAAGGATTCAGAATCAGTAGAATGTTACCTGTGACGACTGTGTCCTTTTTTACTCTTAAATTTTAAGACATAATGAAATTGTCCCGGACGGAGACAACATTAATGTACTTAACGTTTAGCAAGCACTCTGGTCCAAAGACCGTTCAGTAAAATGCAGTAATAATGATTTTAACCTTTAAAATAGTTTGTCGGCAAAGATTTCAACCAAGACATTACGTTCAGATTGTACGAACAGTCTTAAGACAAAATCAAGTAGATCCAAATTCAACTATTAAGTTCATCATTATGAGATCATTTAAATTTCAATGGAAAAAATACATGTAGTGCCAAAGTGAAAAAAAATAGTAAAAAAAATAACTCTAATATAACAAGAGGACAATATTCTTTGTTCACTATAATTTAACTAAGTACAAAAATAGCATTTTTTTTTCGGTACAAACAAATGAAAACTTAAATATAAAAAGAGAGCAATATGCTTTGTTTGCATATAATTTATTACAATAAACTGGATAGTAGGAAGGTTTTAAAGAAAATCTCTTGATTGACAAATCACCTCTTGGAGAACTTTTAAAAGAATTTTGAATCAAGTTTTTCAAAAGAAAAGAGTTTTAAATTTTTGAAGGAATTTGGAGGGTTTTAAAAATTAAGGTTAGATGTTTTGGTGAATAAAAACTATTTTACACTATATATTGACTAGACCATTTAATGTTTATTGATTGCACTTGTAAGGCCCTGATGTATACCCTAAAAGTATTATATCATGTCTAGGATGTATTAAGAAGTGAAAATAATAAATTAAGTACATCTAGGTATAATAAGAGACATAATGGTATTTAAAAAGACAGAAAAATGGATAATTTATTCACTTCGGCATGGACATACAGACTTAGATGTGAAATATGTATGAAAATTCTTGATATGTTTGCTTGAATTTATGAACATGATGTAAGGGGAATTGTTGGTTAAATTGATATGTATTTTTATATTGCTCTTACATGATAAAATTGAAGTTACTTGATTTGGGATGTGTACCTTACTAAATGGATAGGTTCCACTGAACAAACATCTATAATTTGGCCATATCTTGGTCTGTAGACCTCCAAATTGGAGATTAAACTAAAGACATAAGTCTAAAACTTTCATGAAGGAACCAATATCTGATTCTACCTCTAAACGTTTTGAATTCTATTTTGAAGTTGAGTTCTGACTATTGTCCTTATTTTTGAATAGCCTATAGTTTTTAGGATATAACTCCCGATATAATTAACCAAATTGCATGAAATTTATTCCATTAGAAAATCAAGATGTAGGGGAATGAAATTAATTGATATGATTGTAGGACAATGTGGGAAGTAAAGGAAGAAGAAGGACCAATATGCAATTTTTCTAAAGTTAAAACATGGACCAGTTGGGTTAAGGCATGTATGACTAATAATAATAAAGCGTGTGTGTCTAATAGGAATTAAACATATATGTGAGACTTGAAAGTTTTGGAATGGGCATATGGAGAAGGGAGATGCACGACACTTTAAGGGTTCTAAGTTTAGTTTTTTTTTTCCCTCTTCATTTCACCTTCTTCATCCCATCCTTTTTCATGTAAGAAATCAAGCCAATCTTAGGTAGAAATCAAGATAAAAGTTAGGGATTTTCTCTTCACCTTTATCTCTTCTTACTTTTCTTATGAAGAAATGAAATTATAAGGTTGGAAGTGGGATTAACATGTATATTTGTGGTGTTTTTAGTTGGTGAGTCAAGCAAAGCTAAAAAGGAAGGGAAGGAAAGGCAATAGAAGACCTACTTTGTCAATTTTGAGGTTTGGGACTACACTTAGTTTAAATCCTCTTTGTGTGTATGTTTGAATGATTATAAAGATTAATTTGGATATGTAATGGTTTCTGGGATGATTGTTGGTGTTATTTTGGTGTTACTTTGCATGAACTTGGTTGTATATGACAAGAGGGTATCATGTAATGGAATTTTGTCAGATATATTGTTTAAGTCATAA
>JAOQMP010000009.1:1177215-1195303 GCA_027563575.1 Erythroxylum pedicellare
TGATTTGATACAGTGTGTGTTTATATTAACTTTGTTTACAAAAAATTTCACGTTAGTTTATCTTATTCACTTTTAATTTTAAAAATTAGCCACCACCACTAAGTAACATCAAGAACACAATAAAAGTCCAAAGACTTTTAAGCGCCTTATATTTTCTCATCCTTTTGTTCTTTGTTTCATGTCTTCTAAATGGTAAAATCCATTTAAATTCCAATTTAACATTTTTTTTGTTTCACTAAAATTTTCTTATTTTAAATGGGTTATATTAAATTAAATTTGATGAATATCAGTTTAATATATGAGATTTAATATAACATGAATATGAATTAGGGTGAGGCTTTGAAAAATTACAAAAGAGTTATAGAATATAAGATTATGAGCATGTAAGCAAAAGTTAAATTTAAGGTAACTTGTTTAATAAAGCAACTACCTCTGCAAATGTTGATTAGAACTCTACCAATTCTTACCAAATTTCATAAGAGTTGTAGTTAAGACATATTTAATATAATCCATTTAGGAAGCAGCTCCTTACTCATGAATGAAACATAAAATATTTGGGATTTTAAATAGTTTTAGTATAATAGAATGGCTTAAGATAGATACTTTATATGACTTTAGACATCTTGAGGTAGAAAGCATTCAAAGGCTTTAGGTTGGGAATTTAGTTTAGGTTTTTATGCTTCAAACAAGTGGATTTTTCCTTTATGTTAATTAAAAATAAAATTTTATTTATTTAAAATCCATATATATACTTATATAAATGGCCCCTGTCTATATGACCCTTCATATCAATAAGTCTAACAATAATGGTTAACATTGTTTACCTTTAGACTATATTTGTAACAAACTGAAACTTTTTTAACATTTGAATGATATCTTTTACATGTAGTTAGTATTTTAAAGTTAGGTAAAATTATTACTTTACCTTTTGTTAGAAAGTTTATAATTCATGAGTGTTTGAAATTTATATTAATATATATTTAAGTGTTCTCATACTTAATTTTTAATTAAGTATCTATATTAGGAAACTTATGCAATTAACTATTTCCTTAACTTAAAATAAATTTAAGTGCTAATAATTAGTAGTAAATTATTATTTTTGATGTATAAATACATGTGATGCATGATATAAAATGCCTAAAAACTTACTTTCCTAATTCAAATAACTAGACTAGGAAGAAAAGTATAAGGAAATGCCTATATCATTTAAAAATATAAAATTTATAATTAAATTTAATCAAGAAATTTATTAATAAATGTTTTATTGTATATTAATTTTGTTAATTTTAATTTTATTGTTAATTTCTAACATTTACAAAAATAACAATGCTTTTTATAAAACTTTATTTTCCATGAATATCCTGGTTTCTTAATAAAGATATTGTCTAATAAAATAAAGAAAATTAATATTTCCTTGAATTATATATATATATATATATACGTGAGCATGTGGTTTATTTCTAGCTATATATCTGTGTGTGTGTGCGTGCATGCGTGCTATATTTCCTTCTTTCCAAATTTCTCACATGCATTAACAGAAAATTAGCACCTACATTACATGTTTTTTCAAGAAAGAAAAATGTATTACTATCCTATGTTGTAATAATAAGAAATATCAAACTTTAGATAGGGAGAAAGGAGTTTTAAAACTAATATAGCTTGTAAGCTATGTAATTTTGCTCCTAAAACCCAAGATTATCTACTTCTAAACTGCCAATATTCTCAAATGTTCTAATGCTAGGTGTGGATAAGATAAAAAGCTCTTAGTTCTTCAATAGTTGGTCATAATTCTTGTTATGGGTTGAGAATGTAAGTTATATGCACAAAGGTGACCTAACTTCCTTTAAACTTGTGTTAAGTTGTCGAATTTGTACTATATCAAAGGAACAAATAGAAAAATTTTTAGGGATCAATAGTAGAGTCCTTAAAATTTTTATCAAATCACGTTCAAATAAATTAGAAAACAAATTTGGCCAAGCAGAAACATACCAATATAATTTTTAAGCTAGCACCCAATTGCATGTTTCTTTATTATTTAGGTTTCTTTCACTTAAATTGAGCTTAACCTAAAGTGATTTATCAGGATTGTTAATTCCTACTAAAGATGGCATTTAGGCCCGAGCCTGACCTAAGCCTGACCTTTTTAAAGTTAATAGGCCAGGTCTGGGTTAACCAAACCTTAGAATCCCCTCAAGCTCGGGCTACCTAGGCCTAGCCTGATTGAGGCCCAATACCTGTAAGGAAAATGATGTCATTTTGTGAGAAATGATGTCATTTTTTATTTAAAATTTAAAAATAAAAAATTAAATCAGGCGGGGCCATGTTAGGTTCAGGCTCAAGTTTGACTGCTTCAATCATGATTGGGCCTAGGACTTAGCAAAAGTTGTCGTGCTAGGCCTGACGCGTTGCCATCCCTAATTCCTGTTGATGCTCTTCATTTTCTTTTCTATTCTTTTTACAAGTGTCCTTGTTTTCTCTTTTGTTAGTAATTCAATAGGTTTAGGCTCTAGTAGTTAAATATGGATTAATTTACCTCAAAATTTCACGATTGAACCTGGATATGTTTAACTTTAGTTGTAATCTTTTCATCATATTTTAATTTTATTTATCTTTTTAAAAATAAGGAATAACAATTTTGAAATTAATTGAAGTTTTGTATATTATTTTATTTAGCATCTACATTAGTTCACCAAATAACTCTTGAGAAAATAGTTTAGATTATCAAACACTTATAAGGAAAGTATTAATAACATAATTATGACCATATACTAACTTAGGTATCCAAATAATAAACTAAGATTCAACACTCAATTAATAATTAAAATTTTTGACACTCCATCAAATAAAATTCCAAAGTTTAAATATTTACAAAATTATTTCCCTTTATAATCATATTTAAATATTTAGTTAAAATAATAAAAATAATAATTTATTAAATAAACATATTTTAAAAATATATCCAAATTTAGATATGTTTTATCTTAAAGTTTAAGTTCTTAAAACTTATCTATGTATACAAATTTTTTTACCATTCATTATTGGTTATTCTTAAACTTTTGTGTAACCTTTTATGTCACTAAATACTTATAAAGTTCCATTCGACCCAAAACAAAATTTTAAATACCAAATAAGCCTGGAAGAGAGGCATTATAAGAGCATAATTAATTGTTTTCCTTTTAGCTTTTGTTTTCTTCTAAATTTCAAACAATTCAAATATAGGGAACATGTTAAGAACTAAACAAAGCAATAACTTGTTATACCATAAGGCTAGCTCTTTATCTTATTAAAAAGTTATATTAAAGAAAAGAAGGAATCAATTAACATATAATGTATACATTATATCCATTATACATTGTAATTAATTATAAAGCATATTCTTTTGTAGATTCTTATGTACATTCATATATAAATACTCCCTTGTGTAATATTTTTACACACACAAAAATACAAAACTTTCTTCACTTCTTACATAGTATCAGAGCTTCCTTTTATTTCAAAGGATACCTGTCTTCTAATTCTTATTTTTCAAAGTTATTTTTGTCATTTACATAGCATTTGGAATATACCAAACACTTCTACATGATTATAATGATGCAAATCCCATGCTAAAAAGCCACTACATGCGCCCTCACACTCCCTAAGCAGATTAGCATTAAATTTTAAACTTCCAACTTTCAGAGGTTAAAGTCAACTTAAAACAATGTCGTTTGATCATTCCACAGTCAAAATGAGGTCGTTTAAGCTAAAGTAATAAAAATACTTAGTCAATAGATGTGACACATCTTAATTTCTAGGTGGTCCATATCTCTAGGCACAATCGCCACATTAGTGTCATGTCAGAGTGCCACATTATAGTTGACTACCCATGTTGCTACCACATCATCATATCATGTCATTAGTGGGACATGCTTCACTACCACATTATAATGTGTTACCATCTTTTTGTCCAACGTAGCTTCCTTGTCATCTTCCTACATCATCACCAATTTAGTTGGTTCAGTTCAAATCTATTGACTAAACTTTGACTCATCAATTTAGCTATGTTCATGCCAATTTTTTAAAAGTTATATTGATTATTAAGATTTTTAGGTGTTCTAAACTCATTTTTGGGGTTAAATTTAACAAATTCCATCTCTAAAAATAGATTTCTTCATTTTTTTTGTATTTTAAAACCTTGTTAAGTTTTTTTTATATTGCATGCACTATAGATACTTCCAAGGTTCATTAATACATTCCTTAAACAAGTAATGTCAGTTTTGATAGATCTAACTATGATTTATAGGCAAAAGAAATGTGTAGCTTTCTCAAAGCAAAATTTCTTTGGTGTATAGTTACTAGTGAGAGACCCACACCTACTTAAAGGCTACATGAAGCATAAGATATGTTTATAGAATGTTTAGTATCTTGGGATGGTACAGATCATCATATTCTAACATGGTTTTGTAATGCCTATATCAAAGTAATCAAGATTTATTTTTGACAGTTTGATACTATAAAAGAGGTATGGGATATTCTTAAAAGTCATTATTTTGTATTTGATGATTTCAATCAATTTCAACTTTATAGACAACCTCATCACAAGCTAATAACCTGGTCAAGCCATCTATAGTTATTTAGCTGAACTGTAAGAACTTTGGAATCTATTGGAATTTAGAGACCTTACTTGGCATAATACCTAAGTTGCCACAATCTATGCCAATCTTTGTGATTAAAAGCAAATTTGGTATCTCTTAATGAGTTTCAAAGACAAGTTTGAACCTATCAGTAGTTCTCTTCTTCATCAAAGATCTCTGCCAAAATTTGATATAGTAATCAAAGATTTTATTATAGAAGAAAATCGGTTAAACACCCTTCTAATGGAGAAATCTATTTCATTTATAGACTTCATTCTTTCCACTCAGACGTCCTCTTATCAGACTTCTCAAAAGATAACTAAGAAGAAACTATTTTCCAACAATTATAAAAAGAGTGATCACCACATATTTGAATACAAAAAATGACCCAAACAAAGTAATTCGTCTAAGTCCTCATAGTCTACTGCTGCTTTTATTTCCACAGAGGGTATGATAGAAAATACATCTACATCTCCTAAATTCTCATTAAAAGATCTTTAAGCTCTTATGTGGCAACTTCATATATATTCTAATACTATTTATTGCCCTACTTTGTCTATCACACCAGGTACTTCTTCTTCATAGTACCTTGATTGTGCAAGTTATAACCACATAACCTTTAAATCTTCCATATTTAACTCTTTAAAAACTTCCTCAATTTCATATATTATCCATACAACTGATAACTCTAATATGAATGTTCAAAGCGTAGGTACTATTCAAACATCTATGTTAAGTTTGTTTGAAACTTTTCTTGTTCCTAAACTCTTATTAAATCTTATTTATGTTGATCAATTATATAAACTTAGTATTAACTTATCTTTTTGAAGTTGCGGTTATACCATGCAAGGTCTATAAACGGGCAAGATTCTTATGACAGGGCATAAGGTTGGATGACTATTTGAAGTTACCTTTTTCTACTTTCCATCCAAGCTTATTATTAGTGTTGTTACATCAAACATTTGACACTCTTGTCTCGAACTTCTTTCCAACCTTAGACTTGAATCTTTAATTACTAGTGGTTCTCTAGGTCAAGTCCAAAATGGAGATTTTGATTGTATCTCATGCCAACTTTCTAAAAATCATGCTTTTCCTCCTATTACTAGTGATTATGTTTCCTTGTCACCTTTTAATTTCATTCATTATGACATTTGAGGATCTACTCCTCATGACACTATGGGATGTTTACGATGTTACATGATCTTTGTTATATAGGTCTAAAATATTTTTTGTTTATTATCGACTTGTAAACATGATTTAAACTCAATTTTCTTGTAAAATTAAAACTTTGTGCATTAATGATGTTATGGAATATAAAGAAAAACCTTTCACTTATTTTCTTGAACAATAAGGAAATGTTGTTCAAAGATCTTATCTAGATAAATCTCAACATAATGGTATGGCTGAACGAAAGCACACACATATAGTTAGTATTATCTGAGCTCTTCTCATTTTTTCTTCTTATTCATAAATCTTTCAGGGAGAAGTTGCTCTTACACTTCCCTATACTATCAATTGTATACTTACATATCTCTCCTTATGAATGCTTGTAAAATCATGATCCTAACTATCAAACTCTTAAAATCGTTGGCAATGCTTGTTTTGTTGTTCTACAACTATATGAATATATCAAACTAGAACCACGAGCATGATTATATTGCTTTTATGGGTATGGGATAGAGCATAAAGGGTATAGGTGTTGGGATCCACTGTCACAAAGACTTTAAATTTCTTGGCATGTTACCTTTTAGGAACATAAGATGTTTTCATCCCTTTCAAATTTTGGTATCAATGAACCTTCATATCAAGTTTTCTTCGATCCCACTATTTCCTTTTTTCCTAACATTTCTTTTACATGATCATATAATAGTTATAACAATTCGACATAACTTATGTTTGATCCTATCATATCTCTACAAATTGTTGATCCATCTTCTCCTTTAGATAATTCATCTTTATCTATTTATTCATCAGAACGTCCTATAACTCAAGTTGCTATTCATCATACCAATTGAGTAAGTCAACCTTTTATTCTTCTTTGATATTTTCATGTTTATTCTACTATTGTATCTCTATATGAACCTCATACATATCATGAGGCAAATTCTGACCTCTATGATAACAAGTAATGGCAAAAGAATTACAAACACTTACTAGCACCAATATTGGGACATAGTCAACTTACCTTCATAGAAGTCCATTGTTCTCTATAAATGGATCTATAAAATTAAGTTTCGAGTTAATGGATCATTTGAGTGATACAAAGCCTGATTAGTTGCTAAAGGATTCATCCAAGAGTATGTATTGACTATAATGAAACATTTGCCCTTAGTCGTAATCTTATACAAATTGCTTCTAGCAACTATGGTCCATTATTCTATATCAACGTTTAAAATGCGTTTATTAACAATGATTTTATAGAAGAAGCGTATATGCAGCCTCTAGCTGGTTATCGTAATCCACTAATAAGGTTTGTTGACTTCATAAAGCCTTGTATGGATTGAAAGAAACTCCTCAAACTTGGTTTTCTAAATTTAGTTCCACTATTGGCCTCTTTGTTTTCAATCTAACTCTTATGATCATGCCATGTTCATTCATAAAATAGATTAAGGGTTGATGATATGAAATTACTGTAATGATGCTCAGGATATTTAAGTCTTAAATCATTTTTACATCAAAAATTTAAGATGAAAGTTTTGGACAATTTGAGTTATTTTGGATCTTAAAGTTTCATCTGATGAATTTAACTATATCTCTTATAAGTAAAATATGTCATAAATCTTATATCTCAATCAAGTATCACTGACACCAAGGCTAGTACCACTCCCCTTAAGCCCAATGTTCATCTCTCTAATATTGATGAGATTCTTCTTAACGATAGTACTTTTATCATCAATTATTTGGTTGTATTATACCTCACTATTTTTGTCCTAATATAGCTCATACAGTTCATATCTTCAGTCAATTCATGTCAATACCTTATGTGACTCACTTCTCTACTATTCTCTATATCCTTTGATATATCATAGGTACTCTCTTTCATCGTCTTCACTTTTGTCATTCATCTACATTAGAGTTACAAGTATATTCTTATGCTGACTAGGCTGGAGATCTAACTAACCGACGCTCAACCATTGGTTATTGTTTCTTTCTTGGCATATCTCTCATTTCATGTATATTATTCTTATATATATATGTAATGTACTTTTTATATATATTCTATAAATATTATATTATAATAATAGATAAAAGAACGACATTTTGTGGAATATATGACCCATGCGCCTTTCGGTTTGTTAATTCAGTAGGTGGCAAAGTAAAAACAAACAATTATCTCTTAATCTAGTGCAGAAGCAGAGTACTAAGCTTTGTAAACACAACTTATATACTCCTCTAGCCGTGTTGGTTGCTTCACGATATGGGTGTTTCTTTTTCTTTCGTAACTCCTTTATTTTGTGATAGTCATAGTGCCATATAGATTGCTCATGCTAATGTCTTTCATGAGTGTATCAAACATATTGAGATTAAATGTCACCTTGTGTAGCTACATATTATTTAAGGAACTATTTAAATTGTCCCTACTTCTTCACAATCTCAAATTGTGGATATTTTCACCAAATCCTATCCATCTCAACAATTTCAGAAACTTATTTTCAGACTCAAGATGTCCAATTCCTTACTATCTTGAGTTTAAAGGGGGATGTTAACATATAACGTATATGTTATAGACATTATACATTTATGTAATTAATTATAAAGCATATTTTTGTGTAAATTGATGTATAAATACATCCTTGTGTAATAATTTTACACACATAAAAATACAGAGCTTTCTTTGCCTCTTATAAATATGAATATTATTGACTATCAAAATGATTTACAACAAAGTATCACCTTTTAAACTAATAATATCATAATAAATACCAATATGTAATCCTAAGATAAATTTTAAATTAAATAAATTGTAAATGTGAAAAGATAAAACTATTTTTAGATGGTCTATATGTCTACTTATATTTTATTTTTAACATATATCCATAATTCTTGCCATGATTGTTGGGGTTGATAAAATTAAATGATGTCAAAGTTAATAAAATCAAAAATCACATATGGCATTGACGCCCACTCAATCATTTGATAAATAATTAATTTTTTTAATTATCAATTTCGTAATTTAGTTTTTAGTTCAAATTGAGCATAAAAATAAAGAAATTCAAAATATACGATTTTTTGATATTGTTTATTTAGTGACATAGATTAACTATTTAAAATTTTTTAAGAATAATAGAAATATATATTTAAAATTCTTCTCACCCTTTTTCTTTTATTATATCTAAATTTTCAATTTTGTTTATATTAAAATTACAAATTTTAACAACATTAAGTATAACATTGTTTCCTTTGTTAGTTTTATACCAAATTTAAATTTTATAGTTTTGTATTCTAAAATTTTGGGCGTTAAAAATTGAAAAAACGAGTTTCTTAACTCAATGAAATTTGGAACTTATTTATGTGAAAATTATGAGATCTGCACAACTACTAATCACTATCTCTGGTTTTCTTTAACGAAAGACGTCATTCCTTTATCATAACCATTAGAAAGGGAGGTACTCAACAAATAATTTGAAACTACTCAAACGTCCGTGCAAAGTTAAAAGTCAATTTATGCATTCCTCGTTTTACAAAAGCCTAGAGAGGGTCATAATGTACGCAATATTTTTTTTATATTGTTACAAAGTGTCTGTTTCCGTAACTTAAACTTGTGACTTTATAATCACAAAAAAGTAACTTTATCGATTATTTCAAAACTTACCTTTAAAAAGTCCATGCAAAGTTAGTTAACATATATTTCGAATTCGATTTCAAGTAATATTTAACATGATAATTTGACCATGATGGAAATCGTAAGCACCAATTAATTCAACATATTGATCACGTCATATCTAATAATAGGATTGTAGTTTATGCGTTAACTTAATAAAGATTTTGTAGCTTAATCACCGTTACTTTTGATTAGGGTTGGAGTTCGACTTTGCACGGTTGGCTTCATAACACTACTTTTGAAAAGCAAAGAGGAGATATCCGACAGGCCAGGGCGAGAAAAAGACAGGAGAAAGTGGTGGACTAATTTTGTCTGAATTCAGAAGTGATAAAAGGTTTGGAAGACAGACGAGAAACAGTGGCCACATCTCTAAGGTAGAGGATGTTTTGTCTATCTCATGGTCGTCACCTTCATTTTCATTCCCAAATATGTGCTCCCAGCATAAACTTCAAGAGTCCGCATTTAATTCCCAGTGGCCAACATCAGCAACTTCTTTTAAGTTAATTAATGTCCAATTAGTAATTCTTAATTTCCTGAGTTTGGCCCATTTGTTTTCCTGATTTTAGAATTTTCTTGCTTCATTTTTCGTAATTTAGACTTTGTAAGAAAGCCATATTCCACTATTTTGAATTGAAGGACTTACTTGGCGAGGGGATTTAAAAATAGAAGGATATCAATACTGCTTCATAGAACTAGTGATCAGGACAAATTATTTATTTCCATATCTCTAAATTATAAATTTTGTGGGATTAATTAATTACCTATAATTCAACTTGACTTAATATTGAAATTGCTAAAGTATATGTTGATGTTTGAGATTGTTGTGGATCAAATGAAATCCCATTTTATTTATCTAATTCCACTAAATTTGAACTCCAGAAATGTTAACTATCTTCATGGATCAAAAGGAAACAAGTTGTGGGTGATCATATGTGGTATAAAATCTTATACTTTTGAGATTTAAAGATAAATTTGGGAGATAGAAGTTGCATGTAACAAAAACACGTGATGATGAAAGAGTTTTAGAGTCCATATAGCTCTCATCAACCACATTTTGATTAAAATTTGATCTCTTGAATTTGTTTAGGAGTAGTATTGGTTTATGTATGTTTATATATATATGTCAATTTGTACCCAATTATTAGGTTAAAGAGGAGATTTTGAAGAGAGAGTTAGAAAAGCTTTAGCTGCATTGTTTTGCCAGGTATTCTTTGCTTGAAACCTTAACACTTGTAACTTGATATTATTGGATTTAGTAGATTTCTTGTTGGAGAAATCATTTGTCCACTTTTCTTATTGTCATCTATATTATTTGAACAGTTTGTTATTGGTTGAATGATCTCAGAGATCATGAGAGTGTTATTGCATAAAACCCTAGTCAGTAGTATTAGAGCTTTATGTATGGAGAGTGACAATAGCTCTACGACAAATTTGACATTGACTAACTACTCAATTTAGAGACTTATAATGGAAAATCTCTTGTATTACAAGAATCTATATGATCCAATTGATGAGGATAAAAATACATAAGATGATATCTCGTCTAAGTCGGAAAAGATAACAGAAAGAGTGAGAGAAGACTAGGAAATGGATCCTTTATAGCTGTGAAAGAAATTAGAGGGTCTTTATAAGAGAAAGATCGTTCACAACAAGGCCTCCTTAATTAATGACTTGTAAACCTAAATTTGAAGACTAAGAAATCAGTATCGAAGCTTCTTAACTATTTTTAGGACATCATCAATAAGTTGACCACTATAAAGATTATTCTTGATGATAAATTACAAACATTGTTCCTATTAATTTCTTTATTGGATAGTTAGGAAACTTTGGTTGTGACTATCAGTAAGCCCACTCTAGATTGCGTGCTTTCTATAGATGTAATTAAAGATAGAATGTTCAACAAAGAGATTAGGAGGAAAGAGATCAATGTCAATAACATACAGGCTCTTTTTGGTAAAAAAAAAATAGAGGAAGAAGCAAGAGTAGAGGTCCAAAGGGCAAGTCAAAGAATAAGTCAAAGTAAAAAGATGGTAAAGAAACTAAAACGTGTCACTACTGCACCAAACTTGGTCACATAAAGAAGTTCTGCTATAAGTAAAAGAGATACCAGAAGAAGTATGACAACCAAAAGAATGGAGATGACAACAACACTGCAATAGCAACATCAAGTATAGATGATGAAATGTTGTTGATTTATGTGACTAGTGAGTGTCTACATATTAGTCCCTCTGATTTATGTGATTTATTGATACGGAGGCATCTTATCAGTATGTTCCAAGGGGAGAGTACTTCATCAACTACAGGAGTGGTGATTTTGGAAGCATGAAGGTGGGAAACTAGAGAATGTTCTTGACCAAAGGAGATATCCGAACATGTTTAAGAATGGAAAGTATAAGTTGTCCACAGGAGCATTGATGGATGCTCAAGGTTCACGCGAGCGTTCTTTTCGGAGTCCCAATAAGTGATGTCGCAGTCCGAAAAAGATTGATAACATGCTTGCATTTGTTATGAAACTTAAAATGAGTTTGAGTTTATTTAATTTTCTTTATTTTATTATAGTCCTCTATCCTAATACTAGAATCAAATAGATGAATTTTAAGAGTTTTACTTAAATAGTATTCAAACTAAATGAGCATCATCTTTGATTGATTTAGTTTTATCACTCAGGTATCTTTTAATAATAAATTATTTGGTTTTATTCATAATTTATCTCAATCATCTCAAATTAATTATTGCAATTACTACAAAAATTATGATCATGTTATTTCTAATTGTTAAAGATTACAACATAAGAAAAATTTTGAGTAACACATTAGATCTCAACCTTCCCGTACCTTAGTTCATAATGGTACTATTGAAGAGTCTTTTGACAAAATTTTTCTTAAATTTTTTACAGAACACATTCAAGATCTTCTTTAAAGATTAAAATAAAATCTTAACAAATCCACGTTATAAGCCTTATTTGTCACATCTAGTATTTCTTCTTCTGTGGTTCTTTAATTTTTCTTATTATAATCATACAAACTCAAATCCTTCAATCTTTAGATTTAAAAGTTGTCTAGTTATTTTACCTATTGTTCACATTGAAGATAACTCAATTATAATTGTTTAAGATATAAGAACAATTCATATAAAAAATTATTTGCTTATGAAATCTTTCATGCACCAAAATTTTTCTTAAAGAACATAGCTATTTCACGTAGGATTTACGGATTAAGGAGATTACTGGGACTAGATGTAAAGTTAGTCTCCTAGTTGAGCTTACCTCTCTTCTTCTTCCTTCCAATAACATTGTTACATTTTTACTTCTTATATTTCTATTTCCAAATTGAAAATCTCAATTTTATTTTTTTGGAATATTTTTAAGTAAATAATGTTGAATGTGTTTTATATTAGTTTTCGAAATATCACACTTAATTTTTTTAATAGTACTTTTGTTTTTCCTATTCCTTTTAACTAATCTATTATGATATTTTGGGTCTTTCTCATTATATTTATATAGGTTGTTTATATTATTTTGTGATTTTTAAATAATTATTTTATTTTTTTATAGATATATCTTATGAGTTACATTATATACTTATGATTTGAAAATATGATTGCTACTTAATTTGCTTATAAAATCAAAATACTTCATACTAATAATTTCATAAAATATGAAGAAGCCAATCTTCTCCAATTGTTACCCTATGATGGAATAATAGTTGAAAGATCTTTTCTGGAATGTCATTGCAAAATAAGTATGCAAAAGAAACACCAAACACTTTTTAAATGTAGTTAAAACCTTTTGGATCTATTCGTTATATCCTAAAACTTTTTAGGGAGAAGCTTCTCTTTTGCTATCTACATAATCATTCATACTACTTCCCGAATCAATGGAAATATTTATCCCTACGAACATCCATATAATCATCTTTTAAAATGTCAGTAATGTATGTTTTCTTCTTCAACCTCATGAATACACTAAATAGAGGCAAGAGCATGGCTTTAATTTCTTTTAGGATATGAAATCAAACACAAGATTTATCATTGTTGAAATCCTCTTTTCAAATTACTACAAATTTCTCGTCATATTACTATTTGGATATAGAAAATATTCCTAGTTATACCTTTCTTTTAAATTGGAAAACCTACTACATCTCTTCTCTATATTTTCTCTTTTTTTCCCAATAAAAATTTTGTAAGTCATAGCCCTTTTAGCATAGGCTAACCTTTTATATCTTCTAAATAATCTCTTCTAATTGTGGAACTTACTGAAACTCCACATCTAATTTATCCTTCTTTATCTACTTTACTTTGTCATATCACTATATTCTTTAAAATCCCTTATGGTAGAAAGAAATGAAATAAGAGCATTAAGCACTAATTGATCAACATACCTCAGATTTGGTTAACTTATCATATGACAAATTATTGAATGGTTATCAACAGGTCTATGAAATCAAGACTTGTGAAAATAATTATACCAAATGACATATAGTTAGACTTGTTGAGATTTTAGATAGGAATATGATATTGACTATGAAGATTAAGGGGGGGTTTGTTTTGAGGGTTTGGGAATGAAGGAATGGAATAATTTTAAAAAATAGTGTTTGTTTTGAGGTTTTCAATTTCAGGGGAATGGATTTATCCCATTAAATTTGGGAATATACTAAACCCACCAAAGGGGTTGGGTATCAAGGTTTCATTCCAATCTAAGTTTTTATCACGTTTATTTTTTACTTTTTTATTCTCAGCCTTTTCCTTATCATCCTCTTTATTTTCTTATCGCCTCTCAATTCCTTACGATCTCCCATCCTACCTTATCGCGTCTCATCAACAAATGAATTTTTTGTTCTGCGCCTCCAAGTACATTTTTTGAATTCCCTCATTTTAATTTGATGTTAAATGGAGATAGCCCCAATAAACATATGAAGGGCAAATTATTTTCATTTTTATTGAGAGTAAAAATGATATTATATTATCTTTCATTTCCATTAATGCAACAAACCAAACAACATTATTAGTATTAATACAGAAACCCAAATTACAAACTAAACATCATTTTTTTATTTTTCATACTCATCCCCATCCCCTTTTACTATTATACACATATCCATAGCCAACCCTATGCTTAAACCAAACGCCCCCTAACAGTGTTGTCTTTTAACTTAGTTTCAAATCCACTCCTTACAATCATACATTATATATTTAAATGACTACTTGGTGATAATTTCTTAAGGCATTGTTAATATAAAAAACTTCCTTAGACAATAATTTGACGTTAAGGATTTAAGACTCTTTAGTTTCCTTTTTACCCTTGAAGCCTCTTTTTATCACTTTATATATTACATAACTTAGGTCGTGTATGTTAGTAAGCTTATTTCTTATGTAAGCCCCACAAATTCTAAAATTATGCATACTTTTATGAAGTCCAATGCCAATTGTTCTATTAATTGTGGTGTACTCCTCTCAATGATACAACTCTTTATTGACAAATAGTCAATATTTTTATTTATCTCACGATCCCTCATCTATGCATTACCCATACAGTCCACATTGTTAATCAAGTTATATATGCTTTATTTGCCACTTATTATATTTTTGTTTAACATCATTCATTATTTCTTAAGGATGTTATCTCATGGCCTTTATCTTTTTTAACATTCATCTATTTTTCTAAAAGCATATTGATTGGTCATCTAACGGACCGATGCTCTACTATTAGTTTCTACCTTTTTCTTAGTCATTCATTAATCTTTTAGTATAGTAAAAAGTAAATAGTCATATCATACTCTAGTATTTAAGTTGAATATCATAATCATGGTCATATATCCCTTACCTTATTTGGTTGCACTTATTACTTCAAGATATGAGGATTATACATTCATCAATTACTATTCTTCATTTTGATAAATGCAATTCTATATTTTCCTTGAGCATAATAAAAATATTAAAAATGATTGTCACTTTATACAACATCATATTATTTACGATACAATTTAACTTGTTTTTGCTTCCTCTAAAAATTAGATTATTAATATTTTTACAAAGCTTCATTCATTAGGCTAGTTTCATAGTCTAAACTCTAGTTAACCAATTTTCATTCGGGGGATGTCAAAAATATTCTACAAATTATCTTGATTTGTAATAATATCATTACATCACTAATTTGCTCCCTCAATTATGTACCTTAATTTTCTCTCATTAGTTATATTTCTTTAATTAAGTATATAAATAGTTCATCCGTATATGCAAATTGTGATAAATATAATATAGATTCCCTCTTTGAATTTTCTTCGGTTAATTGTCTTCTTCAACTTTATTATAAGGAAAAAATCCTATTTTCAGGAACTTTGAATTGTCAATTTGGGAAGTTAATTTCTTATTTAGCTAAAGAGGAAAGAAAACAAATTACAAATTTCCTTCTTTCTATATATATGCACTATATCAAATGGGTCGATATAGACGTGCGTGCCTGGGTCCTCAAATTCTGCAATAATTGCTCTCACCAAGTCAGTCGTAATTAGGAATCTGAGTTTTATCTATCAATCAAACATTGTCTCTTCCGGTGAATGGTCCCCTTCACCCTCCTACCCCACACTAAGTCAATCCAAAAGCGCAGTCCTCCTAAAAGGTCCCCCCATCACCTTTCGCTTCCCAATAAAATCACCAATCCAGATGCCGTGCCCTTTCACCTTCTTTATATTCCACTTTGATGGATCGATACGGTAATTCTCAAATCACAGGTCTGGTTATATAGAGAAATATCTCATATGTATTTGAAAAGATTTTAATCTTAATAGATTATAATTACATTTTATTGTCAAGGCAAGCTACTGATAGTAAGATAAAAATCTGAAGCAATTCTATGCGATGAGATCCGCTATAAGAAAACAAGCTCTTTTACGACGTTTTAAAAAATGTCACAAAAAATGTTGCGGAATATGGTATAGGCAAAAGGCATCCGCGAAAACGTCACGCAAAATACTGACATTTCGTGACGTTTTGACATTTCGTGACGTTTATGAAAACGTCACTAAAAGTTCGAACAATCCGCTATGTTTTTAAAAAACATCGCGGATTGTCTAACATTCTGCGACATTTTTAAAACGTCACAGAATGTGAAGGAATCCGCGATGTTTTTTTGGAAACTTCGCAGAATGTCTTTTGCGACATTTTTATTATTATTTTTATTATTTTTTCATTTTTTGAAAATCATATTAATTTAATAATTTTAATTTTAATAATTATTTTTTAAATTACAATTTTTTAATCTTATTTGTTTAATAGCTATTCAATATTATTTATGAATTTTATTTATTTAATAAATCTTCAATTTTTAGTATATCATTAATTTTAATAATTATTCATATATCATAAGAATTTTATACCTGCAGACGATGTATTATTTAATTGCAATTCGCAAACATATTATAATACATTAATTAATATCAAGATACACTAATTGCAATTCACAAACATGTCATAATATACTAATTAATCTGAAAGTTCATCTATCATCTGACTACCAAGAGTTCTTTGTTGAAAGAACATCCATCGAACACTGTACAAGTTTGTAAAATGTAAGATAAGGAAGAAATGTTGTGGGTAATTTTGGGAGAACAAGTAGCGGTATATCAAATGCTAAGTGCTTGCGGTCATGAGACGATTGAAGAAGAGATCCCTTTATGACAACTTCACTAAAAGACTGGATATTGTTTGAAACTTCTTCCTTAAATGAATTAGACTTCCGACTTTTCTTGTAGCTGACACTTTGTTTTCACCAATAGCAACTATGGAGCTTCAAGTACATGACCACCTAAAGCGGAAAGCAAAGTATCAGGATTCCCAACAACAGTGGCCCCTTCAATCCATTCACGCAGCTGTGGAACTTCAAGTACATGACTAACCACAGCTTCACTTGGCAACTACAATCATAAGGCACATAACATATAGAAACAGTAAAGCAATCATATAAAATAAATCGTAAATTGCTATGTTTAAATTTGTGCAACAACAAAAAAAAACAAAAAGAAGTGAAAAGAACAACAAAAGTCTTAGTGGAAGCACAAAAAAGAAAAGAAAAAATTTGCATAAGAGAGGGAGAGACTGCTCCTCATGGAAAGTTCTTAATCCCAACGCAAATGATATGTAACAACAGGCTATAATGCGATACCAGTAGTAGCTTGGCCTAAATCAATTAACTGAGGAAACGAAATAGTAAACTGAATTATGAAGCAACTAAATCTAAAACAAAACAACCAACCTCCACTATCATACTAACACCCCCAAAACCATAAACCTGGAAGTGAAGCAAACATCTTTTTAATCGACAAATCATTGTATGGAAACATTATTAGATAAAATCTAGTTAATCCAAGACAATTATTCCTTCTATTCTGAGCATCATTTGAAAGGATTGTGCTCATACAAACCTCATATGTTTTCTCAATATAGGCTTCTTGACCCTTCTCAGAAACCCTCTTAATATTGCGCTCCAAAATTTCCTTTATAAACAGACTCGTAACCTCCTTTATAATTACCAGTCATCTTCTTAATATCTGAGAAGGAATGTCGAAATGGCATGAAGTTTTCTTGAGTTTGGAGGAATTCTTCAATATTGCTATACATTGACAAATGCCTTCTCTTCCACTTGTATATCAGAAAAGCA
>JAOQMP010000009.1:1214841-1236741 GCA_027563575.1 Erythroxylum pedicellare
GGCAAGCTATTGAACCACCCTAAAGAAGTGGTGGATGTGCAACTATGTGCTCTTACCATTGGGTGCACTGATGAGTTTCCAAGTGTTACAGGGTCCAAGGAGTCCAAGGGTGAGGAGGCACACTGTGCCAGTAACCAGTGGGAAAAAGAATTTCTCAAGAAATTACAAGCCATATTGACACAATTTCAAGATGTGTTTAATACTCCAGAAGGCCTACCTCCCCCTCGACCACAAGATCACCGGATTCAACTACATAAGGGAGTTGTGCCACCGAATCTAAGGCCTTATCGGTATCCTAGCTTACAAAAAGACGTTATTGAAGGTATGGTGCAAGAAATGGTCAATACAGGTATTATCTAACCTAGCACTAGTCCTTTCTCTTCGCCTGTGGTGCTTGTCAAAAAGAAAGACAATAGTTGGAGATTCTGTGTTGACTATAGGGAATTAAACAAACGCACCATTAGAGATAAATTTCCTATTCCTGTTGTTGAAGAGTTGTTAGATGAACTGAGGGGATCCTTGGTTTATTCTAATATGGATTTGAGATCAGGATATCACCAAATCCGAATGCACATACCTGACATTCCTAAAACATCCTTTAAAACTCATGAGGGTTATTACGAATATTTAGTAATGCCTTTCAACCTTACCAACGCCCCTTCTACCTTTCAAAACCTTATGAACTCTATATTCAGACCTTATTTACGTAAATTTATATTGGTTTTTTTTGATGATATACTTGTATACAGCAATTCCTTGGTAGACCATTTGCAACACTTGCAGACTGCTCTTATGGTGCTCAGGGAAAACTCTCTATATGCCAAGAGGAGTAAGTGTTGTTTTTCCATGGATAAAGTGGAGTATTTAGGTCATTTTATTAGCACGGAAGGAGTAGCTACTAATCCAAAAAAATAGAGGCGGTGAAGAATTGACCCGTCCTTAAATCACTGAAGTAGTTGTGGGGATTTCTAGGACTTATGGGCTACTACAGGCGTTTCATCAAGCACTATGGTCTGCTGAGCCAACCTCTTACCGTCCTCTTAAAAAAAGATGCATTTGGGTGGAATCTACAAGCTCAGAAAGCTTTTGACAAGCTTAAAGTCGCACTAATCACTGGCCCAGTACTTGCTCTTCCCGATTACACACAAAGCTTCGTGGTGGAGACGGATGCGTGTGGGACGGGAATTAGAGCTGTCTTGATGCAAATGGGGCATCCGATTGCATATATCAGCAAGGGTCTAGCCCCTAGACATCAACTACTGTCCGTCTATGAGAAGGAGTTGTATGTGGTGTTGTACGTAGTTAAAAAGTGATATCATTACCTTGTTATGAAGTATTTTATCATCAGGACAGACCATCAAAGCTTGAAATTTCTATTAGAATAGAAGGTGACTACACCAAGCCAATGAACATGGCTAGCAAAGTTGCTAGAACTAGACTAGGAGATAGTTTACAAGAAGGGGTGCGAGAATGTGGCTGCTGATTCCTGATCGAGACTACAGGGGACTGATGTTTTATTGTGTGCCATCTCTTCGGCTTCCACGGCTCTACAAGAACAGGTGATGGCTAGTTGGCAATCGGATAAATAGTTGCAGAATTACATTGAGCAACTAAAACTCAATTCACAAGCAGTGGTGAATTTTGTGTGGGATGGTAAGCTACTAACAAAGAGGGGTAGGCTGGTGGTTGGGACCGATCCCAAGGTAAGGAAGCAGATCCTCCAAAATTTCCATAACAGTCCATCAAGGGGACATTCAGGCCAAAATGTGACTTACAAACGTGATGCTACTTTATTTTACTAGAAGGGGCTACAAAAAGACGTAAGGAATCATGTCAAAAATTGTGAAGTGTGTTTAAGATGCAAATACGAGACAATGGCATCCCCGAGGCTGCTTCAACCGCTGCCAATTCCTGAGAGCTTTTTTACCGATGTGAGCATGGATTTCATAGTGGGCCTTCCCCAATCCAATTGGAAACAAGTTGTTATGGTCGTTGTAGACAAATTGAGTAAATACGCCCATTTTATAATTTTAGCACAACCGCTGACAGCCCCAAAGATTGCTCAAGCTTACATAGACTATGTGTTTAAGCTCCACAGTCTTCCTAACAATATTGTAAGTGATAGGGACGCAATCTTTTTGAGTAACTTTTGGCACGAACTATTCAAATTACAGGGAGTCACCTTGCAAATGTCCACGGCTTACCACCCCCAAAGCGATGGGCAAACGGAAGTGGTTAACAGGTGCTTGGAAGGGTATTTGCAATGCATGGTTGGCGAAGTTCCAGGAATGTGGAGCAGATGGCTATCTATAGCTGAATGGTGGTATAACACAAATTACCACATAGCCACGCGGACTACTCCTTTTGAAGTCCTGTATGGTTATCCACTACCCATTTATCTACCATATGTTGCTAGAGACTCCGAGGTGTCCACTGTTGATAAAGAATTACAAGACCAAGAGCAAATGATTAAGCTCTTAAAACACCACTTGCAGCGAGCTCAGAATAGAATGAAACAGATTGCAGACGGTAAGCGTTCTGAGCGATCATTTGACATTAGAGAATGGGTGTTCTTCAATTTACGACCTTATAGACAACAATCGATGGTCAAGAGGGTGGGTCACAAATTAAACCCCATCTACTATGGTCCCTATCAGATTGTTGATAAGGTAGGCTCCGTTGCCTACACCCTCAAGCTTCCTACAAATGCTGAAATCCATCCCACGTTCCATTTGTCATTGTTAAAAAGAGCTTATGGGGACTGTCAAGTTAGCTCCGACTTACCTCCACACATAGGTCCCGTAGCAATATTGGTAACAAGATTTAGAAAACACCAAAATAAGGCTTGTACTGAGTGGCTAATTCACTGGTCTGGTAGAGATACAACTGATACGACATGGGAGATGGCTGAAGCGGTTAAACAGACATTTCCCACCTTCAACTTTGAGGCCAGAGTTATTCAAAGAGAGGGCAATTTGATACAGGTCAATGAGCTGAAAAGGGAGAGACTTACAGCAGTGATCCAAGATTGATGAATGCAGGCATCAGACGTGGTGATGCTCTCCTGAAGGAATAATTAGCTAGCTAGCCGTAGGATAGATGACACAAACTCATAGGACAACTTTTAATTCTGTTATAGCTTGCTCCCTATATAGAAAACAAGCGTATAACAACCTTGGCAATGAATGAACAATTTTTATTTCTAGACTCCTTGTTTTCCTCTGTTTTATCTCCTCTCACAGGCGACTCTTACCACACTCCCGTTCTGTCAATATAATCTCCGAATATGCTAACCATGAATACTTGAAAACTCATCTTGTATTATGCCTTAGTTTGACCAATTTCATGAAAATATAACTAATGGTAACCTAGTTCATAGGGTGGATCGGCGAGAGGAATTGGAGTGATCAACATCGATGATGTATTAAGGAGGCAAGAGAATCCCTAGAAGGTGGATCGACGAGAGAGATTAGAGTGATCTACAGTGATGATACATGAAGGAGGCAAGAAGTTGGATCATAGAAGTAGGGTTCTGTAAAACTACGCAAGAGAGTGTGTGAATATTTGGGGATTTAAATAAAATTAGGGTTATGTAAAAATTGAGCAAATTATTCTTTTTTTTCTTTTTTAAAAATCAAACAGGCTTTTAAGTTTTTTTTTTACATAACATTTAAAATCCACTTGACTCTCCAAACACATTTTTTATATAAAGTAACAACGCGTGTATAACACATTCTATTTTTCGTCCAAATTTGGCTAATATTAAGCAGAGTCGCAAACATTTAGTCCTTAATTGATCAGATTACAATGTTGGACCATAAATTGATAAAACTCCCCAATCTGGGCATTTAGCCCTTGAATTGACTATATAAGGAGAAGTTTTTGTTGTAACCCTTTTTGACTAGTTTACCATAGGATCGCCAAAGGAACCTATATTTACAACCGTAGACAAGAAGATCGAATTGCTAGTTTCGTTTTTCAGTTATTTCATTGAAAACAATGACGAGGGATATTAATTACTTGCTAAAATGATAACGCTACCGTACCTACGAATTGCCTCGTGGAAAGTCATGTTTGTAGCCAAAACAAACTAGAACAGAGCTTTTTCTCTTTTGCATTGGAGTCTCTGGACAGCATTAATGTCTAATTGAACAAAACCAAACATCCTTCCGCTTCCTACTCCCCATATCATCCATAAATGCACTATTACATTAAAAGCTCCAGATTTTGTCTCCTTGGGCTTTTTCACGATTCTTGTACCGTCTTAAATTAATATTCCAACTTCCTTTCGCCTTGGGTAGTTGGAGATGTTAATGTCACTTCTTCAATGTTTCCACCATCTGCCATCACCTTCTGTTTCTCTTTGCTTGCTTAGAAAAAGCAAGTTGGTGCTCTCGGTTTGTTACATTGCATAGTCTCCCACCCCCTCGTAACTTATCTCGTCTTCTTCTATACCCTGTCAGACTCTTCTTGATTTGCATGTTCTTTGTTCCTCTGTATAACAGGTACTAATTCAAGTTAAGCTAGACCTGATTTTCACTTGATTTAATTATGATGTTTTGGTTTTGTTTCTGTTGAAAATTTCCACGAACGAAACAACAGTCAGAGATAGATGCAGAAATAAATCATTGCAGGGTTATAACGGTACACCATCAGTCACGTACGTAACGGGATATTGGTCCGGTTCAATAAGAAAACAGCGCTCAGAGATCTTTTGGGCCCTGCTTTTTGATTGAGCCGTGCCAATATCACGTCCCGCTGCTTCTGCTTCTGTAGTTCTCAATATCACATCAGGCTATGCTGTCGTGTCTGGTTAGTGGGAGGTTAGTCCTGGATGATACAATCATTATCTGTATCGCACCAACCCGGAAATTCTTTGCAATTGCTTCACAAAACGATTGTAAGATCTCTTTTACTGTTGCTTATATGAATGTGTCTTAGATGTTTTCTCCTGTACACCATGTGTCGCTGCTTTTATGCAGCAGCAATTTTGTTTCAGCTTGTTACTTCCTTCTCTTGCGACGTCCAGAGGCCAGACCATAACTTTCTACAAAAACATATGATTTGCGGTGTTCTCTCGCAGAGGAAGCGACGGTGCGGATGATTACATCATTCATTATGTTTTTTCCTTGGCTTTTTGAGGACACACTAATCTTCATGTACGACCAAACGTAGTTTAAAGTATTTTCATGTTCGGCTTTCTTCACTCTCTTCTGTTGGCTCTTTTTCGGTCTAATTAATGTGTTAGGCCTTCTGATAATTAAGTAAAAACTAGAATCTAAAAATTGGCAGCATTATCAATGTGAAACATTCTATATCACAGTATTTCTCCCTCCACCCACCCAACTAAATTCAGTTTTGCAATGAGCCTCAGTCGTATTATTAGACTATTTATTCGGATTTCACAAACCGGACACTATTTTTGATGGTAGGTGTACCAGAATTTCACCATACCATGATTATTGTTTGCAGGTTAAAAAGAAATGCCTAGATGGATAAGGGTTTCTTTCTTCAGAGACTTAGATCAAAGACACCAACAGCCAGACAAAAGTAACAAGGATTTGTACGTATAGCTTGATAGGTGTCGATATTTTTACAAATTCGGCTCTCCAAGCTTCAAACAATGGGCAACTCCAACTGCTGGCCGCCGCTATTACCCTTTTCTCCGGTGTGCTGCTGCACTGTGGTCTATATCCTTCAAGAAAATGGAGAAGTCCACATAGCAAGTACTGTTTTATCTCTTACCCTCTCAGCCTCTTTCTCCTTGTCCTTTTTCTATTGGTGTAATGTGGTACTTGTATACATTTGTCGAATTAAAAAAAAAAAAACTAATCCCTCAGGTTCTTTCAGCTTATCCTCCACCTGAGTTAGGAAGAGCTGCTGAATCACCTCCTAAAAAGTTGCAGTCCACAAAGCATTCTCACCTTCCCCACACCTTCGATGGACCTCCTTTATTCTATCAGCAGACCTGCATATACCACTGCAGCTCCAATCAAATGAAGCAACACAGATGTTGCCAGCCTGAGCCTTCCATTCACAATCTGCGCCATATTTAAATTGCAGAAAAGCTCGATAATTTAGTGCTTATAGCATCAATAAGTCTAGTGTATTTTAGTCAGATTTTGGCATTCAGGTTGACTGGAAGAAGAAAGCATGTGCTCAAGGATGAGGCAGTATGATTAGCATATATAGCAACTGCATTTTGACCTGAATAAGCATGTACATGGTAACTTAAGTCACTCAAAATTGGTTTTCAATCCTAGATGAGTATGATAAACTTCAGGATTTAATAAATAGTGAACCCCCATCAAGGAATCATCAAGAAAAAAAGTGAAATTTCTGACTTTTAATAAAATTTGGGACTCCTAAATAACCTACAGGATAGCTTCATTTTTTAACCTTCCAGAAAGAGGGATAAAATTATGTCACATGACATCTAATCAATTTAGCTTCAGGTGTCGAGGAAATAAACCTGATGTGATACAACATAAATCCTGTTTGTGTGTGACAGGAGAACCACTATTCTTCAACACGACAATAAGCACACGTATTAGGTAAAGAATACTGGGCTTATTAGATCCCATCCCAGCACTGTGTAATATCTAGCTGATATAAAATCTCCAGCAAACTAGAGTTTGAGTTCTCAGTTTAATCACACTTTACCAGGTGGAGTGCCACAACAAAGTCTGCGATCATCAATGTGTTCCGCATCAAGCCCAATGAACCAAGATCCCAATGAGACGTCCTCATTAGCATACTTGTGCAAAACATGCCTGACATAAGCAAAAATAACCATCACAAATACAGCAACTCAAAACAAAAAGGTGGCCTGTGGAACTTACTGGTTGATTGATATATATGAAGCCAAATGTTTTGAAATGGCATACAGCTGTCCAGTAGCATGACGAAAGTATTTATTTCCAGCCTCCCCAAATTTCCAATACTCAGGTTCATGATATCTCACTCCTCTGCAAAAACAAAACTTTGTTACTTCCTATGGCTTTTCCTTGCAATGGACTCAGAGACATTTTCTCTTACTTCTGATTGAGGACAGGACCAGATTTCATGCATCCAATGTACACCCTCGGTTTTTTCCGGTGTCTCACTAGAGTTTCCCCAAGTGTTGCTACAAGAGCAGAAAAAAAACATTGTCTTAAACATGAAATTTCTGAAATGTACATTTAATAAAAAATGGTAAAGTAATTTCAACAGGAAAAGAATAATGCCCCCTCAGATCAGATGCTTTAACCATCCCGGTATTGCAGAGGCTTTAACAAAATAATATGTATTGAACTCCAGGGATGGACAACATGCAAATTAAGCACCTTCACGTCACATCAAATGGTACAAGTAATGGAGTCAAATGCAACATTTGAGCCTACCTATGTTTACGTGAACGTCATCGTCAACTTTGACATAAAAATCTGCATCCCATGAGGAAACAGCAGTAGCGAAGTATACCTTTGTCTTGGCTGACAATTCAAGGTACCCTTCTACATGATCCTGCTCATAGCAGCAAAAATATGACATGATCACGAACTAACAGTTATCTATCAAAAGAACATTATAGAACTTCTTTGAAGAGAGCAGTATAGACACAGGATATTAAAGCATTACCAGCCTCAAGAAATCCCCATGTTTTCTGTCCTCTGCTTCAATGGCTCTGTCCAAAATGCCTCCTGAAGTAGCACTGTACGGGACAAATATGACAAGGCTTAGATGCATGATATCCATTCTTAATAGACAGAAGTCATTACACAAATGGCATATCTACTAACTAGAAAGTACAAATTGAGACTCTTGATATTTTTTCTTAATAAACAGGATACATAAATCAGTTAAATTGACTAATGCATCAAGATTATGGTAAGTACTTTTGAACAATTTTATGCACAACATGAATAAAATATTGGGTTACCTTTGGGCAAACAAATTATGCAGTACGATAACTTAAATTGATCATCCTTAATGACAAAAAGGAAAACTAAGTGTCATTTGAGTTTTAAAGGCACATACAGATATCTGAAGTGTAAAACCAAGCGGCAAAATTCATCTTTAGCTCCAAGAATAAGGCTTAAATTAAGGTCATATCCAAACACAAGATGTAAGGCATGTTCACTTTCTTAATTAAAAAGAGAAACAAAACTAACCTGTGACCAATGACAAAACGGATGATTATACCTTTCTCTTCTTCCAGCTTCTTCCTTTTTTCACCTAATTTTATTGACCAATCATCAGAAGAGAAATTCAAGGAGCAGAAGACGACAGGAATAGCAAGGAAAACCAGCGATAAGTAACAAAGTATCAATTGAGGAACCTTGAGGCATCCATGTAGCACGAACTGAATCTCTCCTTTTTCGGCTGCTAAAAGCAGTATTAATTCCAACAACCATCAAGTATCTTCTTTTCACAGATGATACTGTTCTGCTTGAGTCTTCTGATAAAGGAGAGCCACTAAATAGAGATTCATGTGCAGCCCTTGCAGCAGCTAATTCCATCTCCAAATTTGAAATAGTTTTATCTAATGTTCTGCATTTAAGATAAAGAAAAAAGTTTAGTATTCCAGACAATACGATGCAAATTAAATACAAAACGAGCTAAGTCCGGAATAATTTATAAGCCAATCCATACTTACTGAATGGCATTATGGGTCCTATACACTTCACTAACTATGTCTGGGGAGTCCCGCTTTACTTCTTTCTGATACAACTAATGGATTTAAATCAGATTACCATGAACAATTTGAACAAGTAACAAGCAAAGAACTTTAAGTAGTGAAAATACTCACAACTTTAGAGGCACAACCCTCAGAAACCAACTTTAGCCTTTCAGCCTCAGTTGCAGTTGTCCGTGTGATACCTTTGGAGTCCATCAACATTCTGAACCGATTGTTAGCCATTAAGCAAATCAGATCTCTCAAGTACCGATAAAAAGTTTCTTAACCACAATTTATGTCAGTCAAATCATATTTTCACTTCAGGAAACCACAACTAAAAAATCAATTTTTCAGCAAAAGAAAAATGGTGAATGTGCAAGGACTACTCAATGGACTACCAACAGGCAATTGTTTATTTTAGGATCTTTTTCAAGAAAATATTTCAATATGACCCCTGCAACGTCAATGCGCTTCAACTGAAACACAAGCTTCAAAGGGAAGGGAACGCACTATTCACCGCAACCAAGAATCATAATGGGATGTCATAGAATCATAATTGCAGGATGATTTCGTAAAGAACTTGAAGTCGGGACTAACAGATATTGATCAAGTATTAGGGCAATGTACAATATATGTCAGTGGCCATCCTGCCCATTAATGTGAGAGCATGTTTCAATGGTAAAATGATGTTTCCAGCAAATAAACCGGATCAGTCGTTATCACACAAGAAGTAGTTAAAGAACAAAATTAATACCTAATAATTGCAATATGATGAACAAACTAGAAGATGCATGTATTGCCATTTCTTAAACTAGAATCGATTTATCACGAAAAGCACACTTTCATCCATAACATTAAAAGAAAGGCACGAAAAGGTTAAAAGCAAGTCAAATAATACCCAAAAGGGTAAAAGAAAACAACTACAGTTTTAACCATGACATGGTCCAAATTTAGATCTACCGCACTTCATAATTAATAGCCAGAAATCAACTTTCAAAGACAACTTCGAAATCAGAGAAATCACCTAACCGTCCAACTGAAGCGTAATTATGATAACACACTAGCTAAGCTAGTGCCTAAATCCTGTAGAATTTAGGATCGGCTAAACGTAGATCTTTTAACACAACATTACCTACAGCCTTCCTAAGTACAAAATTTGAATAAAAAAGATTACCTTACTCCTGAAAGGACTTCAAATTTGACAAACTTGCTTGAATTCATTAGAAGATAGTGATCCAAATTCAATGAACACACAGAAGCAGTTGCCTTTCCAAAAGAATTCGCTGCTTGAAAACTATCAAGAATTTATAGAAAGGAAGAAAAAAGGATGGGAAAGACTATCCGTACCTGTTGGTGAAGAGCATCCCGGCGCAGAAACTTCCCAAGCAGAACAAGAGGGTCCATTTTTGGGATATAACACTCCTACCAGGTACTTGCTCTCCTCTGCTCTTGAAGGACATTATCTTTTTTTATTGGTTTCCAATTCCCACCCTAACCAATTCGGAGGCCAATCGCTATCTCAAGAAGCAAACCATTGAAAAAACAGAGTACATGGAACCGACCCAGAAAGAGAAATGACCTCCAAAGTCTTGAAGATTATTCCTTTTAGAAGTACAGCCAAATTTGGAGGTAAGCTCCCAAAGCAGATTTGAGGTCAGAGCAGGGAAAAAAAAAAACAGTTAGAACCAGTGATGCTCCTGTTTTCCTTAACTTCTGATCAAGATTTTGTTCTTTTCTTAAACCTTTTAACCATGTTCACTCACAGTATTTGCAATCTTTAGATTCTCTCTCTGAGGGTAAGAGAAAAGACTTCCTCTTACTTTGCAGACAAGGAACAGAGAAGGACAGAGAGAAGAAAGGGAGAGATACCCACTAACTGCTTGCCCAGCTTCACTTCTCACCTCTTCTCCTACACTCTTACCAAATGACCAAACGGTCCTTATCGGCCGCAGGGCATTAATGCCATGCGTCAGTTTTCCAGAAGCGATGTCTTTCGATTAAAGAAAGACTTACACAATGGTCAATGTATCCAAACATTTTTACCCATTCAACTTACTGCAAATTATGATGAATGAATAGATGCACTTAATATCTAATTTATCAACTAATGATGAATAGATAAATGAGATTAAGAAGAAGAGAATAAAATAGTAGGAATGGAAGATCTGTTCCCAAACTACGTCATTTTAATTTCACACAAAAAAAAACCATAATCTATGATAGAGAGCCTTCATCGTCAAATCTTAATTTTGAATCACAAAAACAATACTTTTATAAAAATTATTTAAAAATTTACGTATATTGATGACTTTTTTTTAATAAAAAATCTTGTGTACAAAATTAGTTGACAAAACAACATTATTTCGATTCTGCAATTTGTCAATAATATCTTATTATATATGTCATATATAAGAGTAAGTATTATTATTATTGTTGATCACTTTATTTGATAAAATTAGCAAAACATAATAATGAAAATTAACTAACATTGAATAACACATCATAAATACTCAAGTATTTGGAGCATTAAAATAGTATTAGATAACCTTTTTGTGTATAATGTTTTCGTATCATTCATTATTTAGCCATACAATATTTCAACCAATACATATTGAATATAATCATCCAACATTAACAATCCATTCTTAAAATTTAAAAGATAACATAAAAGATAACAATTTATAAAAGATATAATTTAAATATTTCAAGTCAAATAATTACTTATATAATCATTTTAATAGATATTCAATACGCACGTAAATAATGTTCTCTATAAATTTATTAATTTGGCTATTAATATATATTTATCTCAAAAAATTATTTATAAAATAATGATATTTTAAAATAATTATGTCATAAATGATATGACATAAACCAAAAACTGCATTTAATTGTAACTTGTAAAGAAGCCTTTTGACACTTCAAAGCAACTCAATAGCCGTTGTTTCTTTTCTTTCTTCCCATAAGGGGTTGTGTGGCTCGGTGAGCTTGTGGTCCTGTGCTCACCTTTCACCATCACATGCAGCGGTTGTAGCAACTTCGGCTTTCTTAATTTCTAACCCTCTTAATTCATTAGTTATGCAATTATTGATCGGGCTACCTCAACGCGTGACTCGTCGTAGTCAATTCTACAAGTATGCGGATAATGTATATTTATATTTTTGGTTCCATACAAAGTTCATGACGTACCTTAGATTAGTAGCATGATCTAGTTAGTTGTGGCTTCAGACAAACTATATTAACTAACCAGATTCATTATGTACATAAAGCATAAGGAAAGGCCATATTGATCTTAAACTTCCAGCACCTGCATTGTATAACATCATCGGGAAAAAAAGAAAGCTGTTGCCTGGGGCTGCGGGGAACGTGGTCGAAGGCAGGAGATTAAAGTTTAAATTTAGAGGCCTTAAACGTGGCAGCCCATCATTGGGAAAGGACACCTTAGACTGTCCATTTATCGTGAGACATATCGCCACTTTTGGATCACGTGGAATCTGTCAGTGTTTTGCATGGGGCATGGCCCACCTCACGAGCAAGGACTGACACGTGTCATGATGAGATTTAACATGCACTAAATCTAAGAGGTTACTTGAACGACTTAAAAGTTGACATTTCCCAGGTGGCACGTGAAATTTGCGGAAATACTCTTTCGTGAAATTTTGAAACTTACAAACATTTATTTACTCTTTTAAACTTTTAAAAATTACGTCATAAAAATGACTAAAATTTTTAAAATGTTATTAAAAAATTATTCTTATTTATTTTAAAATTTTAAAATTTAAGTAAAAATTATTAAATAAAAATTTATTTATTTATAAAAACTTCTAAATTTACAAAAATGAATCGATTAATTAATAAATAGACTAATTTTTAATAATAAAAATTATGAAAAATAAAATAAATTAAAAAGTTAAAAACTGAAACAAAACGGTTTAAATTCTTACTCAAAAATGTAATTAGTGAAGTTTAGACCATGAAGAGGTAGTATTACATGTCAATGATGAGATGTTTCTCCATATCTTATCTCTGAATAAAATAAACTTCGGAGAAACAAGAAGCAAGCTATTATTATTTTGAGAGTTACTGCACTGGTCGGTTACCTGGGAATAAAATACGATTGATTATACCTCAAACGAATCTAGTTGTCTATGGATTGAGATAAGTTTCTTAATTAAGCTGCATGTCATGGCAAAAAAGGTGTTTCTGGTAAGTACACTCCGGTGACATTGAAATCATCATATTCTCTTTCCTTTGTCTGGATATCTAAGGAAGGATTAATTAGTTCAAAAATCATATGTAGACGTATAGAAGATGGATATCGCAAAAGCCAAATAAGTAAAAGGACTGCCCATCTAAACCTAATTGAAGTATAGATCAGTAGGCATGACATTCAATCATTTGCTCTGTTACTGAAGTAAATGTGGCACTATAAGTCAAGCCATTTGGTAATTTGTTAAGAGTTGTTTTTGTTAAAAATAGGGGGAAGGTTTCAATTATATGTTGCGTTATTTAGACTAAATTAACCCATAGAGGTTCAATGTTATGGGCAAAGTGCTGCCCTAAAGATTAATTGAGCGAAGTGTCCCAATGTACAAAAAAGGAAAATAGCCATGGATAGCTTCTGGTCCTCTTTGTTAGAATGTAACACAACAGAGGTTGGTAATTTGGTATACAGGTCCCCAACCCCGTAATGACTCTTTTATGTTACAGGAACCCCAAGGTTTCAGCTTTTGAAGTTGGGAGAAGAAGGATTACCGTGACGGCATAGTATAGTTTGGTGATTAGGTTCTTTGCTTCAAAGAGGAGTCCTCCATCGCTTTACAGCTCCACTTGTTGTTACCATGTTTAAGCAACCCAAAGCTGCCATTGCACGAGATCTTCTGTAAGTTGGTACAAGTGCTCTGTCAAGTGAAACAACACATGACTTGGATTTCTACAATATTGAATCTTGTACAGAAAGTTAAATGGTCTCGAAATCTGCCAATTGCTTAAACAAGGAATTTTTAGAGAAACTTTATGCCAATGAAGCCGGTTCCAAGATTGTCTCCAAGAATCTGGAGTTCCAACTGTAATAACGGAAATTTTTTTTTTTTTTTCTAATGTCTGAATTATGAAGGAAGCTGATATGCACTTTATTAAATAAGGGCTGATCATAAGAGGATGATTACATATTTGCTTTAACTGACTTCGACTTTCTGTATGGTAAGATTTAGGAGGTGATATTATGTTTAGATGCATCTAAAGGGGAAGGAATAGTTGTTAATTATGAGATATTCATAGTCTAGTACGTAGGAAGTGAGTTCAAAATAGGAAGATCACCTGATTATGTGGTCACAAAGGTTACAACCGCAAAGATAATGTAGGTCCCCGTTTATTTACTTTCGTCAAACATAGAGGGGACAAGAACCAATAAAGAGAAAGCAAAGGAAGTTAGTACACTTGACAGATTGAGTTAGAGACAAAAAATAAAGAGAAAGCAAAAGAATTATGCTCGAACAGCTTATCTAGTGAAATCAAAATGTGATTATAATTTGGATTCACATTCTATCAAGATATTCTTTTTAAACATTTTATATAATTTATTTATAATCGTAATTTTTATATACTTATGTTTTCTTCTAAAATACATAAAAAATTTTGTAACATAATCATATTTCATAAAAAGAAATCAACACGTGATTGAGCTTAGACTCATTTTTTGTTTAACTTAATAAAAATGACATCATTTTTTAAAAATAAACTAAACAATATTATTTTATATACGGATGATATTAGGCTTCAAACAAGCCTAATCAACTTAAATCTAGTTAGTTGACTTCGAATTGGATTGTAAAGGCTCAGACCCTGTTGCCAAGCCTAACTAACATTGAAAAGGAAAATAATCATATGCCTAATCTAGTTCACACCAAGTGAAAGTGCAGCACTCCAAGATTATAATGGTTTTAGCTTCATTCCAAGTCATATATGATTTTAGGCTATAATAGAATCCTAATAAGGTCAGATTGGTACTAGATAATCCTATATCAATATAAATTATCATATGAAACTATCAAAGTTTTGAATGGTTTAAGCACCAAATTGATTCCAAAATTTCATAAAACTAATTTCTTTGATTGGAAGACGATTTAATAAATTAATTTGTCTCTTACTCAAAGTTAAAATTGTTAATACTAAATTGATTAAACTTATAATTTTATTAAAATAAGTAATTAATTTAGCTCCCTAATAATTACATAAATAATTCTTTCATTGGATTACACTATATTAAATCATTTGATTTATTGTTTAATTAATTAAAATATTATTCTAATTATAAACACTAGAAAAGGAAAAAAATTGTCTTAAAAACTTGAAAGAATAGAAAAAAAAAGGTGTCTTATTCATCAAAATTTGGAGGTAAGATCAATACTTCTAACTATAGAGTATTAGATATCAAACAAGTTCCTATATCTTTTTGGGAAAATAAAGAAAATATATTAACAAAAGAAGCCATACAAGGTAGGAATAAGGGAACAAAAAGGAAGAACTAGAAGAGTATCTTAGATAGTTAAGATTTTAAAAGGATCACTAGTAAAGAAAAATCTACTCAATGGAAAGAAGTAACAACAAGTTAAAAAAGAAAAAGAAGATTAAATATTCTATTGACTAGCCATGAGATGACAAATCATAGCGTTAACATTTTAAGAATTGTAGCTTCCCTAACCCAGTGGTTGAGCTGAAGACTAAGAGTAGCATGAGTGTTGTGTAAGTTCTTTAAAATTCTATCATTTCTTTCTTTCCGTAAGGAGTAAATCGTACATTTGAAATCAAAATTTAATAAAATAGAGTCTCTTCTAGTGTTATAACCGATCTTAGATGCCTAAGACACAAGGTTCTACCAAGTGTAAGCATTATATTATAGGTTACAACTTTGGATAGTAGAATTCCAAACCAAAGAGGAGTAAGAGCAATTAAAAAATAGGAGATCACACAATCCAACTTCCATTTTAAAAAGAGCAAAGAGATTATGAGAAAAAGGGGGAAAAATGGAATGTGGTCTTTGATTTAGAGCTTATGCTTGATATCCAAACACAGAAGGAAATTGGATTTGTATATGGATTTAGGGAACATATTAGGAAATTAGACTAATTTATACTAGAAAATAGGACGAAGGCAATAAGAGAGGTTAGTGAATTTAAGACAAATATGATACGAGAAAATAACCTTGTCTTCTTTAAAGTTGTTAGTGGGTAGGTAGGGAGGTTTAGCTTTATTTATGTTAAAACACTTAACTAATATAGAGGCTAACTCTAGGAGTTATTATGGGTGATAGTATGAAATTTTATTAAGGACATAATCCTTTAATGATGGATCTAATATTCAAGAATCTTTCAATGGGGCCTAATGGATGCCAATTATCATATCATAACCAAGTCTCTCTTCCATTGCTAATAATGACCTTAAAAACATCTCAAGAGTTATTGCAGATGATATTCTAAACTTCTGTTAAGGATGTAATCCTTTAGTGATGGATCTAATATTCAATAATCTTTGAATGGGACCTACTAAATGCCAATTATTGTCATAACTAAGTCTCTCTCCCATTTCCAATAATAACCTTAACAACATCTCTTACCTTTTTCCTCAACTTAAAAATCCATTTCATAGACCAAAAACTATCAAATTTGGCCTTGGCTTTCTAAAAGCTTTCCCATTTTAGAAAATGAGTATGAATTCATTATACCTAAATTGATTCATAATCTATGAAAAAATTCCATAAACTCTTTCCTAAGAGGAAGTTGGGCATTAATTAGATGGAGTGGATTCCTACTTGATTCTTTTCAATTTACCTTATCCTTGATAATATCCTTTTTGTTATCAGTCCATAAGAAAATATTCGAGGCTCTTTCATTTGATTTAACTATTTTCATCAAGAGGAAGAGATAGCCATACCAATATATGTGAAGGTTATGCAAAACTGAATTTGTAAGCTACTCCTTCCTTGCATAAGCAAGGCTCCTATTGTTCCAACAGTCAATCATTTATTGTAGAAGGTCAAATAGTGATAAGCAGTCCTTTTAGGTAAGTCTTATGGATGTTAGCAACCATAAGGGGTAGTTCATCAAGTTTAAAACTATAGAAAAAGTGTACTCTTACAATGGTTCATCCTTAGCACTAATAAATTGTTGAATTCTTCTAAATAGTCCATGAAATTTTAACAGAAGGGACGTTAGCATTGCAGAAGAGAAATAAGTCTTTGGAAAATGAGACGTTGAACAATATCATTTGATTACATTTGTGATCATATTTAAAGTAGTTGTTTCTTATAATATTGGAATAAATTAGCCTAACAAAGACCTTTAGGTAAAGGAACAAAAGAAAGGGAAGAGATGGCTACCTTAACTTAATCCCTTACCTCTTCTGAAGATAGGGGTGGGTTCTATATTTATGAGAACTTTTTATAAAAAATGGTGGAAATAAATTAAGCCAACTACTTGATGAAGAGATAAAGGAAGACGCAAGCTTTTAAGGTGTTGATAATGAATCTCAATTCTACATAGTCAAAGGAATTAATCTTGATAAGGCAAAATTTAAATTTGGCTGTTTGATGATAGTTATGAAGAAGCTCCTAGACCAACAAGATGTTATCACCAATATTATGGCCTAGTATAAAAGATCACCAGGAAGGGTTAATGAGAGTTTTTAGCACACTTTTTGTGTTTATCAATAAAAAATCTAGAGATGAATTTATAAATCAATTACATCAGTTGTTTAGCCTAAAGTCATAAATAATTGTTAAATTAGGGAATTTCAGGACTAGAGTGATTAATATATTGTTAAATTCTTAAAGAAGCTTGTCACTAGAGAAGAATTCTTATATTGTTTTAACAACATTATGGTCGATTAGGTGCTAGGTTTTCTAACAAAAAAATTGTCTATTGAGACAATAAGGTTCTTGTGTCTAGTTAGCTTTTATTTTTGGTAGTGTTTCTTCTACTAGAATTATTATTTGGCTTAATATATATAATGTTATTCCAAAGATTTCTACTTATACCAAAATTATTGGAATTATACATAAGGGTTATATGAACCTTATTAGGAAAGGGACAATGGTAAGCCAAAGACGCAAGGAAATAAAAATAAAAATAATGTTGTGTAAGTGATCTACCAAAACTTTATGGAGGTTATAGACCACAATAATTCTTTCACTAAATTCACAGGAGTAGTTACTCATCATTTTCTAATTGCTACTTATAAAAGGAAGGCCTTTGTTTAGATTCTATAACTTTTATTTTTGTTTCCAAAATAATAACTATATTAGGATCTTTGGTAATTAAAGTCTTTGATAAATTGTTGCTTAAAAGTGTAATTCAAACCCCTTCACATTTCAAGATATGATCATATAAGTTAGCATTTGCTAAAAAGCTATTTGTTTTTTTCTTAGTCTTCCTCCTAAATTTCCTTTTTATAGGCATGATAATTATTGCTTCTTCTATTCTTAGTTAGTATGTAAGTGATATTAGATGAAGGGAGAGGGAGTTTGAGCCAAATTAGTATTAGTGTTCTCAATAATAGTTGACTTAAAAAATTAGTAATTCTTAGGGTGGAATTGCTAAGCATTAAAGCATAAACTATCCTTAATTTGACGAATTGGATATAGAGTTCTTTAAGATACTTGGGAGTTAGCTTATGTAGTATCCATTAATTCCTCAAATTTATCTATCTTGAAGATTCCCCTAAAGGTTGTCCACTCCTTTATTAGTTTGTTGAGTTTTGGTTTATGTTGGTAACTAACTAAAACTTTAAATTATGTCATGTTCTTTTGATTGTTTAGTTTAAAGATTTTAATGGTTTTTGGTAGCCCCATCTCTAGCTTAACCTTAACATCAATCATATTGTACCCTATCTTATTTAGAAAAGTAATGAATTTATCAAGTCAAATTGGTCTTTTAATAGCACTGGCAAGTATCTTAAGCCCTTTTATAGTAGTATTCAAGATGAATGTCATGAAAGTGAATTCAGATTGGTACAACTTCTTTTTAGTTTTTTCAAATCTAGATCAAGACATTATTTTGAATAAATAATGGCTTACACCTAACATTTGAAAGGCTTGATTTCATATCTTTGTCATACCTATTTCACTTTGAATTTAAAGAGGAAAAGCTATAATAATTCGTTGATGAAGATTTAATCTAACTCAATATTGCACCAATTTGTATTACTCGCCTTTGAATAAAAGGAAAAGTTGGTCATGTCTTAAAAAGAAAATACAATAGAATAATTTGCCTATTTAGAATTTCTAGATTTGATTACATTCATTAGTCGAAAAATAATGAGGATACTAATATCCAGAGAAGAAGGGATAAGCCTAATCAATTAAAAGGGGTTGGCATTACAAACCATTTTAGACTAAGAGAGTTTTAAAAACAAGGAAGAAGAAATGAGGGAGTAGGCCTAAAAGGCATGAAATAGAGAAAGAGAGATATCATATCTCTCCATAACCATGATGGTACCCCAGCTTATGACCAAATTTATATGAAGGAGATAGCCTTCATATATTATAAGGATCTCCTAGGCTCCATAGATGAGTTTTTTTTCCCCCTTTTCCATATCAAGTTAAATCATGCATATGTAACTTCCTACCTCAAGAATTTAAATGCATGCTAACTAAGTAGATCATAAGAGAGGAAATTAAACAAGCTATTTTCGCTATAAATCTTGATAAGGCACTTATTCATAATGACTTCGATGCCATATTCTTTCAAAATACTTGGGATTTCACAAGTTTATTAGCCTTTAACTAAATCCTTGAACTGTCCCACAATGGTAAGCTTTTGAGGGAGTTTAACAAAAACTTTATTTATTTTGTTCCCAAATCCCCTAATCTATCTTATCATAAAGAATTCATACCTATATCATGTTGTAATGTGATTTAAAAAGCTATCTCAATGATTTTAGTGTCCAGGTTAAAATTGGTTCTTAAAAGTATCATTAATCCAACCCGAGGTATTTACATACAAGGTAAGAATATTAAGGAAAATATCTTGATTTCTTAAGAACCATTCAAGGGATATCATAAGAGAAAGGATATTGCAAGGTGCCCCTTAAATATTTATTTAAAAAAGGCATTTAATTTATTAAACTAGTACTTTCTCTTCTATACCTAAAGATGCTTAGATTCCTTATAATTTTCATCTCTTAGATACATAAATGAATGTTCATTCTCAATGCTATTAAATAAGGAACCAATAAGGTTATTTAAAGTTGATAAGGAGATTACGTAAGGGGACCCCTTGTCCCTTTATCTATTGTTCTTGAGTATTGAAATTTTTCTAGACTAATTGCTCTTAACATCTCTAATCAATCATGTTTAATTTTCATTACAAATGAGACAGGATAGGCATCTATAACCTCTCTTTTATAGATGATCTGCTATTACTTTATGAGACTACCACCAACTTATTAGAAGTCTTCCTAAACTCCTTTGAGTAGTTTAAATCCTAATCAAGTTTAAGCTATAACCTAAACAAAAGTACCTTATACCTATTTGTAAGGACCAATGAGGTGAATGATCTAATGAGCTTAACTACACAATTCAAGCAAGAACAACTCCCATTCAAATACCTGGTTGTCCCTATAACCACCAATAAGCTCTTTTATATTTATTATACCTATTATCACTGAATCAATACAAAGAAAGCTAAATAGTTGGTGCAACAAATCTCTTCCATATTATGGTAAGATATAACTTATCATGTTAGTCTTGAGTAACTTGCACATCCATTGATTCTTGCATTTAGCTTTCCTAAAGGAGATCTTAAAATCAATTAAGAAGTTAGTTAGAAGATTCCTACAATTTATCTTGAAAAGTGGGTTAAAGTCCTTAAAATCAAATGGAAGACATCTGTACACCTAAGGAATATAGAGGGCTTGGCATCATCTCAACTTGAAGGCTTAGCAAAGTGTTCTTATTTAGAAGTTATGGAAGATTTGGATATACTATGAGTCCTTGTAGGTCTAGTGGATTCACGTGAAATTCTTAAAAGGGGAAAACATTTCGTCAATTAAGCAAAAAACTGATACTTTATAAACCTTGACAAAAATACTAAGCATGAAGGAGCTGGTTAGTCTAATTATAAAGCATAATATTGGAAATAGGAAGAACACATCCTTTTGGTTTAACCACTGGTATGATTGGGTCCTGTTAATAGGATTCAAGGTTTGGACATATTAAAAGCTAGTATACTAGCTATAATCATAGTGAAACTAATTGTGGAGAACAACTTTTGAAAGTGGTTCGGACATGCTCAAAGAGGCTTATCAAGAACAATCTCCTTACATACCCTCTGAACTCCACCAAAGAGGATTCCATTTTGTGGCTCACTAACAATTATAAGGTTTACTAAAACATCTCTTGTAGAATTTTGTTCACTAACTCAAAGAACCTTGTGGAATTACATAAGCTAGTATGGAATGTTGATATTATCTCTAACTCAGCCTTCATATTATGGCTTACAATTAAAGGAAAGTTAGGAACAAAAGACATGTTAAAATTCCATCAATTGGATCCTAGATGTACTTTCTGGCAAGAGTATAAAGAGGATATGGATCATATATTCTTCAAATGTTGGTTTTCTAGCTTCCTTTGGAGCTGTTTATTGATACTCTACAAAATCTTTTGCCCTTAAACTTCGTGAAAAAACATATAATATCATAAGCTTTGAAACTTAACTGTTTTACTAAAGGAAACCAAAAGATGTTTGGACTAGTTTTAGTGCTTTAGTCCATATTACATGGATTGGAAGAAACAACATGATATTCAAAGGTCCTCACAGTTGCTCTACCATTATCCATCACAAGCTACTGAACAAAATTAGAGAAGCTGTAATTGTGAGGAAATTAAGAGAGTTAATGACCATTTATTGCCTTTCTAGGTGGAGGATGATTTAAATGCAATATGTTGTCTCCAAACTTATATTCATGCTGCATCAGTGATGCATAAATTATGTGTCCTCTTATGACTAATTGTTCAAGTTATACATGGCTAACTTTCTGTATATTTGATTTCACTTGTCTTGAGCTAGTTTTAACTAATGACACTCTTATTTACTTTTAAAAAAAGTCAATGAATCGTCAAATATTCTTCAACTTTATGTTATTAGAATTGAAACAGTTAGAGATGCAAATTTTGAAAAATTATAAGGTAATTGTTTATTCTGCAATTATAATTAATGATATAATCGCACACAATTTTATAGAGTAAA
>JAOQMP010000009.1:1236841-1247056 GCA_027563575.1 Erythroxylum pedicellare
ACATACGGTCGTGTATTTTATAACTTTGTAGAGGATTACATAATTGATCTATACAATCTTATAAGTTAAGACACGAACTTTAAGACTAGCTAAAATCACTAAAAGTTTCAAAATAGATCTAGACATTTAACAATTTAATTACTAACGACCAAATTCGAATACTGGCATAATTAATACGGGAAAGGAACACCTAGCCCTCTTAAGAGCATCGTAATGTAGATCAATAGATTATTTGATTCTGCCAGTAAAAGGACGGTGCACTTCCTACTCGCCCCTCAAATATGTCTGAAGAAAATTAGGGGACCTGACACCTGAGTTGTTTCACTGCAACCATTCTACACGAGCCACCACGTCAAAATTTAAACTTCCAAATAGAAGTATATAATAACCTGACAACCCAACAGATCACGTAATCTGTTATCAAGAGATCATTGACTTGCATAGAGACTTGGATACTATTAAGTGTAAAAAAATTTCATCCACATTAATAACAGTGGAGAGAGAATGGTCCTAGACCATTCCTCCAGGGTCAGTTGCACCTTTATAATGGTGTTTAAGGGTCGCCGTTCCTCAAGGGTCAGTTTCCAATTTTCGCCGAGATTTGAAGAAAGGACTGGGTTTAACAAGGATAATTACGATAATTCAAAACTTTAAAGCCTGAAGGTTAAGGAAGCAAGAAGTGGATGCATACGAGAAATGATATCCGAATTTATAATTCCTTTAAAGTGTTAAGGTGGTCCACCATAATTAAGGCACGCAGTTACAATAGCTTTTTGGAAATGATAAAACAATGTTGAGGGAAGGGCCTCCATCCCTCTCGAGATGAGGACGTGACCAAACCAAGTCACCATGATAGCCGAATTTCACGTGGTGAAATGTCTTTAACGCCGTCATAGGGAGACCATCACCATGACTGATTAAGGTTATTTTGCGCCCATATCATCTTTCAATGGAGTTCCTGACATATTTTGGAACTAGAAAGGTAAGAGGGGACCTCAACAATATGGCTTGATAATTTTACGTGACCTCATTGAAAGTTGTTAAAAGTTGTCACTCTAGCGAGCTTAGACGAGATTGACACTAATAAGTGTTGGGAAGAAACAAAAGAAGCAGGGGAATAGAAGCTAAACAATTTTCTGTATTATTAGGTAAATTGCTCTCACATAAAACATGAAATATGCCCATATAAATATAGGCTTACAAAACCAATTATTGATAAACTAAACTACTACTATTTAACTTAAACAATGACTCTAACTAATAACAACAACTACTATTTAACTTAAACAATAACTCTAACTAATAATTCTAAGACTCTAACAATCATAATTCAAGTTTATTATCTAACACCCTCTCTTAAACCTGTAATTCAACCTTTGATAACTCCAAGAATAGCTCTCAATCTACAAAAATCTTCACATTTTAAAGCTTGGTAAACATATTTGATCTTTAGATGTCACATACTTTAATTGAATCTCTTTGTTCCCAATGCATTCTCTTATAAAATGGTACTTGGTCTCTATATGTTTACTTCTATCATGAAAAACTGGATTAAAAACTTTATCATAATCAATTCCAACTTTTTGAGTGAATCATTTTGCAACAAGTCGAGCTTTGTACTTCTCTACTTCTCCTTTTGAATTTTTATTCACTTTATAAATCCACTTTACTGCTATAGGTTGCTTCCCTTTTGGAAGATCTAACAATCGCCAAGTATCATTCTTTTTAATTGCTTTCATCTCTTCATCCATAGCAAATCTCCATCTTTCTCCTTTGACAGCTTCTTTAAACATCATTGATTCCATATTTGCTAACGAACAAAACGGAGTAGAATCCTTGATTTCTTATGTTACTTCATATATTTCTTCTAAACTCTGTATACGATGTGGCCTCTCAGTGCAGCTTTGTGGAGACATAATCATTTGAGTTGTTTGAACTTCACGTGGAGGAGTTTGCGATGTATCATCTGTAACAACTTGATTCTTGGACTTATCTGCATCAAAAATTTTATCAAATAAAGGAAGAAATTCATAATTTTCATCCTGTGGTACATTCCACTCCCATGAGCCTTCTTCGTCAAATTCAACATGTCTACTAATGATTTTTTTCATTCTGAAGATCGTAAAATTTATACCTTTTTGAATTTTCAGCATAGCCAACAAATATGAACTTCTGGCTCTTATCATCCAACTTGCTTATTGTTTCATCAGGAACATGCACATAGCCAATACTTCCAAATACTTTTAAGTGCAAAATACTTGGCCTCCTTCCACTCCACGCTTCTTGTGGAGCCATTTGCATTAGATTTTTTGTGGGACTACGATTATTCAAATACACCACACATGCTACTACTTCTGCCCAAAACTCCTTTGTCATCCTCTTATTCTTTAGCATACTACAAGCTGTGTCAAGAATAGCTCTATTTTTACGCTCCACAACTTCATTTTGCTGTGGTGATCTAGAAACTGTCAAAAAATGTCGAATACCAAGATACTCATATAATTCATTAAATTTATTCGATGTGAATTCACCTCCTTGATCAGTCCGAATTGCTTTAATTAGATAACCACTTTCATTCTTAACTCGAGCTTTAAATTTCTTAAACACTTCAAATGCTTTAGATTTTTCCTTCAAAAAATAAATCTAAGTCATACAAGTATAATCATCAATAAACAATAGAAAGTACATGTTGTTTCCATATGAACTTGTTGCGATTGGACCACATATATCAATGTACACTAATTCGAGTGGTTGCATAGCTCAAGATAGAGACTCCTTTGGAAAGCTCCTCCTAGATTGCTTACCATACATACAACCTTCAAAATTTTGATTAGGATGACTTATAAAAGGCAAGTCATGTACCATCCTTTTCTTATATAATAGCTCCAATCTACCGAAATTCAAACGGCTTAGCCTAAGATGCCACAATCATGATGAATCATTCATAGTAGCTTTTAAAGATATTGGACTATCTTTATTGATCTTTAGTATGAACATCTTGCTCTTCTACATTGGTACTTTTGCAATCAATCTTCCTTTTCCATTTCACATGACCAATCCACTCTTTTTCATTTGTATTTCATAGCCTTTCTCCAAAAGTTGTCCAATACTCAATATATTTGTTTTCAAAGCAGGAACATAATAAACATGAGACATAAACTGATGATCGCCATTCTTCAATTTAATCAAAATTTCTCCTTTACCTTTGATTGGAACTTTAGTTTTATTACCAACAAAAAAATATTGCCTTTAACAGATTCATCAAGACTACAAAATAAATCTTTATTACCAGTTATATCATTGTTGGCTCCTGAGTCAAGATACCAAGACTCCTCACTCATTTCTTTGTCACCATTGCACGTTAATAACAAGGCAGATGCTTCATCATCATCTTCTTCAACTTTAACACAATTTGCGCTTTCTTCTTCATTTGAAGTCCATCTACATTTCACTGCATAGTGACCAAATCTTTCGCAATTATAACATTGTATATTAGATCTTTGACCTTCATTTGAATTTCATATACATTCCGCTGCATAGTGACCAAATCTTTCACAATTATAACATTGTATATTGGATCTTTGACCACGACCTCGTTGAAACAATCCATCTCTACCACGTCTTCTTGGTTATTGTTGCTAAAAATCTAATTCTTCGTTGTCATTCGAATTATTTCTACCTCCTATGTCTTTTTCACGATTTCCACGATTCCAGCCTTGACCACGACCTCTGTCTCCTCATCCTCTACTATGTCCTTGATGTTGATTGTCTTCTTTTTCATTTAAATTCAACTTCGCCTGTAACTCTTGATCATCCGGTTCTTCTCTTTTCTTCAATCTTTCTTCATGGGCTTGTAATGAACCCAAAAGGTGATCTATAGACATCAAATCCAAATCCTTTGATTCTTCTATAGTAGTCATAATGTAATCAAATTTTAGAATTAACAACCGAAGAATTTTTTCAATCACACGAACGTCTTCCATTGGCTCTCCATATCTCTTTAATTGATTCACAATAGTCAAGACTCTGCCAAAATACTCTTCTATAGATTTAGAATCTTTCATCTTGAGATTTTCATAGTCACATCTCAAAGTTTGCAGGGGAACTTTAATTACTTTGTCTTTTCCTTTAAAACAATTCTATAAAATCTCCCACGCTTCTCTTGCCGTAGTTGTAGTAGACAGTTTTCAAACATATTTTCATGTAAGCACATATGAATAAGAGTGAGCTCTTATTGATCCTTCTTTCCAGCTTTTTGTAGCGCTTTCGTTTCTACTATCGTTAACGCTTCTTTACGTTTCGGATGATTGCAACCTTTTTCTACAATATCCCACACATCTTGTGATCCTAGCAATGCTTTTATTCTGATACACCAGTTGTCATAATTCTCCTTATTAAATTTCAGAAATTGAAACGGTAACATTCCATTCATCTTGGTTTTTACTATGGAATACTTTCAAAATATAATTTCGGGCGCTTCTGTATATCTTCTGGCAGTGGCTAAACTGATTTCTAGCTCTGATACCACTTTGTTGGATAGCAAAAAATACGAAAGAGGCAAAAGAAACAAAGGAATAGAGGCTAAATAATCTTCTGTATTATCAAGTAAATTGCTGTCATATAAAACATGAAGTATGCCCATATAAATATAGGGTTACAAAACCAATTCTTGATAAACTAAACTATCATTATTTAACTTAAATAATGACTCTAACTAATAACAACTACTACTATTTAACTTAAACAGTGACTCTAACTAATCACTCTAGCTTGGACTCTAACAATCATAATTCAAGTTTATTACTTAATATTAAGAACCTAGAAAATGAATTGAGAGGGGAACCAAAAGAGGAGATTGTAGAGATAATTGGAATGTTTCCCATGCTTGTTGGTATTCAAGATTGCGAAATGTATGAACATCATAAAAAAGGAAGGCATGAAGGCACTCTTGATAAAGTACAAGGACGTATATGTATAAGAGTCCTCGTCCATGCTACGAATTGACATTCATTAATTACCTACAAGTTGAACATCAACGTAAAATTTAGCTCGTCAAATAAGAAGAGGAACGTCACTTTAGAAAGACAATAGACTAAAGATGTGAAACTACAAAAATTATTACTAGCTCGTTTCATCCGAGAGGTAAAATGTTCTAATTGGCTGACGAATGTTATGTTGTTAAAGAAAGCAAGTTGGAAGATGCTTATTGATTTCATAAATAAAGCATGTTTCAAGGACAACTACTTGTTTTCCACAATTAATGAATTAGTGGATGCCACTTTTAGCATATGAACACTTACTCTACATATAATTAGACCTACATAGGGAAAAACAATTAGGCAGCGACCTCTTTCATTACTAACAAGGGAACGAATTGTTACAGGATTCAATTATTTGGGTTTAAAAATACATGACTATGTACCACTAACTGCGTAAATGCTACAGCCACTGTTAGGAAGGCATATATAGATGATATGATTGTCAAGATAAGGGAAAGTGATGATCACGTTTTAGCTTCAATGTTCTAACAAAACTAAAAAGTTATGATATAAAGCTTATCCATACTTAATCTTTTATATATATATATATAATTTCATCCCATCATATTTAATTTCAATGCTCTCATATGCGAATACATTCAATTAACTTCAACAGTTCCTAGTTGTATTTTTTATGCCTAATTTGCATCAATTTTTATTATTTTGAGCTTAATTTCATTTTTATCATGCCTTTTTTATTCATTTAATTCGAATTAAATTTCAATTATGAATCTTTTCCATAATAAAGTTTAAATAATTTCTAATAACGGCTCATTTTCTTTTAAATAGTTTTTTTTATAAATGTACTTTATTTTAGTTTTGGTCAATTAGAGTTTGGTCGGACATTTCCATTAATTTGAATAATCTTAAGAAAATATGAAAAATAAAGAGAAATTTCTGGACAATTTTGTTTAGAAAAAGGATATAAGAAAACAATAAAAGTTAGAATTAAGTTGTAAAAAAAGCGAAAAATATAAAAAATGGTGGACCGTTGGATTAAGGGGAAATATCAAGATCATTAGATGAAGAAGGGTATCTTGGTCTTTTCTTCTTGATATTCTGATCCCCAATTAACTTAAATAAAAAGAGGTTTTTGGGTAGGAATGATAATGAGTGGGCAGGTGGCCTAGGCCTGACTTAGACTTAAATGTTTCCTAACCTAAAATGACTTACAAACGGAGAATAATGTTTACCTTTGAAGTGATCGATTCGAAAGAAATGGAGCTTAAGGAGTTACCTGGAGTTGCCTTTAGCATAACAAATTGGTCTGACGAGGAATATAACATCCTAAGACACATTAAACCATATCTAGTATAAGTCATACGTTACTTACTTTTGGATTTGGATTGTATGCTACTACTTATATGCTCATTCTATGGACATCTTACAAATATATGCCCTACATTGCAACAAGACTCCATTTAAGAAGCTAATGCAACATGGGGCTTTCCTAGTCAACCTTAACAAAAATATGACCTTTATTCGAATCACTATAATCTAGGATGAAGGGACCATCTAAACTTGAGCTATAGAAACTAAGGAGGGCAACAACATATCAACCTCACAATTTTAATAAACAATCTCAAGCCGCTACACTTGTTCAACCTCAATCTTCAAATTCAAGCATGTCTTTAGAAAAAATTATTAAGGCACTTGCTACTAACACTCAACAATTTCAACAAGAAACAAAAACCAAGCCTTTAAAACTTAGGAAATCATTTTACTCAATTAGCCACCTCTATAAGTAAATTGGAAGCACAAGTATAAGGAAAATTACCTTCCTAAATGGTGGTGAATCCTAAGGAGAATTTTAGTGCAATGACTTTGAGAAATAGTAAGGAAATTCGATCTAGATCTTTCTTACCAATGGAGGTATAAAAGAATGATGAAGGAGAAAAAAAAGATGAACTTCCAACTCAAGAATCCATAAAAGTAAAAAATGATTTATCTTCATCGATATTAATTAATGCACATATACCTCCTTTTCCTAGCAGGTTATCTAGACCAAAAGAAGAGGAACATGAAAAAGAGATCTTTGAAACCTTCAAAAAGGTGGAAATCAATATATCACATCTAGAAACCATCAAACAAATTTCAAAATATGCAAAATTATTGAAAGAGTTGTAACCAAATAAAAGTAAGTTGAAGGAAAAGTAGAAAATAATTTTAGGTAAGAATGTATCAGTTGTGATAAATAGAAAATTACTATAATAATAAAAGGATCAAAGCACATTTACACTTCTGTGTGTTATTAGAAATAAAAAATTGAGCATGCCTTGCTAGACTTAGATAAATTTATTAATGATATGTCATACTCAATTTATCAAGCTTTAAATATGAATTCTTTGTATGAAACTAATATGATTATTTAACTAGTTAATTGATTATATGTGCATCCTGTTGGAGTTATTGAGGACGTTTTAGTCTAAGTTAACGGTTTGGCATTTCCTGTTGATTTTTACATCTTAAAAATGGATAGTTATAGTGTTGAACATTCAACTTTGATTTTATTGGGTAGGTTGCTTATGAAAATGACCAAGACATAAATCGTTGTGGATGGGAGTACTCTTTCCAGTGAGTTTAATGGAGAGATAGTAAAGTTCAATATTTTTGAAGCAATGAAGTACCCTAATGATTTACAATCTGTTTATCGTATGAATATTATGGATTCATTTATTAAGATATATTTAAAGAAGAAAGTGTTGAAGATGATTTGGTGTTTAAGGCGAACTCTAAAGTGAACGAGCAAGTTGATGAAAATTATAAAGTTAAAGAATCATTATCATCAATGCTAATAAATTCAGAAACTTTGAATGCCAAAATAAATCATAAGAAATGCTATCTTCTATTTTGCAACCTCTGAAGATAGAATTGAAGGCCTTACTTGATCATCTAAAGTGTGTCTATTTGGGTGATGGAGATTCATTACCTGTGATCATTTCGAAAAGGTTGATTAAGGGGCAAGAGGAAAAATTGGTAACACTACTTAAAGAATATAAAAATGCAACTGGTTGGACTTTAGCAGACATAAAAGGCATTACCCTGCTTAAAATTCTTTTAGACGAGAATGCTAAACCAAAATGGGAATCCCAAAGAAGACTTAATCCAACAATGAAAGATATGGTAATGAAAGAGATTTTAAAACTAACATGACTGTGATACGAAACCAGAATGATGAGTTATTACTAATGAGGGTACAAAAAGGGTGGCAAATGTGCATTGATTTTAGAAAGTTTAACTTAGCTACTAGAAAGGACCATTTCCCATTACCCTTTGTGGATCAAATGTTAGAAGGACTTGTTAGTAAATTATGTTTTTATTTTTTGGATGGTTTTTCATGTTACTATCAAATAACAATTGCTCAAGAAGATCAAGAAAAGGCTACATTCATATATCCCTTTAGAAAACATGCCTTAAGGTGAGTGCCATTTAGTTTTTGTAATGTTCCAAGTACATTCTAAAGATGCATGATGAGTATATTTTCTGAGTATATTAATAATTGTATCGAACTATTTATGGATGATTTCACTATTTATAAAGATTCATTTGACGATTGATTAAATCATTTATCTAAGGTTCTTAAAAGATGCCTTGAAATGAATTTGGTGTTAAATTATAAAAATGTCATTTTATGGTAGATCAAGGCATTGTTTTAGGAAATGTAATATCATTCAGAGGAATAGAAGTTGATAAAGCAAAAGTGGATTTAATTGTGAACTTACCTTACCTTACAAATGTTAGGGAAGTTTGATCTTTTCTTGAATATGCACTTTGATCTTTTCCTGGACAAGTAGGGTTTTTCTTGTAGTTTCATTAAAGATTTTTCCAAGATTGCCATACCATTATCAAAGTTGTTACAAAAGGACATTCCATTTGACTTCAGAAAGGATTACAAGCAAGCTTTTGACAAACTTAAGGAATTATTAACAAGAAAGCCTATTATTCAGCCACCAAATTAGGATCTTCCATTTGAGATCATGTGTGATGCTATAAATTATACAGTGAGAGTTATTTTAGGCCAAAGGATTGAGAAACGAAGTCATTTTATCTTTTAGCTTCGAAAACATTAGATGCACAAAATGTGATTATTCTACCAATGAGAGAGCGTTTGGCAATTGTTTTTACTTTAGATAAATTTAGATCTTATTTTCTTGGCTCTAAGGTTATTCTGTACTTTGACCATGCAACATTGAAATAATTTTTAGTAAAGAAGAAGTCTAAACAAATGCTAATATGATAGATTTTGCTACTTCAATAGTTTGATTTGACAATAAAGGATCTTAAAGGTATGAAAATTTTAATAGTAGATCATTTGAGTAGGTTGGTAAGAGATGAAATATTTTACCTATTCTGAAACTTTTTCTAATGAGCAATTGTTCCAAATGAAAGATATGGTTCCATGACATGTTGACATTGTTAATTATTTATTTACTGGAACTTTACCTTATTACATTAGTAAGTTTAAGAAGGAAAAGGTAAGAAATGAGGCAAAATATTATGTTTAGGATGAACTGTATTTATAGAAGTTATGTTCTAATCAAATATAAAGCATTTTGTGCCAAAAAATGAACAATATTTTGTCTTAGCTTTTTGTCACAATTATGCATGTGGTGGATGTAAGGTTTCGATCATACATCTCATACATAATATATATCAAGTATACACAGTGGAAAATAAAATGGAACCTCAAAAACTAGATCTATCCATGCATCTAAATATAGAAAAAAACATGAAATGTAAGATGTTTACATACTTTTCTGACGATCTCCTTCATTTTTTAATCTTCTCCACGATGGGTTATCGTAAACTATAAAGATCAACAAAGACTATCTTTAATGAAAGTCCACATGAAGATAAAAGGATAAAACCTCACTAGGAGATGGCTAGAATTCTTTCTTTGTGCTAGCAAAGATAAGAACTCTTGTGAGAGTTAGAGAGAAAAAGGGTGTAAAGTAAATCACACGTTAATATAGAACTTACGTACAATATACGACGTAAACAAGAAAGGGGGTTGAATTGTGTAATCTTTTTGTGAATACACAAAGCCTTTGATATTTCTTGAAAAAGACTTTTTCAAGTATTAGATGAATACCAAATCGCAAATAACTTGTACAAACTTGTATAAGAACAAGAGTATTTAAAAGTCAAGAGTTAGAAGATAGACGATGCGATTTTT
>JAOQMP010000009.1:1247156-1261329 GCA_027563575.1 Erythroxylum pedicellare
ATTCAACAATTCATAATTGCCATGAAGGATTGGTGCAAGTAGCAAATAGATTATTTATGAATTTGCATATTTAACTTATGATAAACAAGAAAACTAAGTTGGATAGTTGCAGTTATCTCGATTATTTAATTTAAGGTTTAGTCTTTTTCACTAAGCTTATTGCTATCATTTATTTGATATGGAATGTTATCACACCGAGTCAGTGGATGGTAAGTTTTAGTTTGGATCCTAGGTTTGAACTAATTAATGTAGAAAATTTTGAGTCTTATTATGACTATCCTAATATGTTTTGAACTAATGTCTTAAATTGTGATATTTATTCTTATTAGACCAATGATCAATGTTAGAATTAGATGAGATCTTTTCCTTGAATTAGAGTTTAGTATTCTTGAATTTCTCACTTTTATATCAGTTGATTTAATTTGATTTCTTGTTAATTTTAGTTAATTAATTGAAAACCCCCCATTTTATTTTATTATTTGAAATTAAGAAATTAGTGTTTAGTTCTCTTTAGATTTGAACTGGTTTCATGACTACTATGAAAAGTTAGAGAATCATATTAATTTTGAAAGCTTCAATAACCTGATTAAAATTTTTCCAATGGATTTGCTCTATGCTTCTATCCATGTACAACTACCCAAAATCTCAATAATGAACTCTTGCACTATGAATTGAACTTCTTCTTCCTATAGCAGCTTCATTGTATTTCAGTATAGTTTCAGTGAAGGCTAGCTTCCAAGGTTGTTTGCAGATTTACTTACACTAATATAAGAGTACATGCCAACGTTCAAACCATTGATGCTGTTGAGAATTAATTCAAAATTTTATAGTTATTAAAATTCCTTTACAATAGGTCTTAGATTATCGTAGAATAAGTCTTAGATTATCTTTAATCTTATCTTATAAGCTATATTTTTTGGCTGAAATATCTATTTTAGTTATTTGTATTTTATCCATATAAGGCAACCAAGTTTAATAATAAAAGTATGGGAGCGTTATGTATTATTTAATCTTTATTCTTATCCCATCTTGTTCTTCTTCTCTTTTCTTCAAAATCCTAACATGGTATCAGAGCTTTAAATCTTGAGGGGCTTATAAGTGATTAATGTTTTGTAAGTTCAAGAGAAAAGAAGGGCAATGAGAAACCAAGAAAATGAAAAGATGGTGGAAGGAGCTTATCTAGCAAAGCTTCTATCATCAGAGAAGAAAGGAAAGATTTCTCAGTGTAACTATTACAAGAAGCGTAGTCATGAAGAGGATTATTGTTGGCACAAAGGAAAGCCTGGATGAAGAAGAAACTCTTTTGAATTAGTTGAGAGAAGTGCTAAACAATGGAAAGATGATGAGAAGTGCATCATACAGTGAAGAGAAGTGCTTCACAAATAAGAAATTTAGAGAGAAGTGCTTTATGAAGATAAGTAATGAGAGAAGTGCTCATGTTGAAGAATAGGGAGAAGTGATCTATTGAGAAGTTTGGAGAGACGTGCTCCAATAATTACAGGTTGATGAGAAGGGCATCAATGAGAATTGGTGAAGAGAAGTGCTTCATATAATATTCTGAAAATTAGGAGAGAAGTGCTCCATCCTTGAAATTTTGAATTAAGAGGAATGTTGAGAATTAATTCAAAATTTTATAGCTGTTAAAATTCCTTTAGAATGGGTCTTAGATTATCTTAGAATAAGTCTTAGATTATCTTTAATCTTATCTTATAAGCTAGATTTGTTCGCTGAAATATCTATTTTAGTTGTTTGTATTTTGTCTATATAAGGCAACCAAGTTTAATAATAAAAGTATGGGAGCATTACGTATTCTTTAATCTTTATTCTTATCCCATCTTATTCTCTTCTATTTTCTAAAATCCCAACAAATACGGGACACATAAGGTTAATCAATTGATTATCAGTTCTTGTCTTGGTTTCTTTAAGCAACTAGTCAAATCTCCAAATTCTTCCGTTCCACCTCCACGTCCACCCATAGAAAGTAGGTGTAGTCTCTAATTGACAACTTGTCCTCCCTTTCTCAGTATGTTAAGAACCAAAACAATGTGCCATTATTGAGTCATTTTATCAATCATTCATATGTTGCCACCAATCCAGAAGAAGAAACTAAACTCATACTCAATTTTACATACAACATAAAGAGGCAAAAGCTACATAACAAAAACTTATCATCCTATGTACATGGGACCTTTAGACATCAAAGAAGCCTCCCATGAGCTTTAGTCTCTTAAGCCACCTAAAATGAGATGAAACACTTCATTATACCCTACATAGCTACAAAGTTGGTGGATTGAGAGAAATATAAACCAAAAAGAATGGAAAATATGCAAGGTATGATTCGAAATATGCGAGGTCTAGTCCCAAAAAAATGAAGATGATCAAGTTTTTTTTTCTCTTTTTGTTCTTTTTGTTCCAGCTAAACCTCTCTATCTTATGACTCATATGTCAATCTCTCCCACTCTCCTCGTTTTTCCTAGCCAATGTATTACCTTCTCCCTCTTTACCTGGTGCACAACTCCTTCTCTCCTGATTGTTACCCTGATCTCTCTTTTTTCTGTTTTTTGCAACCCGTTCTCCTCTTTTAATATTCCCAGTTGGCTCTTCTTCATAATTCTTCAATCTACCTTCTTCTTCTGCAATCCTCATCTCCATTTTCTCCTACGCCATTCTTGTTCTGTTAATATTTCACGCACCTTTTATTTCAGTATTGCTGACACTCTTCTGACTGTTCACACTGTTGCTCATATTTTTCCTTGTCAAATAAAGACTTTATCTTACTAGCTTTATCTTTCTTCAATTGCTTCTTGCTTGGAGATATATATTAGCTTAATGTTTAAAGATAAATATGACTTTAATTTAAGTGTGTTTAAGCGTGTTTGAATTGAGTATATGAATACTTGAGTGTATTTTAGTGTAATTGAATTAAGTATAAGAAGAGTTAGAATTAAGTATAAGAAGAGTTATGAGTTATGTCTATTGAAATTTAAACTCGGTTTGGAATGTTTAGTTATATGTTAGCAAGCGTTTAAGTAAGATATGAACATTGAAATTTAAAAAGTCTAGACAGTTATTTGATTATTACTATACATATATGGTTTTATAGTATTGTCAGAGATTGGAATATATTTATAAGTGTTGTAATTATCATAACAAAGGTGTGTTTTGTTAAAAACCCTCTCCCTCCTTATTCTTTTTATGAAAACACTTGTTTTCTCTTCTTCTTCTATATTCAACAAAGTGGTGTTTCAGATCCTTAATGCTAGAAATAATGTTAAATTACATGATTCCCTTCTAAGTCCTAGAGCTTACAGAAGAAAAGTTTTTATAGTCGATACATTCGTACAAAGCCTCTAGTTGATGCGCATGATGCATGGGACATTGTAAAAAATGGTTATAAGGTTCCTGAAGATACAATTGCATCGACAAAATTTGAGAAAGATGCTCTACAAAGCATCATGAAGAAGGATCAAAAGGTTGTTTCTCTTATTCACCAAGAATTAAATGAAGCCACCTTTGAGAAAGTGTCTATTGACACTGTAGGTAAGAAATCATAAGATATAATATTTTAAGAAGCTTGCAAAAGAAATGGGAAGGAAAAGAAAGTTCATCCCTAGAATCTATGTAGTGAATTTGAATCTATTCAAATGAAAGAATCCAAAAAAGTTTTCAATTATTTTATGAGTCATGGTCATTCTAAACCAAATGAGAAAAATTGATGAAGAATTGATTGATTTAAGGGTAATTGAAAAAAATTCTTAAATTAGTTGTAAGAAATTTAATCATATGGTGAATGCCATTAAAGAATCAAAAGGCTTAGAAGACATAACAATTGAAGAACTAATTGGATCTTTAGAATAAACCACACTATTTAAGAAAGGGTTCAATATATACCTTCTCATGCCAAGCTATCCAAGTCATTTTTAGGTGAGGATAAGAGGATTATGACCAACATTGTTAATCTTTCAACATTAATTCATTCAGATGGAGATATACTAGAAGAAGTTTGGTTTGGAAAGAAAGTTTCTAATAACCATTTATAAATATTTGAGTTTTAAACTTTTTTTTATACTCCCAAGGATGAATGACCAAGCTTGATGTACAAAACAAGCACTACATATACATTGGACCAATAAAAGATGAATTAAGCATAGGATCATATCAATAAATGAATATCAGAAGCAAAGAGAACATTTTTAAGGACTAGCTCATTGAAGACATGAAAAAGTCAGAGAAGCTTAAACCCAAAATTGTCAACCATTCTAATCTTGGTCCACTTTCTACGATATAAGATGATAGCATTAGTATTAGTGATCTTGCCCCTCCATCAATAGTAAATATTAATTAAGAGGGTTATCAAATTGAGTATACTAAAGCAGAGATTGATCATGCTGAACCCACAAAGACTTAATTGAGAGGATCTACTAGGGAGAGAAAACCCTCCATTAAATATTCTCCATATGAGTATTTGACTGTAACTAATGAGGGGGAATCCTCGAAACTATAAAGAAGCTATAACTAATACCTATAAGAAATAACAGAAGAAAGCTATGTAAGAGAAAATGAAATCCTTGAATTGAAAACATACATATGATCAAGTGGAATTATCTAAAGGAAGAAAAAATTGAAAAACAAATGGGTTTATATGCTTAAAATAGAAGAAAACAATCTAGAATTGAGGTATAGGGTTAAACAAGTTGTTAAGTGACTTAGTTAGAAAAAGGGTATTGATTTTGAAAAAAATATTCTCTCCAGTGCTCAAAATGTCACCTGTTCTAGTAGGAGTTAGTTTTACAACCAACCTAGTCTTGGAGGTTGAACAATTTGATGCTAAAGCAACTTTCCTTCATGTTAATATTGAATAAGAGATCTATATGGAACAACTTGAAGGATTTCAAGTTTTAAGAAAATAAAAGATGGCATGTAGACTAAAGAATAGTCTCTGGTCTATAGCAAGCACTAAGATAATGGTACATAAAGTTTAGTTCATTCATGGTTGAGCATGATGTTTTTTTAAAAACTCCTATTAACCACTAAGTTTGTATAAAGAAATATGTCAAATGTAATTATAGTATACTCCCAATTTATGTAGATGATATGTTGATTATTGGACATGATCATAAGAAGATTGTTGCTTTAAAAAGAGCTTAGAGCAAATCCTTTGTCATGAAGCATTTAGGGCCAATAAGATAAATTCTCATAATAAATATCAATTAGGACAAGTCAAAGTAGTTGTTATAGTTATTCTATATGAAATTTATTTAAAAGTACTTAAGAGATTCAATATCTATGAAGCCAATACTATGTACACACCTCTTGCTACACTTCTCAAATTAAACTCGAAGCCAAGTATGAATGAAAGAGAAATTGAGGAAATGAAGAATATTCCATACTCATTTGCATTAGGTAGTCTTATGTAAGTTATGATATGCACTCGACTTCATATTACCAATGTTGTCACTAGATTCTTGTCTAACTCAAAAATGGAACATTAGTAGTAGTAAAATGGATTATTTGATATCTTCGAATGATTGATAAGAGATGTTTGTGTATTGGTAAAGGAAAGCCTATATTGAAAAGGTACACAAATGGAATTGGTTAGAGATACCAATTTAATAAAATCAACCTCATGATACTTTATTAACTTTGCAGAGGAAGTTATTATATGGTAATTTGAATTTCAAAAATGAGTTGCTGATAAATACCTATTTAACTATAACTATACACCCATATTTAACATGTTTTTCTTATTATTCAATAGTTTTTTTGTATTTTTGGTACTTCAAGTGGATTTGTAGGTCATAATTGCCTTAGTGGCCCAAAAGGAGAAGAATTCAAATAAAATCATGGCATAAAATGAAGATTTAAAGCAACTTAGACTTATACGGTCGTGTATATGCCCGCGTAAGTCTCTATGAACATGTAAAGTCATGATTTTAGGTGTTTTTGGAGAAAGCTAAGTTATTAAGCAGTTTTGAAACGTGATACACCTCGAGAGAAGATAGTTTTAATCAAGGAATGAGAAAAAAAAACACGAAGAATATGTCAAGAGATCTGTTAGATAATGACATCACAGCCAGTTTTGTAAGAAAATCAGGAGATTTAGAATTATGATTTCTTTGTTTTCTATTGATTTTTCTACAAATTTATCTTTGTTATCATTTTATATGAATAACTAAGCATGTTCAGTGTCCAAGTGTGATGAATCCTAAGTAGAAATAACAATATGTTTTGATCTTTTATTCAATGCAATTATATTGATTGATTTATTGTGATTCAATTATGTTTCTTATTCTTGTTCTAATATATTTAGAATATTAGTGCATGATTTGATTTCATAAGATTGAGATTGAGAAATCCTCGTGAACAAAAAGATCTACCATAATTGGAAGGAATTACATGCAAACCTAGAGATAGGCCAATATAAATCCCCAGGATTAGGGTCAAACTTAATAGCGAAATTCACAAATCAATAATACAATCTTAGGGCTTTTGGCAGACATAAATCCTTAGGATTAAGGTCAAACCTAATAGTGAAGTTCACAAATCAATAATGCAATCCTAGAGGTTTTAACTATAAAGATTTCTTTTAATCAACTGATGGATTAGTTGTTAATAGTTTTGAAAAAGATATTAACATAAGCTAGGACTTTTAATGGTCCAATAATCAATAATATAATTGCAAGATAAAGGGTTAATTTTTAATGATTCTTAGGGGGATTCATCACCTAGACACTATTATCTGATATTAATTTTTCTAATTACTTTTCTCTATCTTGAGTTCATAATTATTTTAATTTTTAGTTTGTTTATTTATTTTGTTTTTAATTAAAATTTGAAAGCTAATCCTCAGGTTAGATAATAGAAAAAGGGTAGCTACTAATAATCACAGTCTTCGTGGGATCTACTCATATTGCCTTATGCTAGCTACAACTACACCATGCACTTGTAAGAAATTTAAATATTAACCTAATCATAGTCAATCAAGCTTTTGACACCATTGCTAGGGATTATAATATTAAGAAAGCCTAACTTTTATTAATCTCACCGTTATTTTTTATTTATTCTTATATTTTATTTTATTTCGTTTTTGAATTATTCATTCATAGAATTTCTTCATCATTATAGCCACAACTCACAATGGAAGGATGGAGCGAACAATATTCTTATGAGAGCTATAAGATGTCATAGTCTATGGCAACATAACCATTTTGAAAGAAAAAAAAAGGTTTGGTGGCATGTTTTTGGAAGCTCAACCAAATTTCACGTTGTGTTGCGACATATGTGAGAGTAACCATTATATTTGTGAATGTCAAGCATCAAATTACACGTGGTCGCAACCTAGCATGCATCACCAACCTCATATTGCACCTTATAAGAATACTTATGGTTTCGACTGAAGCAACCATTATGCTGATGGATGGAACGATTATGGTCTAACTGAATATTCACAACAATAAGAAGAAGAAGAAGGTAAAACAAATAAAATATAGGAATACCTTGCCAAAAGTGAAGATAGCTGACATGAATTCGATGAGATATTTTATTCACCAAAATACATTAAGCATAACATAACATATTATTTGAGCTTATTAACAAGAAGAAATAAAGGTAGATTTAATGAATGAAGTTGCATATCAAGAAAGAAAGTAACTACTACTATAGTAGAGGAAGATGAGTAGATGACATAGGTAGTAGAGGAAAAGGAAGAAGAGGAAGCCTGTGTCAAAGAAGAGGAAGTAGAGAAGTGGTAAGAGATGATTGAAGGAAGAGAAGAAGAGGAAGTCTTCGTCCAGGAAGATGAAGAAGGAAAGTGGACAAAGGTGAATGAGAAGAACAAGAGGAGGAGCTAAATAAGGGAACTACTGATGAATCATTGGTAGTCGCATTTAGTATGGATGGCTCCCATTTCCCACAAGACAAGTTATTTGAGTCAACCGAAGATTCAGGGAGTTTTGTTAATCCTTGTTTTATTAATAGTTTTTCATTTAAAAGGGCATTAATGTAGTTAATTGGATTTATTAGTTTTTAGAAATTATGTCATTATTATTATTCTCTTACAACACGTGATTTATTTACAAGTTACGAAACTACTATATGGAGAAACGAGTAAAAGTAAGCCAATAATCATAGACCTTGGTTGATGGTAAGCATAAAAGGTACGTCGAGCTATCAATGTTAAACAAATGTTATTTGGGAGGCAACCTAAGATTTAAGACATGTGTTTGTTTCTAAATTCTATTTCTTTTTTTATTTTTTGTTAGCATAGGGCTTTAATGTTTTTTCATTTTTTGTTATTTCATATTTATCTCCTTTACTGTCATTTTATTTTCTTTTATCTTTTTTTATCCCTTTCTATTTATATTATGCAAGGATGTTTATATCTAGTATTAGATGGACAATCCCAAATTCGTCGAAGTCAAAAAATCTTATTACTTAGTGAAGTACCAAAATTCCTCCACTTCTTAATTTTTATGTTAATATGCTTATATTGTGTACATTGGGGACAATTTATAATTTTAAGTGTAGGTGAGGGGTTGATAATTTTCTTGAGCTCATTATAATCTTTGTTATTTGCTTTAATAACTGATACCTTGAATTAGTTGAAATCTGTCTATAAATACTTTATTTCATGATTGATTATTGATTTGAATTAGTATATAAAAAAGATGATAGTTAGAATAAACTTACTTGTATAAGTCATATTTTTAGTAGTCATTAAGATAGTCAATTTGGATAAAAATTACATATTATTTAAACATATATAACCATTTTTTTGATGAGCCTTTGAGCCTAAAAGTAAAATACATAAAATTTTAAGCTCTTTTATTCTTTCATGTATGTTATCATGTATAGTTGAATAATTCTAGAACTTATTTTTATTATACATATTGAGACCACATTTTGTTAAATTAGAAGCATTAAAGTGATAAAGACACTTAGATTCAACAGTTGTTTAAGCCTATTTCTTTGAAAATCCCTACCACATTTTACCCTCAGGAGTAACCAATTTTGAGCTTTATCCTTTTTCATTGATTATAACCACATTATTAACCTTTACCCTATTTTTCTTGAAGACTTTTATTAATTTGAACCATAAAGGTTATTTATATTACTTGATTGTTTGAAACTTGAAAATTTGAAAGGTCCAATATTTTTTCGGTTCGAGTACATGATGAATGCTCGAAATTATTTAAAAAATATGTTGCGAACATATAAAAAATGTATAATACCAATAGATTTATAATGCAAGGTCATATATATAGTGAAGTAACAAGTTTCTTGTAATGTTTCCTTTGTAAATTTCCTTCACATTTATCACACTTTGATTATCCTAATCATCCCTTACCTAAGCCCTTATATGACCTTTTGATTTTCATTTCTAGTTTATATACAAGTGGTGGAGATATGATGATATTGCAAGCTTATGGTTAAGAGTTCTACTCTGTATTGATTTGAGAGATCTTACACTTTTCACCTTAAATACTTGAGTGCATTGGGTGAAACCTTGGTGAGGACTAAGTATTTCTACTTTTGATTTCAAAAAGATTATTGATTTGATTACTAGTGATATTGACTTATAAAGTTAGTTTTAGGATAACTTGACTCTAATTGTAAGTTAATTAGGTCAATATGATTTGATGATTGAAAGTATAGATGGACAAGTAGAGATTAATAAATGATGGATGTTTATAAGATTGATAAGTTAGATTATGATTTGCTTGAAGACAAGAAAAAACTTAAGTGTAGGGAAGTTTGATGGAAGCCTATTTGACTATAATTATACACCCATATTTAACATGTCTTGCTTGTTATTCAACAGTTTTGTTGTATTTATGGTACTTAATTATCTTCAAGTGCATTTATAGGTCATAATTCCTTTCTCAAACCTAAAGGAGAAGAATTCAAATAAAATCATAGCATAAAACAAAGATTTGAAGCAGCTTGGACTTACATGATCATGTATATGCTCGTGGAAGTCTCTGTGAACATGTAAAGTCACGATTTTAGATATTTTTGGAGCTACACAATCACCTACATGACCATAAACCCTAATTTTTACTATAAAAGGACATAAGCTTAGCCAAAATAAGGAGAGCTGAGTTATTAAACAATTTTGAGATGTGAGACACCTAGAGTTTGATTAAGGGACAAGGAAAACATAAAGAATATGTCAAGAGATCCGTTAGATAACAACATCAAAGCCAAGTTTGCAAGAAGATCCAATAGAAGAAAAAAGGGAGATTTATAATTAAGAGGTCTTTGTTTTCTATTAGTTTTTTGCAAATTTATCTTTGTTTTTTGATTTTTATGAGTAACTAAGCGTGTTTAGTACCTAGGTATGATGAACCCTAAATGAAAATAACAATATTTTTTGATATTTTATTCATTGCAATTATATTGATTGATTTATTGTGATTCAATTATATGTTTTATTCTTGTTCTAATATATTCAAAATATTAGTGCATGATTTGATTTTATATGATTGAGATTGAGAAATCCTCTTATATTAATAGATCTACCATAATTGAAAGGAGTTGTAAGCAAACGTAGAGTTTGGTTGACATAAATCCTTTAGATTAAGGTCAAATCTAAATATTTATAGATTTAATTTAAATAAATAAATATTCAAAAATTGATTATATAATCCTAGGAGTTTTAACTAGAAACATTTGTGTTAATCAACTGGATTAGTTATTAATAGTCTTGATAAAGGTATTAACATAAAATAGGAAATTTCACGGTCTAATAATCAATAATATAATTGCATGATAGAGGGTTAATATTTACTGATTCTTAGGAGAATTCATGACCTAGCCATTATTATTTGATATTGATTTTTCTAAATACTTCCCTCTGTCTTGAGCTTAGAAGTATTTTAATTTTAAGTTTGTTTAATTAGTTTAATTTTTAATTAAAATCCAAAATCTGATCCTTATGTTAGATAATAGAGAAAGAGTAACTACTAAAAATTACAATCTTCGTAGGATTGACCCTTACTTTTCTATGTTAAGTACAGCTACACCGTGCACTTGCATTAAATTTAAATATTAACCTAATCATAGTCAATTAGTTGCCTTGTAAGCAACTAAAGTTGAATATATCACCAAAGTTTATAAAGAAATGCTTTAGATGACAAAAAAATCCTTACTTAAATTAGACCGAGACCAAGAAAAATATATGTTGCATTGCAACAATTAAAATACTATTCACTTAATCAAAAATTCAATCTCGCTCTTGAACAAAACATATCCATCTTCATTATCATTGAATGCAAGAAGTATTAGAAGAAAAGCATAGATAGCTTGATAAAGTTTATAAAGAAAACAATGGGTTCGATATGATGACCAAAATAACTTTGAAAAAGAAGTTCGAAGATTACTGTTAATGAGATAGTATGATAGTTCCCTCCAATTAAAAGAAATTGTAATATTGTCCACATCTCTCTAACTTGAGTGTGTAGTATTTTACTAAATTATAAAAGAAAGATCCTCATTGTAATCGTACTTCAATACATTCCCACAAAATTTCCCTTCACTTTAAGAAAATTTTTCATAATTTAAAGAAAAATTTCACATAGAAATTATGGTGTTCTTCTATTTCCTATTTGTGTTCATATTATGTTAAATACCCATTTAACTATACAAGGAGGAAAAAGGAAATACAGTTTTTAAACGTTTTTTCTTTCCCAACATGAACCTCATATTTTCGGGAAAAAAAAAATTATGAACCTCATAAAATGCGTAGGATTATCCTAGGCGCGATTAGATAATACTATTGTGAAGACTTAATGTATAGTTACTCCATACATATAACACTTGAATCCTTGGATCACCTTTTAGAAGAATGGAGGCTTAACCGATAATATAAATTAAACAAGGAAAACAAAATTCTCAACAATTATATTACACCTAAAGGGTCCTTTCTATGGAGAAGTGAAAATATTTCCATATTACCCTATCATTTGTTTTTTCTATTTTTCTTCTTCCACTGTCAATTTCAATTATCCTCCACAAAGTTTGAAATTAATCAGGGAGTTGTATATCACTAAGAATTGCCTCACAATCCCGTGCCTTCAGACAATGCAAATAAACCACTAGAACAACAAATCTGTCCGCACACACAGTTGTTAGTCTAACCAAGATGATAACTGGAGAAGCTCAATAAGCAACCATAAGCCTCCGGGAAAGCATTTCACAGTGCTAAGACTTGAGACTTGTGATCAATGCCGTTGAATATCAAAGTCCCAGACATGGGAACAAATTGCTGCGTTATGAGCTGTAATGAAGCCACAAGAAACAAAACCACAAATGAAAAAGTTATGTTGAAAAGCTAATTATAAAGGTCATTAGAAATGTGTTAACTATCTATACTAAGGAATTAAGGAGACCTTGATCACTTCTTGTGATGCAATTCCTCCAATGAAGGCAGCAACAGCATGAAGCTCTGAAGCACCAAATCGGCACATTTCGCTTATAAGGTCCTCAGTCAAGGTTGAACCATTGCAACCCAAGTCATTAAGCAAACTCACTGCTGTAGTTTTCAGTCGAGATATATCATCATCCATTTCCCTGTTGAGAAAAAAAGGGTTGGCATGCAAGTCTCAAGTTTCTAGGCACATTATATTGGTTTTGAAAGCAGAGGGCAGCTAACAAGGTTTCATCTGTTACCCGTCAAATTGCCCAGGAAAGCTATTATAATTAGCAGCAAAACGGTCAACTGCTCGAAGCAGGACGTAAAACCCCATGGCAACACTGCAAAACATAAACATAAATCTTAACTAGAAGAATAAAATACCATTCATCACAAAATGATGTCTCTTGCCTGCTGTTTTCCAATATTTTGTTTCGGGAAGAAGCAATAAGATTGAAAAACATGGATAAATGTCTATCATCTTGTTGGTCTTAAAGCATAAACAAGTAACCAAGCCTTACCTGTACTCCTCATTCGTTATATACTTTTGCAGATCTGGTATGGAAGGGTTGTTAAACTCATCCTCTATAAGGCGATATCTGCAAACCTGCAAACCAATAAACCAGGGAAACTTTAGATTTCTTACCTAAGTGTTAACCATAAGCCTAAATAATTAGCCGCCACTTCACTCATCTGAACATTCTTCTGAAGCAATTTTCAGTTTCCAAGAATGCACACTTTGACATGTGATAGGCTTGATCTAAAGGTGCAAACTTTGTGAGTAATCCATTGCGGGGTATTACACAACTCAATAACAACAATTCATGTCAGATTGTGTTCTAACCCAAAAACAAATGCAAAATTTTAGTAGCAATGCTCATTAGAAGATAAGAAAATACAAAGTTTTAGCCAGCTCAATTACCACAAATCATGCTAGATTCTCTATTATAACCGTCCAAAAGAAAGTTTTCCGACAGAGAAATTCTTAAAACAGAGCACATACTTCAAAAAAGCATGTTACAGTTGCCAAGATGATTTTGTCACACAATCATTTTTGTTACCAATATTTAACAGGGAAATGCAATTATTACATTTGCAAAAACTTTAAAAGCTTACCTGTAGTTTTCTTGAATTTTTACAGAAGCTTTTTATCATTGTCTTTGAGATGCTATGTGGATCTCTACCAATTTTTTTTAGAATTTCTCTGACTCGACGCTCAACAATAAGAAAATCAGCCTCAGCTTTTGCTTGGTATATCTTCTGCAAATTTACATACAGCCTACAGGAGAGTTGATAAAGCACTCAAATATGGAACTCTAACAACAGTGGACAGAAAGATGCATAACTCACTCAGTAGAGGATGTCATATCTGGTATTGAACCCTCAAGCGGTGCCTCACCGCAACCTTCATTCAAAATGAAATCCTACAAATTTAAAGAATGATTTGAGAAAATAAAACCAATTCAAGAAAAAGTGCCAGAAAAAGAAAAGCATGAAAAAGGAGCACTCATCTATAATTCTGTTCAATCCCAACTCCCCCTAACTCTCCTACAACACATTGAAAAAAAAATGCTTTACAAGCATCCCACTGTCACCAACATATGACTGCATGATGAGAAATTGTTGGGAAATATCCAGTTGGATATTTTCTCGATATGATTGACTCCTAAATAGTTAAGAGATCAGATCTGATATTATGTACAGATATTAGGAGATTATGTAAAGATATTAGTTTCCTAGAATAGCCCTATCTATTTCTAT
>JAOQMP010000009.1:1285183-1308632 GCA_027563575.1 Erythroxylum pedicellare
GTGTTGCATGAATTGAGTGAACCATCGATGATGGTTACCTCATTGAGTTCGCAAAACTCACCAAAATTGCAACATTGACTTTTCAAGACTGAGAGACAACTTTAGCTACTGAGAGACACTACAAGTAGTGTAGACTTGTACTTTTAGGAAGAAGAAGAAATAGCTCAAAGGTCGATCAGCTGGGATTGGAAAGATTAGATAGACTTTTTGTGTATTTCATCTTTCACGTAGCACATTTTGTATTAGGCCATAATGATGTACATGTATGGATGTTTGAAAGATACATTATATAACGTTCGATTTTATGAAATGAAATGAGGAAATTTTGGTTTTAAAATATTGTGACTTTCTTGATGATGTTCATAAGAGAATAAAGGTAGATGATGTCATGTTAAATGAGTGTGCTGATTTGAACGTAGCGTGCTATTATCATAGGTTATGTACTGGAATGTCCGCAAGGCATCTAGAGATGTATCCTACGGTAATAGGGTGCTACATTTAGGTGGTATCAGAGCCAGTACCCAAATGGTATGCCAACGAGGATGCTGGGCCTTAAGAGGGGTAGATACTCGTTATCCCATATCGGTTGGAGAGGCGAACGAAGCATGCCTTATAAGGTTATGGCACCCTCTCCCTCATAGACAGGTTTTCTACGCCCTAATGCACCGAATCCCATCAGAACTCTGAAGTTAAATGTGCTTAGGCAAGAGTATTACCAGGATAAGTGACCTCTTGGGAAGTCCTGCGGGAGTAGTGTCCAAAAGAGGGCTACACGCTGGGAAAATAAAACCGTGAGCGGGAGTAGAGTCTAAAAGAGCCCTACACGTAAAGTAGACAATATTTAGGAGCGGGTGGTCTGGGCTATTACAATTAGTATCAGAGCCAGTACCTGAATGGTATGCCAGCAAGGATGTTGGGCCCCAAAAGGGGTGGATACTCGTTATCCCATATCGTTTGGAGAGGCAAACGAGGCATGCCTTATAAGGTTGTGGCAACTTCTCCCTCACAGATGCATTTTCCATGCCCTAATGCACCAAATCCCATCAGAACTGTTAAGTTAAATGTGTTTCGACAAAAGTAGTACTAGGATGGGTGACCTCCTGAGAAGTCCTATAGGAGTAGTGTCCAAAAGAGGTCTACACACTGAAAAACAAAACTGTAAACGAGAGTATAGTCCAAAAGAGACCTACACGCAAAAGCGGACAATATCTATGAGCGGGTGGTCTAGGTTGTTACAAATATAGTCTCATCTAATGTTGAGATAAATATAATTATGAAGGAATTATTCTCTATGTGATACATTAGAGAAGGTCGAGTGAGAGAGTACATACACGATGCAAGGATTCATATATAAAAGAATGTCAAATAAAAGGTAAGAGAAATTGAGGGTTGGCAACAATAAAGAAGTAGTGTTATGTATATAGAGGATGTATGTTTGAACCTCGATATGAGGTTTGTACTTATATTACAGACACATTTTAAATACCATCTTTTAGACAGAATCTGATCTCTATATCAGTGTTAGGTAAAGAAGGTTATTGTTTTTTCATTGATAATTCAATTGTACAGTAATTCTCCAATGCAAAAGATATTGGTACTGCATTCTTATCATATGGATTGTATAGAATGTGTTTTTCCCCTCATGAAATGTATAATTCTTCATAAATGGATGAACAGATTACTTAAAACAGACCTTTGATTAAGGAAAAGTCTTACATGTGATGGCCTAAAAGATTAAGCCATATTTTAATAGAGAGATTTAAGAGATTGATAAAGGACAACATTCTCCCAACTTTAGATTTTAAGGGTGTAGAAACATGTGTTGACTATTGCAGAGGCAAGTTGACCAAAATAAAGAAAAAAGGTCAACTCAAGCATCTTGCTTATTATATCTCATGCATACATATATTAGTGGACCTTAAACATATACGTTATGCAATTCTAGATATTTTCTGACATTTATTGATGATTATTTTCGTTATGGTTAAGTGTTCTTGCTTAAGGAAAAGTCTGAAGTTCTTGACAAATTCAAGATCTTCAAGTCTGAGGTTGAGAACCATTTCGAAAAATCTATCAAGATTATCAAATCTGACCATGGAGGAGAGTATTTTTGCAAGCATGGGATTTTAGGATAAGAAAAGGGTATGTTTGCTAGATATGTGAAATCTTGTGAAATAGTAACTCAGTTCACTATGCCAGGTAATCCTAAGGAAAATGGTATGGACGAAAGGTGTAACTGCACCCTAAAAGACACGATGAGGTCAATGTAGAGCATCATTGACCTACCTAATTATTGTTCATATGATTTGCAAGCTTTACAATTTATAGCTTTTAAATAGTGCAAGTGCATGGGTCGTAGTTTGTAGTAAGTAAAGGGTATATCCCACTAGTAGGTGAACTATTCTAATTCTATGTTATCTAAGGCTCGAAAAAATTAATAAAATGAAAATAAAAATTACAATATAAAGTAAATATGAGAATTTGATTTCAAGAAATTAATTTGGAAATTTAACACAAAAAGAAATTAAAATTGAGCAACACAAAAAATCATAATGGAAATCAGCCAATAGAAATTAACAAGTTAAGAGAAGGGCAATTTTCCCTATCATTAATGCTAACCTATCCCTTTATATGTCTATGCATGCAGAGTTATTTGCATGCTATAAGGTTGCTATACAGGTAGTTTAGCTCAGAAACTTGATTTATGAGTTGTCTATGATTGATTTAGTGGCTAAACCCATTCAGTTGTATTATGATAATCTTTCTACTGTGTTGCTCAATAACAACAATAAAAATATCATATGATCTAAGCATTTAGAGGTCAATTATTTGACCATAAAATAGATGATACATAAATGTGACATTGAGATGGAGCATTTGGGAACTGAGGAGATGTATGATGATCCTTTTACTAAAGGACTTCGCCCACTTATATTTGAGAGACATGTATACAGTGTGGGTGTATTGAAGTCCTTAGACATTGTTAGCTAAGGATCGATGTATTTTCTCCTTCTATATTTGTATATTTATGATGTATTATGACAGTATAGTTGTTTATCAATAAAAACGATCATCATTTATTTTCAGTCATATGTGTTATTATATGTTTCCATAATACAGGTGAAATTCTTAGAATTTGTGTCGATCTTAAGCATTATAAAGGTCATTGGGCATATACAAATTGACCTTGGGCTTATGTCATTAAGACACTGATATGTACTTAATTGTTGATACATTTAATACTTGATACTTAATGATTAATGCTTTAAAATGCTTAAGACACTCACTTTAGTTCATATTTGATCTTAGGTACAATTTGGAAGCATAATAGATAAAGTGAGCTGAAAGCATACTCGTTAAGCCATCTTCTCGAGGTTCACTCAATTTGCTTCATGAATCAAGAAGGAGAAGGGTTAGAATGAAGAGAAAGTAAGAAAATACCAAAAGAAATGGAAAGATGCAGTGTCATGGCTATGGGAATTGTCTAAAGACCATGAAACATTTGTCATTGTCGTGAGACTAGTGTCACACCTATGACAAAATTTTCATGGCCGTGACAGCCTATGACATATGCTAACGAGTGTGACAGACTAAGTCACACCCGTGAAATTGCCACCTGTCCCTCCTGTAAACGAGTTTTTTATTATAAAAGCATTGTTTTGTGGTGGCGGAAGATATTCTTGGAGACATATGTGATTTTGTTTGGTTTTTCACATCTCAGAGGCTATTTATGGGTCTTTCTTCAAGATTGATGGAAAAGATGGAAGGCTAACCTTCTTGACGCTAGTTTGGAGGTGAAATCGACGTCGAGGAGCACATTTAGGCATATTGTTGTTGTCTATCGTTTTCTCTCCCTCTTTTTAGGTTGTTTACCTTATCTTGTGTTTATTGATTAAGTATTGTGTAAAAACGATTTTGATGCTCCATTGGATTGTTTTTTATGAGAACCCATTGCTAGAACTTTGAATACAATATGTAATAGTCGTATTTGAATTCATTTTTGGAAACTAATGGTATTATATCATTAGGGATAACGTAACCTAGGTTAAATAATCTGAACTTGTATGATTATTGCTTAGATTGGTCTATTTTTCTCACTCATAAGGCAGTTATCTAATTAATCTTAGAGAGCATATTTTAGGTTATCTGATAATTAGATATTTTAGGTTATCTGATAATTAGGGTTAATTAACGAGTTCTTCTTGATTAACCATAATTTAAGGAAATATTGAGATTAACTGAGCTTGTTGTTAATTCACGATCAATAATCTAAAGAGAGGTAAGAAGACGATAAGCCAATGACGTATGTGAAATTGTGGATAGGCCAAGATTAAACGGAAAAACCAGATTTCAAACCATTCATCAATTTTATCACTTTACTGCTGTTTAATTTGAGTTGCTTTTATATATTCAATTTTACTTTGTTTTCTAATTTGCATTGAACCAAACCCCCTGTTTTACTTATACGTATAATTTAGAAAAGTAATTGGAATTAATTTTTGTGGGATCGACCTAGACTTGCCAATGAGTGTTAGGTTTACTTATTTTGTGTAGTGTTATGATGCACTACTAATTTTGGCTTCGTTGCTGGGGATTAATACCCTTTTCTTTTCTAAATTTTTTTTTTATTTTTAATTGTGGTTAATTTATTTTCTTGTTTGGTTAGTTACAGTGCATGACACAATCTTCTCACTTAGCTAAATTGAAATTTGATCCAAAAATTGAAAGAACGATATGCAGATTAAGAAGACAAGTTATATAAAGTCCTGAGGATCCATCACCATCTGACAGGAGAACTGATTCTTCACCAAGAATTCAAATTGCTTTGGATTTGCTTTTTGATTCTTCTAGTGATTCTATTTCTAAAATTGATTCTAACTTAGCTTAACAAAATAATGCTCACACTCTTAAGCAATTAATTGCTCTTTATTTTAATCATTAACCCTCGTGTATTGATTTTCCTTATATTAATGTTGCTTTTAAGTTTAAATCTGGTTTAATTCATCTTTTTCCTACTTTTCGTGGTATGCAAGGTAAAGATCCTCCTAAGCACCTTAAGGAGCTCCATGTAGTTTGTTCTAGCATGAAGCCAACTGGGATAAAAGAATAGTAGATTAAGTTGAGAGCATTCTCATTCTCATTCTCATTCTTATTAGGGGACACCGCAAATGATTGGCCTTACTACTTGCCATCTAGATCAATCACTACTTGGAATGAGATGCAAAGATTTTTTTTGGAGAAGTACTTTCCTGCTTCTCGAGCTACAAATATTTGGAAGGAAATGTGTGCAATGCAACAGCACCATAGGACACATTACATGAGTACTAAGAGCGTTTCAAGAGGCTGTACACTAGCTGCCTTTACCATCAAATTAGTGAACAGCTCTTAATCCAATATCTCTATAAGAGGCTTCTACCATATGAAAGAATTATGATAGATGTAGCAAGCAGGGGTGCATTGATAGATAAGACACCCATTGAAGCTAGAAATATGATTTCCAACATGTCTTCTAACTCTCAACAATTCAACATTCAAGAGGAACCTATACTATTGAAAGTCGGTGAAGCTAGTACTGCCACATTAGAGCAATAGATAGTCAGGTTAACATCCTTAGTGAAACAATTGGTTGTAAATGATACCCAGCAAGTCAAGGTATGTGAAATTTACATAATGGTAGGACATCCCACTAATATGTGTCCAACCTTGCAGGAGACTTCCACTAAACAAATGAGTGATTTTTGAAGTTTTTTGGGTCAACCACAGAGGAAGTATGATCCTAGCTACCCCTATGCACAAAATTTAGGATGGAAGAATCCTCCATTCAAAAATTATAAATAGCAAGGACAACAACAAGGCTCCTACCAATAACCATATCAAAGACAAGGTCAACAATTAAGTTTTGGATCTTCATTGGAAGAAATGATAACAACATTCAACAACAAACAAGAGCTAGCATTCAGAATCTTGTTGGATATTGGGCAAGCTTTACAATTTATAACCCTCAAATATCGCAAGTGCATGGGACGTGATTTATAGTATATGAAGAGTCCATCCCACGAGGAAGGTGAACTAATCTAATCCTTGGTTATCTAAGACTAAGGAAATTAATAAATTGAAAATAAAATCGCAAAAAAAAAGTAAATACAAGAAAGTGATTATCAAGAAATTAATTTGCAAGTTTAACACAAAAAGAAATTGAAATCGAGCAACACAAATGTCACAATCAAAATTAACCAAGAAAATTTACCAAATTATGAGAGAGGGGATTCTTCCTATAAATAATGCTAACATACCCATTTATGTGTTAATGCGGGTGTCAGTTCTAGACTATCGAAGGAGAAATTACTCTCTCTCGAGTTATAATCACACGCCCTAATTAATAATACGTAATTAGTTTAAGCACCAAACGGGTAATCTCTCAATTACCAATAGTCTTAAACCTAATTAGTTTTTAAGCTCTCTAATAAACAATCAGGTCTCATACGAGATCTTTCTCCATAGAATAACTGACTAGATTGATTGCATGGTCTATTGGATCACTAACTCTCATTAACCCAACCCAATCATTTTGCATTCGACTCACCCTCTCAGTTTGTTACTGAAGCATAAAGATACAACAACCAATCACAACACCTAATCAAAATAACATAAAAATAACTAAATTAACATTAACTCAAGGTAAAATTATGAAAGAAAGTTAGAACATCTTAATCAAACCCAAATCTATATCATATTGGTATTCATCTTAACATTCAAGAAAATCAAAACAAAGATGAAAGAAATACACGTGGAATGGGGATCGGGATGCTTTAGGAAAGCAGTAGCCTCGAAGACCCGCTTCTTTCTCCTCTCTTCCTCTTCCTCTTCCTCTTCCTCTTTCTTCTTCCCTCCTCTTGGAGTATTTCCCAAAATGACAAATTGTAGGCTCTTTTTCTCTGTCTCTTCTTTTTCTTCTTATATTATTTTCTAATTAGGGCAACTTTAGGCCTTTTGTAGTATTCTAAAGGTCCAAAATGTCCCTCAAAAATAAGTTCGGAAGGTTAAGGCATGTTGTTTGTCTTACAGGCCATAATCGTGGAACCTTGTTTCCCCTTCTATTATGATCATAGCCATCATGCCACAATCGTGGCTCTTTGCATCTGCTTCTGTCACATTCGTGGCTTATTGACCACGATCATAGACCTGGGTTCAGCTTCAGGTCTTCTCTGAATCTCCTTCTTTCTTTTATATTTTCCCTGAAACACTAGCAAACATGTCACGACACCTTAAAACATAAAATTAAAGCTCAAACGTATGCTCTAACCCACAAAACACAAATACTTAACTAACAAACAAAATTCTAACCTAACTATGAACTAATCAATTAAATTTAACCACTAAACACATCCTAAACTACCCACAAAATATGATGCAATATACGACTATCAAATCTATAGAATCAATTGATTCATATGGCTACTGTTGTGAGTTGATTGGAAAATTAGAATTCAGATAAACTTCCTTCTCAAATGATTGTGAATCTGTTAAGAGAATGCAAGTGCTATCACCTTAAGAAGTGGTAAAGAAATAGAGGCACCATATAAGACTCTGGTTGTTAGCGATGATGAAGAATTTGAATGGGAACTTTAAGTGTCTCCAAGAGAAGATGAAAAGGGAACTAAGGTAAATTCTTAATCTCCTGTAATTAAAAACTTTACTAACACTTTGCCTTCTTTTACTAGTAGGTTTGCTAAATCGAAGAAAGAGAAGCAAGATAAGGAGATTTTGGAAATGTTCAAGAAAGTAGAGGTGAACATACCTTTAATTGATGCCATAAAGCAAGTTCCACGATATGCCAAATTCCTCAAGGAATTATGCAGGTCAAAAAGGAAACTGAGAGGAGACGAGAAAGTGAGTGTGTGGGGAAAATGTGTCTGCAGTATAATTCAATTAGCTTATAGATCTAACTCTTATCCAGAAGGGGTTATAAAGGATGTTTTAGTGTAGGTTAACAAATTGATTTTCCTAGCTGACTTTTATATGTTAAACATGGAGGGAGAACCTTCTTTTAATTCTATATCAATATTTCTGAGTCAACCATTTTTTAAAACATCAAAGACAAAGATTAATGTGGAAGTAGGAACATTGAATATGGAGTTTGATAGTGAAATTGATCACTTTAATATTTTTGAAGATATGAGGTACCTAGTGATGTTCATTTAGTTTTATCAATTAAAGTCATTGATTGCTTGTCTCAAAAAGTTTTTGATATGGAAGGTAAAGATGAGTTAGAATTCATTCTTTGTATGTGTTTCCAAGTATTGAATTGATAGTATATCATATAAAATATCGACCTTCGATTATGCAGGCACCTACAGTTGAACTGAAGCAATTACCGGAGCACTTGAAATGTGTGTTTTTGGGAGAAGGAGAAACACTTCCAGCAATCATTACAAGGAATCTAACCAAGCTTTAAGAGGAAAAGCTCATTCTAGTGCTTAAAGACCACATCATAACTATAGGGTGGACCATAGTTGACATTAAGGGTATTAGCCCTTCAACATGCATGGACTGAATTCTTTTGGAAGAAGGCTCCAAACCATCAAGAGAATCACAAAGGAGATCGAATCCTCCAATACTGGAAGTGATAAAGACAGAGATCTTGAAGTTGTTTGATGTTGGTATAATCTATCCAATTTCGAATAGTAAATGGGTGAGTCCAGTCCAAGTTGTAACAAAGAAAACTAGGATACAATGGTGAAAAATGAGAATAATGAGTTTGTCCCTACAAGGATTCAAAATGGATGGTGAATATGCATCTATTACAGGAAGTTAAATGTTGCTACACTCAAGGATCACTTTCCACTCCCATTCATCGATCAGATGCTTGAACGACTTACAAGATGATCTCATTACTGTTTTCTTTATGGGTATTTAGCTTATAATTAAATTGTGATAGTTTCGGAGGATCAAGAGAAAACAACCTTTACATGCCCATTTGGTAAATTTGTCTATAGAAGAATGTTGTTTGGACTTTGCAATGTCCTAGCCACCTTTCAAAGATGCTTGGTAAGTATTTTCTCTGAGTATGTTGAGCACATTATTAAGGTCTTTATAGATGATTTTACTGTCTATGTGAATTCATTTTATGCATGCTTGGATAATTTGAATTGTATACTTGAATGATGCTTTGAAACTAATCTTGTTCTAAATTCTAAAAAATGTCATTTTATAGTTGAACAAGGAATAGTTTTGGGACATGTAATCTCATTTAGAGGAATTGAAGTTGATAAAGCTAAGGTAGAAATTGTGCGAGACTTATCCTACCCCACAAATGTATAGGAGGTTCATTCTTTTCTTGGACATGTAGGTTTTTATCACAAGTTTATCAAAGACTTCAGTAAGATCTTAACAAACCTCTGTCATTTGTTACGAAAGGATGTGCCCTTTGATTTTGATAAGGGATGCAAGGAAGCATTTGAAAAGTTGAAAGAACTTTTGACTTCGGCATCAATCATTCAACCACCTAATTGGAGTCAACTATTTAAGATTACGTGTGATGAAAGCAATTTTTTTGTGGGTGTCGTCCTTGTTCAAAAATGTGGCAAGATGACTCATGCCATTTACCATGCCTCCTAAACATTCAGTGCAGCATAAGCAACTACTCTACCTTAGAAAAGTAACTTTTAGCTATTTTGTTTGCTTTAGATAAATTTAGAGCTTAATTTTTTAGTTCTAAAGTGATTGTATATTCAGATCATATAGCATTAAGATATCTTTTATTGAAGAAGGAAGCAAAGCCAAGGCTTATTAGATGGATCTCCTACTCCAAGAATTGGATTTTAAGATCAAAGATAAGAAAGGTGTGGAAATTTTAATTACAGACCACTTAAGTCGAGTTGTGAAGGAAGAGGATTTGATACCGTTGCAAGAGTTATTTCCAGATAAGCAACTACTTTCTCTTCAACATAAGTGTCATGGTATAGTGATATTATGAACTATCTAGTGAATCATAAAATACTTAATGATTTGAGTAGAGCTTAACGGAACATAATAAAGAGTGATTCAAAATATTATATTTGGGATGATCCTTAATTATGAAAGTGTTATTCTTACCAAGTGATTAGGAGATGTGTATCTGAACATGAATGTGAATCTATTTTGAAATTTTTTCATTTATATGTTTGTGGTGGTCATTTTAGGCCTAATAGAACTACCAGGAAAATACTTGAATGTGGTTTTTATTAGCCAAATATATTTCGAGATTCCTATATGTTCTACAAAGCATGTGAACAATGCTAGAAACAAGGTAATTTATCCCATAGAGATCAAATGCCTTTATCTCTAGTCCTTGCATGTGAAATTTTTTATATATGGGGCATCGTTTTTATGGGACCATTTCCTTCCTCTTTTGGTTTTGTTTACATTTTGTTATCTATGGATTATGTTTCTAAATAGGTGGAAGCTAAAGCCACTAGGACTGACAATTCTAAAGTTGTTGTCAAGTCTAATATTTTTCCTAAGATTAGAACATCGCGAGCATTGATTAGCAACAGGGTACTCATTTTTGCAATTGTGTGGTGCAAAATCTTTTGAAGAATTACCATGTCACTCACAAGATGTCCACGGCCTACCATCCATATACAAACTAGTAAGAAGAAGTGTCAAATAAAGAAATCAAGTCAATCCTTAAGAAGATGGTGAGCCCGAATAGTAAAGATTGGAATCAACGACTTGATGATGCTATTTGGGCATATAGGACCGCATATAAGACACCAATTGGCATGTCTCCATACCAGTTGATTTATAGAAAATCATGTCATCTTCCAGTGGAGGTTGAGCACAAAGCTTTTTGGACAATTAAGTAATGCAATATAAAGATGGACGCAACAAGTGAATATAGAAAGTTGCAACATAAAGAATTAGAAGAGCTTAGGCTTGACTCTAATGAGAATGTAGAAATTTACAAGGAAAAGACAAAGCAATTTCATGTTAAGATGATTTTTAGGAATATTTTTATTTTTAGGAAAAAAAAAGTTCTCTACCATTCATGACTTAAGCTTTTCCCAGGTAAACTAAATTCTCGTTGGATTGGACTTTTTTTGTTACTAATGTGTTTCCGTATTATGCAGTTGAAATTAAAAGCTTACAAACAAACAAGAAATTCAAGGTCAATGGCCATCAGCTAAAACCCTTCTATGAAGGATTTCAAGTAGAGGATGTGGAAGTTAAAGGGTTAGAAAAACCCTACTTATAAACATTGAGCAACATGGAGTTAAGCCAATGACGATAAACAAAGGTGTTACTTGGGAGGCAACCCAAAGGAAGTTGATTTTTGTTTATTTACATTTTCACATTTACTATTTTTGTTAAATGTGCCATTTCTTACATTTAATGTTACATTGGGGACAACATAAGTTTTAATTGTGGGGATGGGGATCTTAGTTGTTATATATATTTTTGAGCTTCATTGTGGCTTATATGACTTCTTAGGTGTTTTCAAAATCGAACAAACAAATAGAAATGTTCTCTTTTTCTATTGCTTTTGAGATTATATAGTCATAATTAGAGCATGAATTGACTAGAAAAATCTATGGAAACTTTAACATATACTTTTGCTCTTGTGATTAATTAATATACATTATCTTTAGAAGATAGTAACTAGTAATAGACAAAAGTCAATAAGATTTTTAGCCTTATTAGAGTGACACATTCATATCAATCTCATTGTCTTTTTGTTTATGTATGACATTCATGACATGTACATCCAGACTTTGCCTTGAATTTCTATTTGAGACCACATTTTTTATCACATTTATGGACATGAAAATGATTAGGCATTCTTTGTTTTTACAAGCTACATTAACCAATAGCCTACTTATTAATATAAGTTTTCCTTTGTTAAGCCCCTTTGAGCTTTATTAGCCTTTCTTTTTATTCTAACCACATTACATGCTTTAAACTGAACCGAATGTCCTACCCAAGCCTTAAAGCTAGTGGAGCATTTGTTAATTGTTGAAAATTATGGATGTACAAAAATATAAGTGTGGGGGTGTGCATATTTGTAGCATGGTTATTATTGTTGGGATGCCAATTTATATTTTATCAATGAAATTCCCATGTCTTCAATTTTTATTTTAAAAAAAAGAAAAAAAACAAAAGAAAAAGATTAAAAAAATCTTTGAATAAAAGTATTAAGTAGGAAATACATTTGTTTTGAAAAGTTGTTCATTTGTTTTCTCCTCTTAAAAGTTGTATTGAATGGGTGAATTGAGTATGTTGCATATAAGGTAGATGTTGTTTTGGTAGTTATGCTTCATATGGCTTATGGTGTGAGAGCTTAAATTTGAGCTGTGAAATATAACTATTACATTCATCACAGCTGATGGTTCCCGGTTTTGAATGAATGTTAGCATGTGCGCATGATGTTTCATTGAGTATTACTTTTGCTTCACTAGCTTGATGGCTTTTATGCTACATTACCCAAATACATCTCACCTCACCCTTGTCCACATTACAACCTTAGAAAAGTCCTTTGATTCATGGTTATATATGTGAACTTTGGTGGTGGAGAAATGAAATGATATGCAAAGTTGTGGAATGTCTTGATCATGAATAGTATTTGAGTGTATCCATGAATTTACCATATTTCAACACATTTTTTCCAATTCTACCTCTAGATTGCTCAATTTCTAAAGGTGATGACGTTGATTGATCATGAGTAGAAGTGTTGAATGTCGAGTTATTGCTATGATTTTTGAAAGTTATTCATCTTGCTTATGATTATTTATTCTTGGGAAATATGGAAAATGAGTAAGTGTTTTAGTTTGTGACTTTGTTTTGACGACTTGCTCAAGGACAATCAAAAGCTAACTATGGGGGAACTAGGAGTGGCCTAGCCACGAGCTAGGTGGCCCGTGACCCGACAGGTCGGGATAGGTTAGCTCTTGGGGCCATGAGCCTTTATATTTTTTTAAAAAAATATAAAAAATGATGTCATTTTAGAAGTAACGGTCGGACCACGGGCCACGGGCCTGCCCGACCTTGACTCATGGCTCGCCCGTATCCTGGTCATCCCGATTCAAAATTAACATCCCTAGGGAGAACTTGATATGTACTTAATTGTTGATACATTTAATCATTGACACTTAGTGATTAATGCTTTAAAATGTTTAAGACACTCACTTTAATTCATATTCGATCTTAGGCTATATTTGGTTGGGGGTCTATTAATGGAATTGAATGGAATGTAACATTATTCTATCATTTGGGAGGAGGGTTTATAATGGCATGAAATGAGATAGGATGGAAGAGGAGGGTTTCATATTACATCTCATTCCATCCTAACCAGTAAAAATGAAAAACCTCAGATTTGGAGGATGGAATGTAAAATGATAAACAAATTTACACTATATTACATTATAAACCCTTCATCCAAACAATATTTTACAATATTACATTATAAACCCTTCCATCCCTCCCAAACAACAATTTTATAATATTACATCCATTTACATTCCATTCCATTTCATTATAAATCCTTCCATTCCATTTCATTCCATTAAAAACCTTATGTCCAACCAAACATAACCTTAGGTACAATTTGGAAGCATAATAGCTAAAATGAGCCAAAAGCATACTCATTGAGCTATCTTCTTAAAATTCACATTCAATTGGCTTCATGAAGTAAGAAGGAAAAGGGTTAGAATGAAGAGGAAGCAAGAAAATACCAAAAGAAATGGAAAGATGCAGTGTCATGCCTATGGGAAGTGTTTCACGCCTATGACAAATTTCTCATGGTCGTGATAGCCCATGTCACACCATGACATATGCTAAAGGGCGTGACACACTAAGTCACACCTCTGAAATTGCCACTTGTCCCTCCTGGAACCTAGTTTTTATTATAAAAGCATTGTTTTGTGTCGACAGAAGACATTCTTGTGTCTCTCTTCAGTTTTTCAGATCTCAAAGGCTATTCGTAGGTCTTTCTTGGAGCTTGATGAAGAAGATGGAGGGCTAACCTTCTCGATGCTAGTTCAGAGGTGAAGTCGATGCCTAGGAGCACATTTGGGCATATCGTTATTGTGTATCGTTTTCTTTTCCTCTTTTCAAATTATTTACGTTATCTTGTATTTATTGATTGGGTATTGTGTAAAAATGATTTTGATGCTCTATTGGATTTTTTTATGAGAACCCATTGCTAGAACTTTGAATACAATACGTAATAGTCGTGTTTGAATTCATTTGTGGCAACCAATGGTATTATATTATTAGGGATAACGTAGCCTAGGTTAAATAATCCAAACTTGTGTGATTATTACTTAGATTGGACTATTTTTCTCACTCATAAGGCAGTTGTTCGATTAAACTTAGAGAGTTTATTCTAGGTTATCTAATAGTTAGGGTTAATTAACGAGCTCTTCTTGAATAACTACGACCCAAGGAAAAACCAGGATTAACAGTGTTTGTTGTTAATTCACGATCAATAATCTAAAGAGAGGTAGGAAGACGATAAGGCAATGATATATGTGAAATTGTGCATAGGCCGAGATTAAACTGAAGAACTGGATTTCAAAATATCCATCAATTTTATCACTTTGTTGTTGTTTAATTTGAGTTGCTTTTATATATTCAATTTTATTTTGTTTTCTAATTTGCATTGAACCAAACCCTCCTATTTTACTTATACGTATAATTTAGGAAAGTAAATAGAATTAATCTCTGTAAGATCGACCTAGACTTGCCACTGCTACAGTTGTAGATTTAGATATTTTGTGTAGTGTTACGACACGTTAGTAGACACATACAATTTAATGTGTAAATCCATAGGTTTTGACATGGCATAAAGAAGATATAAGTTTTAAATCCTATAAAAATTTTCTCTAATGCAATTTAGTATTCAGTAAGAGAAAACATATTTCCTCTAATACAGTTTAACATTCAATGAGGGAAAACGATTTTTCTAATACAGTTTAACATTCAAAGAGGGAAAACATTTTTTTCTAATACAGTTTAGCATTCAGTGAGAAAATAAATTTTTTTGATTTTGTTTAACATAAAGTTCAGAGAAATTGAAACATACAAATAGAAAGACGATACAATTCAAATCATATATGTATCATCCTAATTTATCGCACTCCATTTTTTCATTTATGTTAGGTATGCATGATTGTATTGAATCTGTGTCACATATGACACATTTATTTGATATTTTCTTATGAGGTAGACAATAATTAATTGCATTTTAACAATTTTAATAACTTATCAGTTAAGCTAATTTAATCCGAATAAAAATAATAAAGTAGTTCAATAAGAGATTTGAATTAGTGGGTTGAAGTTCACCGAGTAAAATGAACCTCAATTAGTGTGTTTCAGACCCATATTGAGCCCATAATAGGGAGGCCCAATATAAATGTCATAAATAGAAGGTTAAAATCTTCTGCAACTGCTAGAGTAAATCGTGAACATAAAATTCGTCTAACCTATTCAAAGATTCACGTATTTAAAAAGCTGCAAAAAGGCTTTAACACGTGGTGAGCAACTCCCACAAAGGTCTCGATAGATTCATACTCGTTTCGGTTTTAAAAAAATCGTTAGAAAGTTATAGAACTGAAATAAATTATTTTTTGCATTTCTTCGTTGTTTCCTTTTCACGTTCGATTTAAGATGCGTAACTAAGACTCCTATTACGTATTACATATGCATCAGTAGGGATTACATGAACATAACAACACTAAAATAACTCACATGCTTCAGGTCCATATAGATCTTACGCTTATGAACAAGGTCACAAGTTCAAAAGGCATCACTTAATGTTTATAATGAAACTCCTTGACTTCTACCCTAATGTTTATTACTGTCATGGATGTCACATAACCACAAAGTTTCTCATGAAGTTTTAGGCGCTATCATCTTTATCCTTACCAATCCAATCAGAATGGGCCGATGCGTGAGGTAACGAGTGCATACATTTATCGCTTCCAATATTATTAAAAAAAGGTTTCAGCTACAAGTATTGTTCAATTACAAAAGAGAAGGCATTTTTTTAAGCATTTCAACAAATTCCATATACTTAAACCTGATTTCCAGCCTGTTTTCATCTTGTTTAGAAAAGAAAATAAATCTTATCAATCTAAAACATCCGTTTCTGTGGCAGGCGTACAAACACTAAGGTGATGATTATGATAAAGGTACCAAATAGCACATAAAAATGGGATAGCGAAGAGGGAGAAACTTACCACACACGGGAACGTGATCTATAAATGCAAATCCATAAGGAGAATAAGTCTTGTACTTCAATGACACCTATACTTCTCTCAACTGATAAACTCACAATTTGAACTTTGAACTTTGAAGTCCTCAAAGATATGGGTGAAAAAATCATAGCAAAAGCATAAAAGCAGAAAAAGCTGTAGGAACTTTACAAATATTCCACTCATTGTTGATATCTTCTCAAGTCCTAGCTTGGCAAACAGAGAAAAATGACACTTCAATACATCATCCTTCTTCAGGCCTAACTCTTATATACATAAAAAGAAACTATTTCACATTCAATCTCGTGATATGGAATACACAAAAGGCACAAAACTAATGCATGTCTACTAGCAAATTCATTACCATAGGCGGAACCAGTGTGCAGTCACTCTCCTTCAAAAGTTGCCCACAGTGAGCAGTCCATATACTCACATCACATCCATGTTTTACCTATTAGGTGGGTGCTTCTACTCAACTCATTCAGGGGATGCTAGGTGATTCCAGTAAAATTGATGTTATAAAGCAAAAGTAAGATATAATTCGGGGTGCATAAGATGTGCCTGCTTTTAAATTTCTTCAGAGGCAACTCCAAAACATATGTCGATCAGCATCAATATCATAAAGGGTAAAATGGGGAACTTACAACTGCATCATATTCACGCAATTCCCAGCCATTCTACCAACCACAAGCCCTTTGCTACCAAATAACTTCAAGAAAACATTCACAGGCTAGAAGAAGACAAATTAGCAGACTAGCACAAGAAACTAAGAACAATAAATCATCACGCACACGCACTTAACAAGCTTCTTTGAACACATTTAGCACTCTAAACGAGGAGTTAAACTCCATAACCCAACCTGTATGTAGGGAATACTAAGCAGATGGGCAAGAAACCTCGAGCATTTGACATGTCAATAACAGAACTGGCCAACCTGAAAGTTTGTGATCAAGAGTAATTCATGTTCAACAAGTGACTTCAGCTAAAAGTCCACTATAGACCAAAGTTACAATACTTAAAACACAAGTTATAGAAGTGAATGACTTATGGGCATATCTATCTGCATCCCAGTTTGATACTCATATCTCCTAGATAACTTCCAACATCAAGATGTGAAAACATACTATCCACGCGCAATACGAAAAATGGAAAGACCTTTTTCCATGAAATCAAACGGACAATTTTAACAACTAAATTACATTCCTCAGTAGGCAAGTGATTCTTTCATCCCCATCCAATGATAACGAAGTGTTGAAATAGTATTGAATTGATAATCTAAACTTAATGCAACTCATGAAGCAATTAACAAGCATTCAATGAGAGCAAATTAAGTAATGCGAACTTAAGTAGCGATATGATTTGTGAATAATCATAAATGACAACTGAATTTATGATGAAAATAGCAGAAGAGTAAATAAAGAGCAGTTTTAAGATGAAGAGTAGACAAGAGAATTGGAAAATCAATAATAATTAAGGTCGAAAGCAGATCTAAAATTGGAGATAATGGAAATGATGGTATCATTGAATTCAAGTGATTCCATCAAAGACATTTTTTTTTATTTTGATATGAAAAAGGGTACAGTTAGCAACAAAGAGAGAACAAACACAATCTACAAGAATTGGATAAACAGAAGAAAAAAAAGAAAGAAAAAGAAAGAAATGGGTAGAGTAGGGATCTAGTGTCTATATCTAATGAGCAGTTACATTAATAATAGGATCGGAGGGCGGGGACTGAGAAAGCAAGGCTGCTTTAGCAGGCAGGAGCTTCTTCCTCCGAGGACATCTGGGGCCGTAGATGAGGGGGGAGAAGCAAGGAAAAGCAGCATCCATGGACATAAACTGGGATTGGGGGATGGACGGTGGAGGTGGAGATGGAGAAGGAGCGGGTGAGATCTGAGGGAGACGGTAAGATCTGGCGCTGATTCGGGAGTCTCGAAGTTGAGCAAGGGCTCCGGGCTTCAGAAACCGAAGGAAGGGCTCGGGAGATCTTCTGATCCTTTGCTTCATGCTTGCTTACACAATGTTGGAAGAGTATTGCACTGGTGGTGTAGTCGTATGGTGTAGTGACTTGAGATTAGGGTTTGAGGGAAGGATGGATTTTTAAGGACGAGTGTGTAGGCGGGAAAAGAGCCGACGGGTGGGAGGGAAGATTTTATTTTATTATAGAAGGGATTTTATTTTTCTTTCTTTTGAACGCTGGTTTCTCATTATGAAGATAGTGTAGGCGCGTGTTCGCTTCCTCCCTTTCCCTCCCCAGTCAGTCGGTAGTCACTCCTCTCTTACTATTATTTATTAGTTTTAGGGTGCAATTGGTCGAAATATATTAGGAATATTGTATCGATATAATATTAGAACTAGATAATATTATATCTATTTGATGGAGAGATAGTTGTCTATATGCTAACAAGAGATGTATGAATTCTTGAGAAGAAAACAGCTATGGTGGTCTCCCTCAAACTACCCGGGTCTTACAAGTAAATAAAAAGTTGAATTTATATCGAATCTCACCTCAATTGCCCAATCTATCTTCTTAATAGAAGTTTTGTTTCAAACTTAAATTCAAACAGGAAAAGTACGTCATGCTAATGTGTCATGATAGTTCTAATACGGTACAATTTTAATATTGATCGATACCAATATTATTTTAAATTATTTTTAAAAGTAAATGTTAGATAATTTTTAATTTTATATCATTTCTCCTAAAATAATAATAATATAAATTTGAAATAACAAATATCTCTTTATTCTCATTAATATTACTTTTCACGTATTTAAAAAAATCTTTTTAAAATATCAATAGAACACTATTTGAATATTATTGACATAATAAGTCTTAAAATTAATCTTAATCAATTAAACTAATCCAAATTAAAATTTTAAAATAATTTTAATAAATTATTAATTTAATCAAATTTAATTAATTCAAATTAAAATTTAAAAATTGTATTTCATTTGTTACAACATTAAATTGATCTTTTTATATTATTATTATTATTATTATTATTATTATTATTATTATTATTATTATAACAATATTAAAAATATTAAAATTTCAGTTAAACCATATTAAATGTCATTATCTTTTGTCCTAAAAAACATCATTTTGGTTAACTTTTTTATCACTAGTTTTACTATCATAAGTGTTAGACCCTTAGTAGAATAGGGCAGGCATTGGTGAGCTTTGACTGATGTTTGACACTCAAGATAATGAAATAAGGCAAAGACTTGTGAATAGGCAAAGAAAACGGACATTGTCGATGCATTGGCATACATTAGTGCATATTGAAAGAAATCTTCGATGAGATGCAAGATTCGAATGTAAGACCAAAAGATAGCTTGAGATGAACCTCGGGTTGAAGGTTAGTATAATCATATGCATGAGGGAGACATGTGAAAGCTTTAAGGACTTAATGTGTGCTCAAATAAACGGACCATAACTAATGAACTTGACATGGGTAAGCATTGGATCAGACTAGTGAGCTATGAACAGGTCTTGGGCTTGAATGATTCATCATCAACGGATAAAGATAAAAATGTGATAGTGGATGGTGTGATGTAAAAGATCATTAGCTCTAAAAGATAAGAACCATATGGGAGGATGTAGAGTTATTTATAGATATGAATGTATCGTTCTTAGTTAAATGTAAGCTCTTATCTTGTTAGTTGCAATATAGCTAAATCTTATTAAATAGAATTCTATTTGGATGGGAGTGTCTTCTAATTAGTTAGGGTCATGTAATATGATAAAGATAAAGGTGATCTAGTTAGTTCAGTTTAATTAGGATTCTGAATTGTAAAGCCAAACGTGCTTATAAATAGCTTAGTTGAGCCTTACTCCTAGAGAATAGAGATACGGGAAAGGGAACACATTGAGAGAGAGCATTCCTTTATATAATTTTAGGGGAGTAATAAAAGTTTATTTTTATCATAGCTCTTGTGTGTTTATTGTTGGCTATGATTATTTAATACTTTTGTAATTACTTAAGCATGAGAGTTAAATACTATAAGAGTCGTGAGGCGTTTAAAAACAAGGTCTTGTTGGTCAATGATCACGTGGGAAGGTTGAGTCTTGCTTAAACGAACCTAAATGAGATTGTCGTGCAAAGAATAAACGCGATTTCGATATAAGTTTGGTCTCTAGGAAAACCATTATAACAATAAGTGTAAGAAAATGATTTGAGACTAAGAGATTAATTAAGCCTTAACCTCATAAAAAGAAAAAAAACTAGACCAGTATTAGGAATACCATTCGGTACTATGTATTAGTACAGTGTTAAAAATTATCATACCATCTTTAACTCAGCACAGTACAGTAAGTTGAATAATGAGTGGAACACGAGTATAAATATGAGTTGAGTTTACTAAGAAAACATTTTATTAAAATTAATAAAAAAAGAGAATGTAGATAATAAATTTGACTTTCGAAATAAACTAACCTACATTACAATTAATCTCCACAAAATTTTATATTTTAATATTAATGCATAATTTTTAGGATAACTATAGTTTTAATCTTTCAACTTAGCAAATAATCATGTTTTAAATCCTTTAACTTAATTTTTTAGTTGAAGTATTTCAACTATTGAACTTCCTACTTTTATTATTAAAATTTACTATTCACTATATATCTAAAATTTCATTAAAAATGCTTTGTTTTAATTTTTGTTCACATTTTTAATGAAAATCTTACATGATATCTGTAGAATTTTAAACTAAAGATATGATTTTGGAGGGATAATGATCATATCTATATCCTTATTAGCCCTCTCAAGCTATTGTTGTGCTTGCAATAGATGCATCTTGAAGACTTCAATTTGATACTGGGGATCGATTTCTTGAAGGGAGCAAAGGCGATGCTATACCCAAGTTTGGAAGGTATGATGATCATGCATGAGAAAAATTCCTTCTTTGTTAACTGTTGTAGATCCGATGGTGGAATGATGGATGATACAACGACAGTAGCACATGTGTCAGTCATTGGCATCGAGAAAGGGTTGAAGAAGGCATGGAGACCTATCTCATTGCCATGTGGGAGATTAGTAAGGACCATGTGGTGAAAGTCCCGGATGTGGTTGCAAGTTTGTTGAGGGAGTCTCAGGACGTGATGTCAAAAGAGTTGCTGAAGACTCTTCCCTCTTGTCGAGAGATAGATCACATAATTGAGTTGGTTCTTTAAGTAATCCCACCTACACGTGCCCCATATAGGATGTCCCTGTTAGAGTTGAGGGAGCTTCGAAAACAACTTGGTGAACTATTGGAGGCAACGTTCGTCCAACTGTCTAAAGTCTCGTATGGTGCTTAAGAAGACCTTTGTAACACCAACCATCCTTTTTTATTAAAAGGCTTATCAAAAGGAGTTATTTCACCACTCTGGCTATGTTTGAATAGGTAGTTATTAATTGAATGGAATGTAATATAATATTATTCTATATTTTGGAAGTAAAGTTTATAATGGAATCAAATAGAATATGATGGAAGGGGAGGATTTCACATTACACCATATTTCATCTTAAATAATAAAATAAGTTACCTCCGATTTGAGAGGTTTAAGATGGAATATAAAATGATAAACAACATTTCACTATATTACGTTATAAATCCTTCTTTCAAATAACATTTCACTATATTACATTATGAACTCTTCCATCCCTCCTAAACAACAATTTTCTAATATTACTTCTATTTACATTTCATTCCATTATAAACCATTCTATTCCATTCCATTAAAAACCTTACGTTTAACTAAACGTAGCCTTAGATCATCCCCTCAAGGGCCAACTTTCAAAATTTTAAAATGATTAAATAAATGGTGTACTAGGACAAATTGGTTGGTTATTAAAACCAATAATCAGATATAGATACGTATCCTTTCTTATATTAAAGATCGATCATGAAAAGTTTAATATGCCAATAAATAAAGCTTAATTATATCTGATCCTACAACTTTTAAAAAATTCAAAGAAAAAAGTATGGTAACTTGGATATGATGAGTTAGGTCGGTTCAATGAAATATTAGGTTAATGATAGGTGCTTAATTGATTATTTAATTATTTCATAACACTTAGCTATTAATGACATGAAATTGCTTAAGATACTCACTTTGACTCATATGTGATATTAGGCACAATTCGGAAGCAAAGAAGTTAAAGTGAGTCGAAAGTACAATATTTGGATCATTTTTTTAAGATTAATTTTCACTTGTCTTCATGGAGCAAGAAGAAGAAATTACAAGACAAGAAGAAAAAAATCAAATAACATGAGCTGCATGGATCAAATAACATGAGCTACATGGATTATGCATGCAATTACGATAATTAATAGCTGGGAATTAAATGAGAATAAACGGCAATGCTGGAAGTAAGACAAGGCAGCTAGGAGAAGAAACAGACCAAAATGACACAACATTGACAAAGATGCAACAGCTGGAGGTTAGAGTAAAACGCAGTCTGCATTTTATGCAAACGTCCTGTGTAACGCAAACAACGTCTACGTTTCACACAAACAATTGCTTTAAACGTAAACAAAAGCTGCTTTTCACAAACGAAAGCTAGAGGATTTTTAAAACGTGTACAGTAGCGTGACCTAAATGTTTTAATTGTCATATCACAAGAAAAATAGCAAGGGAAATAGAACAGAAGAGAGCTGTGAGAGAGGAGGCACAGTGAAGAGGGCTAAAGGGGGTTTCAGCTAGGGTTATTTGAGTGGGACTGAAGCATTTTCTTTAGAGGGACCAATGGAAGGCTAAGTTCTTGACACCGGTTCGGAGGTGACGTTGTCAAATTGAGCACAAAAATAACAAGGAGAAAAAATCTTCACCTCCATTATCATGTGAAAGTAGTAAGGATAGATCTATATAATCAAATCTGAAATTTCCCACGGAACCAAATCGAAATGCTATATACCAAAAGAAAGGATCAATCAGAGCAGAACGGAATTGTAATTGGAATATACTACTGTACAAATCCATCTACTTCCAGGACTACAAATGATAGTAGATACATAACATGCGTTTAGTTCCAAATGCTTAAGCCCGTGTACAAGAAACATCAAATTATAAAAGCATTACGAAGGAACAAACAAACAAGAAGCACATACAAGTACATCTTACACAATGTACTATGATTAACCAAGTACCAAATTTTGAGATCAACTAGAAATGACAAGATTAACAGCATAAACAAGCCATTTGTGTCCATTCACATTCCATGAAAACAGAT
>JAOQMP010000009.1:1331601-1349731 GCA_027563575.1 Erythroxylum pedicellare
TAACACATCTTGTACAAAGATCACCCTTTCTACTTTATTTACTCTTCATTTCTTCCTCAACTTTCATTTTAATCACTCTTTCTCATCTCCCTACATCACCATGCACCTATTTCTAAACTCCAAATTCATTTTAAACACTCAAAACTATACATGTACATGAACAGTGAAAAACATAGTGTATATATGAAAATCAACTTGCATGAATTTTTGCACTTCTCTCATACATGTTTTTATTGATCTTTCAACTCCAAAAATCATTTTAACACTGTCTTATAACATTTTGATCATTAAAACCGAAAAATGAACAAATACCCATCTCCATACTATATTCATGGTGAACATGAAAAATGTCCATTTTCACATGGTCATTCAATGACAATTAAATCACCAAATTTGTCTCGCATACCTACAACCCATAAGGATTAACAAGATACTTGATAAAACTCCAAAATCTTCAAAAACTCCAAGAAGCCCTAACTCTCGTGCACCCACATACATCATCTTGAAGGTGATTTAGGTTAGGTTTTTTCTTGAGGAAAAAGAAATAGATAACGAAGTTGGAGTTGCAAAAGGTAGATGAAAGCAAGATATAACTCTAGTGAAGGTTTCAGTGAATCAAAAGTCCATGAAGGAAAAAGCTTGCAGAAGATATTTTTGAAAAAAAGACTAGGTCAAAAAGTAACTTAGTCTTTCAAGTATAAAAGAAACATGAAATGGGTCTATTAAGTCAAGAAGCCTTCACTTCTTCTATTGATTTTGATAAAAGTCAAATAATAATAATAATAGAAGCGTGTGAACTGTTTCAATAAATTGGTTAAGTGACACAAATCATCAAATCGAGACGATGCTTAAGTAAAAGCTAATAAGATGAAGCATCTAAGATGGATCAAACGAATAGATCAAGAGAATGGATCAGACGAATGGATCAGATGAATGGAACAGAGGAATGGATCAGATGAATGGAACAGACAAATGGATTCTGTCTAAGATGAATGAGACAAAATGATTCAATCTAAGATGAATCAGACGAAGTGATTCAGTCTCAAATGGATTAGACGAAGTGATTAAGTCTGAGATGGATCAGACGAAATGATTCAGTCTAAGATGAATAAGAAAAAATGATTTAGTCTAAGATGAATCAGACTAAAGGATTCAGTTTAAGATGAATCAGTCAAAATGATTCAATCTAAGATCAATCAGACGAAAGGATTCAATCTAAGATGAATCAGACAAAATGATTCAGTATAAGATGAATTAGACGAAGTGATTCAGTCTAGTCTAGTTAGCTTCAACTTTACTCCATATGTCTCTAAAAGTTTCAATATAATCTTCTCACAAATTCTAAAGTAATCTATAAAATTTTTCAATATCATTTATACTCATTTCTATTTCCATTATCAATTCCGGTAATACCCCACATTTTCAAAAAATTTTCCTAAAATTTACCAAAAATTCTAAATCACTAAGTACAATCTCCAAATCAGTCTTTCATATATAAAACCCATAATTCTAAAAAAAATCACATTCCATATATCTAAATCAATTATACCTGGAAAAATTTCAATGAATGCAGGTACAATTATTTTCATGTGCAAAAATTCAATATTCACGTGTATGTGCATATTATGCATGAACATGAAATGCATTTTCTAGTGTCTCAATGATCTCTTATATTTACTATTCTAGCCTGAACATGAGTAATGGGATGTTACAACTACTCCTCTTATTCTCAAGACAATAAGAGATGGATATGTTAAATCCATCTACACTAGACCTAATAAAGATCAGTATGGATTGTTTGGCACATCTGGCCTGGTTCTAATGCTTCAACTAGTATTATCACATAAAGAAGGTAAAAGTGGACATTACATCCATTATGTGAAATCTAGTGGTCAATTTGTATACATCAACCAACATTAAGGACACTTTATATGGGATATGAAACCATCCATGTATGAACTAGATTATGAAATATGTCTAACACTCAACTATGATGAAACAAATAGTGAGGATAAGGCCTATGTTAGGAAAAGAAGCAAAGGAAGGCAACAATCTCGAGAAATTTATCATTGTGAACCTTTCTAGCAATTCCATCTTAGGCATGATGATAATGATCTGGATTCTAAACCATGTGGTGGGCTTAAAAGTCATAACCCAAACCAGAGACTCTTTTTGAACTACTCGAAGCTGTTGGAAAGGAACATCTATTCCTTAAAGAAACAATCCCCAACAAACCTAAGCCTATTATTTCTTCCATGCCTATTGCTAGTCCAACACTTATTCATTGTATGATGATGAAACTGATAGTAGTGGATTGCATCATATTTTTTGGGTAGTTTAGGATGTGTTTAGTGGTTAAATTTAATCGATTAGTGTGAGTTTAGGTTAACATTGTGTTAGTTAGTGAAATATTTGTGTCTTGAGTATTTTATGGGTTAGAGCACAAGTTTGAGCTTCAATTTTATGTTTTTGAGGTGTTTGCGACGTATTTGATAGTGTTTTCGGGCAAATATTGAAGAACGGTGGAGATTTGGAGGAGGCCCGAACCAAGATAGAGGGCTACAATCGTGGCTAATGTGCCATGATTGTGACATAATCATGGAGGAAGGGCCATGATTGTGACAAAAGTAGATGCAAGGAGCCACGATCGTGACATACTGGCCATAATCCTGACAGAAGGGGAAACAAAGTGCCACAATCGTGTCACTATTGCCTTCCTAGGTTATTCGATCCAAGTTTCTTTCTCTTTCTATCTTTATTTTCATTCATTTAATGTATGTGATGATGATGGATTGTATAATGATAGATCTTGGATTGTTGATGATGTTGTAACTTTTCCTTTAGGATTTTACCTTAATTCAATGTTAACATAGTTATTTTTGTGTTATTTTGATTGGGTGTTTTGACAAAATGCAGAATTTGCATATTTTGATAATAAACCGAGAGGGTGAATTGAATAAAAATGATTGAGTTGGATTAATGAGAATTAAGCAATCCAATAGCCCACATGATTAATCATATCGATTATTGTGCAAAGAGAGATCCAGTGTGAGACCCAGTAGTTTATTAGAGGGCTTAAGATCTAATTAGCGATGTGGGTTTTTTATTAATTAAGAGATTGCAAATTTCATAATTCAATTAGGGTTTATGATTTAGGATTCAATGATTATAACTCGAGAGAGAGTAATCCACTCTACATTAGTCTTGAACTAATACCACAATAACACACAATGACTAGATTAGCATTGATGATAGGGAAAAGCCTCTCTCTCATAATTTGGTAACTCTTCTTGGTTGGCTTCCATTGTGAAGTTTATGTTGCTCGATTTCAATTTCATTTTGTGTTAAACTTATGAACTATTTTATTGACAATCACTTTCTCGTATTTACTTTTCTGTGAAATTTTATTTTCATTTTATTAATTTCCTTAGCCTTAGATAACATAGGATTATATTAGTTCACCTTCCTCGTGGGATCGACCCTTCACTTGCTACAAATCACGAGTTGTGCACTTAAGGTATTTGAGGGCTATAAATTGTAAAGCTTGCCTAACATCTCCATAAAAACCATATAAGGATGAATTTCCTCCCTTCGAGAAATGCACAGATGATACTAATAAGGTTAAAGAGATGCACATATGATACTAATAAGGTTATCTCCAACCTTTACATTCATGCTATAGGAATCACCTCTTATGGTACCCTTTATCTAATCCTACTGATGAAGTACTTAGCTAGCACACTGATAATATTGTGGCCCAAAATAAAGTTCTTTGTCGAATTGACACTAAGGTTGATGGTCTTAACCATCAAATACATGCTACTAAAAAATGGGTAAAAATTGTGTCCTCTCAAATCCAAAAGTTATATACCTCTTTGAAAAGATCAAATGGTTCAACTCGATGCTGATAATATAATATATATTAAAACATGATATTTTAGACTTGACTTCACAGCCAAAAAGTAAGAATTTTGAATAGCTAAAGAAGCACTTTATAAAATGGAGATAGATATGCAGATAGAATAATCTAAGATTATTTGTGAAGCTTATCCCATAACCTTTCTAATTGTCCAACCCATCTATTCAACCCAACCAATCTTGAAGCTACTGATTATGAAAAGTTGTTTAAAATGAACTGTCCTTTAATCAGACAACAAGTCTATCCTACCACCAAACCTAAATCCACCAAACCTACAAAATTAAAAAGAAACATGATCCATCACCTTTATATACCAAACCTGTTAGTCCATAGACAAAACTTGTATAAATTAAAACTCTATCTTCTTCACCACCTAAAACCCAGCTTGTTCCATCCATTGGAAAAGATAAAGCTTCTCAATAAGAGTTCATTGTAACTCTTGAACCAGTATTTGTCTTAGATGAATTTGAAAGCACATCATCAAAAGATTTTGAAAATTTTGAACAATCCTTCGAGACTTCTGAACATTTTGTAGATTTATCTAAATTAGCTTAGATCATGATGATTATGCCTGATACATCTCAACCAATTGAGGATGAACTAGATATCAGTAAAGGTAAATCTATAAGGACTAAACTAATCAAACCACACCACCACGAATAACAATACCACCAACCAGACCTATTTCGGGACCTTGGTTTACTTTTAATGATCTACCATCCCAAAAATGGAGGGATTGTCTTAATGAATTTGGAGCCTAGATTGATTTGCAAATGACTCAACTAGATAACCCTTTACAAGATATCTTGTCTGAATTTACCTCTCATTTTACTGGTACTTTTACGAGAATGGTGGCAAAGTTGTAGACTTCAATATATTCAAGTAGCATCTGTAGGAATTCTTCTTGGAGTTATCCATAAAGAATTCATTGGAGATTTTAAGCTTATTGATAAGTAAATGAAGCAAGAGTATTTTGAAATGAAGTGTTGTTCACTAGACATAAGAGATCTATAGAAGCATTTCCAATGTAATATGGAAAGATATTATTTACTTAATGGTTCTATCAACTCACATTAGCTTTTCTTGATAATCTTTTTGATCAACATGCATTTTTCAAAAACATGATTAAAGGCTGCATATGAGTTGTTACCTTATGTTAATAAGGAATATAATAAAAGTAAGATAATATATTGGTAAGAAATGATAAGGCAAATTATTTTATAAATTGATAACAACAACAATAACATCTAATGGAATTCTCGTTGAGATACGGGGTCTGAGGTATAAATTGACTACAGGTAGAATAAAAATAATCAATGTTTTAAAAACCAGATCAAACATTAAATCTGTTAAATGAAATGTTTAAGGTTTATAAGTTTAACAAGTATTAAACTGCTATAAAAATGTTATATAACAAATAAAAAATAAAATAAAAAATAAAAACAAAATGATTATTAAAATAAAAATACAAGAATATCTATTATTATATAACAAATTAATAATAAATCTAATTTAACTATTCAGTCACGAAAATCTCAAAATTAAACTAACCATGTGCTCTCACTTCATGACTTAATCTCAAATATTTATTCACTAAATATTTAGTTACAGAAAAAGAAATCTATATTGCAAGTTGTAAATTTAACGAAATTATAAATACTAACATTAATAGTTGGTAATGGAAAATGAGATAATGTTGGAATACAAATAAATATGGCGGAGGTAAGGTTAGTTAAGTAATTATGGATAATGGATATACACCAAGAGTTTATACCATTATTTATTAGGCCAATAACCAAAGTTAGAGTGTCAAATGCACAACAACTTGGTACATGGAATGATTATGTTCTCCATTTCCAAGCCATCTTTATTTGAAGTTTGAACCTTTCACTTATCCATTTTCAATCCTTCTCAATTTTCATGCTTTTCTTTTGTATCTTTTAAGAATACAGGCAACTAATTTAATATTAGGTTCTTCACTTTCAACTTCTTCGCCTTTCTCTTCCATCAAATTTCACAACTTTCATTGGATAGTCCTTATGGAGAGGCTTCAAGAAAGAGCTAAGTTAAAAACTGAGATCATTCAAGACTTTTGCGGGAGTTTTGGGCAAGTGGGTGTGTTTTTGTTCTCTGGCCTTTTTATTTCTTAGTTTTTAGGCCTGAATTTATGGCTTTGTTTTTTGGGTTATGAATCTTTGTGATTTGACTGGTTTGGGTGTCGGAAAAGAAGAAGAATACGGTTCTTCACGATTTAAAAGAAATTGACTAGTTTTAATTTACAAAGGTTGAAAGTAAAAGCCAGACCGAAAATTAATCTCGTTCGTACTTAATCCGATCGAACCGGCCGTTTCGATCCAACTTTTAAAACATTGAAAATAATAACATATGGATTGAGTTTGTTTGGAAGTGTGGTCCTATTAAAAATGCAAAATATAGATTGTCAATAGAGTGAAAGGAAGGACTAATAATAATGAATAATGCTACTAATAATATAAGTAGCAATAATTAATTAATTATATATATTTAATAATTTATGTAGTGTAAATAAAAGAAATAATAATTGAATTGTATATAACTGGCCTACTGAATTTTGTCATCCGGCGTGGGGATGGTGTCAAAATAGAGGCCCAGCCAAGGCAGCGGAAATGGTCAACAGACTCCACAGTTAGCAAAGAAAAGTTGGATTCCCTAACATGGTGGATATGTTCAAGTAGTATACCTTTACTATATTGATTTTTCTTTAATTGGATGTAAATTATACCGCCCTTTTTATTAACTTTCCGGGGTTTATAAATTATATAAAAAATTAAATTAAATACATGTTAATATTAGAGAAGCACGTAACTTTTTGCTGCTTCCTTTACTAAGAGAATCAAATGAATTGGTGGGCCAACCAGCCCATTCATTTTATTTAACCACTGGTTCGAGACTTCAACCCTCCCTCCTGTTATGATGGGAATGCAGGGAATAAAAGGATGCCACTTGCGAAACTTCCAAGAACTTTGCAGTTATCCTCTGAGTTGACCAACTCGTGAGAAAAGGTCCACCGTTAAGCTGATGTGGAGGTTGCTCAGTGGGTGAGGACCATCAGGTGCCATAAGCCTCAAAACAGGAGATCAGTGTTTTAAGTTCTAGAACAACAGCAGCACACAGCTCTAGGCCTCAGCTGCTTGCTCTCCACACGCCTCTCTCAGTCTGGTGTTTATAAATCTGTCTCTCTGCAACCCTCTTTCTCTATCTCAGCGAATCGCTAATCGTTAGTCGATAAGATTTGTCTTCTCTTATATTTTATGTTAAATAGTGATGTACATAACGGCCTCCACCTCTGCCTCTTCGGTCCTGAGGGCGTCCAGGGCCAGGCTGTCTTTTTCTCTCTCCTCCTCACTTACTTGTCTCTCTAGAACCTCTGTTGCTCCTCCTCGTCCTCCCAACCCTCTCCATCCTTCTTTCACCGCCGCCGACCAGCGCCGATCTCTCAGCTTCGCCTCCGCCGTTCGATCCCTCCGCTGCTCCGTCCCTCGCTGGAGCCACGGTGTAGATTGGCGCTCTCCGATCAGTCTTCGCGCCCAGAGTCGTGCCGCTGCTCCCATTGTTGAGCTCTTCCAGCGAAAGATTGCTACCATGGGTACGTTGACCGTCATTTTCGTAAGATCTTTGTGTTTCTTTCCTGTTTATAGGCAGAAGATCATTGATGAGATTTTCATTTCTTCGTGAGATCTTTGTGTTTCTTTCCTGATTATCCACAGGAGATTCATTGATGAGATTTTCATTTCTTCTTACTATTAGTGATCAAATTGATGTTTTGTAGATGTCATGTCCTTATCAGCTCTATCATATAAAATTAAATAGAAGGATTTTTTTTTAACAAATTATGAAGAATACAAATTAGATTTTGTGTACAGTACAGTATTTATTTAGCATTCCGAGTATATAGCGCTCGTATTGCACGCGATCACTGTGTTTTCTGTAAGAACTTTGGATATTCTTCACATAGTTCCAGCTTCTGATAAATACAATGACGGTATGGTACTGAGTATGCTTACGTGCTTGATTTCAGCTCCTGAACATCCTTTTAAGGGAATTTTTACTAGTCTCCCCAAGCCGGGTGGTGGCGAGTTTGGGAAATTCTATAGCCTGCCTGCTCTTAATGACCCAAGGATTGGTAAATTTCTATTTTCCTACCATAAATCCACATTTTTACATTCTCATATGGTTTGCATTATAAAATTCTCTAGTATATATGTATATCACGCTGTTAACTTTGACTTAAGAATTTGAGGTCCTGTTATATTTCCCTTTGTATCCAATTATCTTCAGTTCCATTTTTTGCTCTTTTATTACATCTGATCTCTGTATTTTATGCCTCTCTCTTTCTTCTATTCCAATATAGATTTAAATGCATGCTTATCTTTTGTGGTTATTCAGAGCAGTGATTTTTACAGGAAATTAATAAATCGATCCAGCTCAGAAATTAAGGGGTTTGGGTTTTAAAAATAAACCTGTGGATTGGGTTTGGATTAAAAAATAAATCTGAAATTTATGGTTGGTATCTGAATTATACAAAGGCAAAAATGTCTAACCTAACCACATTTTTATAACTGCATTTAATGCACTTATCCGATAATTTATCTTATATAAATAATATAATATATTTCATTTATATTTTAAAATAATTATTTTATTCTTTGAGTGATTGATGGTAGAAAAAAATAGTGTCACTAGAATTTAGAATAGTCAGTGTTCATTAGATTTTATCAAAATTATAGAGTGTTACATTTTTACTTGATTTAATTTTTTATAAATTATGACTTTTACTTTACATGTATCATGATAAAAAATTATATTTGTATTTTTTAAAATTTTGATTCTTTTACTTGATAATTGATTAAATAATTTCTTTTCCATATTTTATATAATTGCTAAAAGCTGTTAAAAGATATGGGCTTATGCGTTGGGTTTAAAATTGAAGTTTTTTATAGTAGATTGAGTTTGAGTCTAAAATTTAAGTTCATTTTTTGGGATGACTTAGGTATGGTTTTAAGAGTTCTAAAAGTTTTAGAGCTAGGGCTTAGCTAGATTTGACCCAGCCCAGTTCATTTGTAGGTCTAATTTCAATACCATGTTCAGTTGTTTCATGAACTGCATCATATAAAGTGAGAGTGATTAGAGACATATGCTTGGAAGTTTGGTACAGAATTTTTGTCGCGATTACTTGTTTGCCTTGTTAGTGATTGATAACACTGTGCATTTCCTGTACATAACAGATAAGCTGCCATATTCTGTCAGAATTTTACTTGAGTCTGCAATTCGTAATTGTGACAACTTCCAAGTTACTAAGGAAGATGTTGAGAAAATCATTGATTGGGAAAACACATCTCCAAAGCAAGTTGAGATTCCCTTCAAGCCAGCTCGTGTTCTCTTGCAGGTCAGTTGACCTAAGCACTACTTTTGGCATACAAATTGTCTAAATGTTCTAATTTGCTTCCTTTTGTTGGCAGGATTTTACTGGAGTGCCAGCTGTTGTTGATCTTGCTTCCATGCGGGATGCTATGAGCAATCTTGGTAGTGATCCCAGCAAGATCAATCCTTTGGTATGTGTTACCTTCACCGTGCAGTTCACTGAAGTCATTATTAGATCTTATTCAGTAGCACCTTAAAAACTGTTTGTGCCTTATGGTTTTGGTTTTGAAAATTGTCATGTCTTAGCGTGAAAAGCATTAATGATTCAATTCCACGTGTAAACTAACTTCTGTTTTCTTGATTGGATAAGGATAAAATATCACTGCTTTAGGAAGAAATCCGTGTGATTCATGTGAAAGTTCATGGACTTATAGTTTTTACGTTATTCTAGGGGATAACTCTAATCACCAATAATGTTCTTGTTTATTGCATTCTGAACCACAAGTTAAATAATTACTCTCTGTGCAGGTTCCTGTGGATCTAGTTATTGATCATTCAGTTCAAGTCGATGTTGCAGGATCAGAGAATGCTGTACAGGCAAATATGGAACTTGAATTTCAAAGGAACAAAGAGAGATTTGCTTTCCTTAAGTGGGGTTCCACAGCTTTCCATAACATGCTTGTGGTTCCTCCAGGTTCTGGTATTGTTCATCAGGTATAATTCTGAAACGCAATTGTTGGAAGGCTTTTAATTGATTGGCAGAATCTCTACTGATATCCATTACTTAAGATGCATGCTCATTATATTCATTTTTTTTGTGTTCTCTGGTAGAAGAATAGCTTTATAACTGCATCATAATTTTAGCTTTCAGCATTTGTTGATTGACAAGCATAAAATTTTAGGTAAATCTTGAATATCTTGGACGTGTTGTCTTCAACACCAAGGATGTGCTCTACCCTGATAGTGTGGTTGGAACTGATTCCCATACAACCATGATTGATGGGCTAGGAGTTGCAGGCTGGGGGGTTGGGGGTATTGAAGCTGAGGCTGCAATGCTTGGCCAGGTAATTAATGTCAATATTTCACGGCTGGTCTTTGTTAAAAAAATACTCTTTTAAGTTTTAAAAGATAAAATAGGAAATTACTCATCTGAAACAATATTCTGCAAATACATTTGCAATTGCGAACAGCTGATATAACTGAATGTATATACTTAAGCTATTACTCTTGGTTTATTACAGTCCCTCCTCTCACCCACATCTGCTTTTGTCGCATTCTTGTGAAATTTTGGTTCTAAATCTTTTTCACATTGAACAGCCAATGAGCATGGTGCTACCTGGTGTTGTTGGATTCAAGTTATCTGGAAAATTACGCAATGGTGTTACTGCTACAGACTTAGTTTTGACTGTGACTCAAATGCTAAGGAAGCATGGAGTTGTTGGGAAATTTGTGGAGTTTTATGGTAATGGATTCCGATGGAACTATATTGAGTTAGTTCTCCAAGTTAGCTTTATTCCATTCTCTTAGGATTAAGCTTTCAAGTTTGTATTTTCCTGCAGGAGATGGTATGGGTGAGCTTTCTTTAGCTGACAGGGCCACCATAGCTAATATGTCACCTGAATATGGTGCAACTATGGGGTTCTTCCCTGTTGATCATGTTACCTTACAATATCTTAGATTGACTGGAAGGAGTGAAGAAACTGTGAGAACTTTCACTTTTCTTGTGCAAATCAACGTGAAATTTAAATTACTTAAAGAGATTTACCATTCTTGTAGGTGACAATGATAGAATCATATCTCCGTGCAAATAAAATGTTTGTCGACTATAATGAGGTAAGGTCTTTATTGATCATTCATTTACTTAATACAATTAACAAAATGATAGGGATGCTAACTTTCTTCCCACCGCTAAATTCAGCCTCAACAAGAAAGAGTATACTCATCATATCTTCAACTGGACCTGAAGGATGTTGAACCTTGTATTTCTGGACCAAAAAGGTGTGCAATGTTTACTGCAAAAACCTCCTCCATTCATTCAGATGACTTCATGCACCCATGTGGCATCGGTTTTTCAGCTTTTGCAATAAGGTCTACTGTGCTTTCACAATTGATAAGACATCCAATCTAATCTCTTTTGTTTGACAGGCCTCATGATCGGGTTGCTTTGAGAGAAATGAAAGATGATTGGCACTCTTGTCTTGATAATAAAGTCGGATTTAAGGTCAGTTGTTAACTTAATGATGTAGGATGAGTAGAAGAGATATCACTAGTAGCTAGAGCTCATGTCAGTTGTTAACTTAATGATATAGGACGAGTAGAAGAGATATCAAACTAGTAGCTAGAACTCACAGAACTTGTAAAATGAGGCTATAGGAATTTAAGTTTTAGGTTTGAGATTTCAGCTTAGGTTGTTGAAATTTCAAGTTTGGAATATTTGGAATTTTAGGGTTTGATATGACTGAAATTTTAGGTTTGATTCGATAGAAATTTAGGGTTTTGGTTGTAGTAAACTCAGGTTAAAGTGCTGGAATTTTAGTGTGGTAAACAAGTAATGACAGAGAACTAACTGTCACTCCTAAAGTCTAAAAATTCACTCTTAGAAGAAAGAATTGCACCTTTTTATTGAAAACTCATGTTTACCTAAAAAATTTAGGTTCTTTTTTAATTGAAGGGCTGATTATCACATTTAGAAAAATTCTTGGAACCTTTATTCTAATAGTAAAGAGATTTCCAACTAAGCTATCCAAAATAAAATTGAATCCTACTCTAATAACCATTCTTTATTCTTAAATACGCCTAAGTCCTAAATAAGTAGAACAATGTGTCTAATTTATTATTACTTTCTATCAAATAAGAAAAAACTAATATGAAATAAAATTCAGTCTTTGTTGTCCTTGTTGTCACACCAACTATGTTCTTCATTCCATCAAATTAAAGCTTGTGAATTAGTGTGTTGCCCTCTTTTATTTCTTTTGTAAACTCTAAGCTCTTTTACACCACTTAAGGCTGAAAACCTACAATTCATAGGTTGCAACCCTTGTTTTACAAAATGATTGTGTTCAGAGTAAAGTTTTGAATTAACTTTATTGATCCTTCTGATTTCATTGTGCAGGGATTTGCCATACCAAAAGAGGAACAGGATAAAGTGGCAAAATTCTCATTCCGTGGGCAGCCAGCAGAACTGAAGCATGGTAGTGTGGTGATTGCTGCTATCACCAGCTGCACCAACACATCAAATCCCAGTGTGATGCTTGGGGCTGCTCTTGTGGCTAAGAAGGCTTGTGAACATGGCTTACAGGTTAGACCCATTTCATGTCTCAATTTTTCCATATAGTTTCTAATGTCCCATGCAAGGTCCAAGTAGTCTTTCATTCAGGTGCTCTATGACGTGAAATCCTAATGAAGATCTAATTTATCCTTTAATTGACTGCTACCATGTGTAGGTCAAGCCATGGGTAAAGACTAGTCTTGCTCCAGGATCTGGAGTTGTCAAAAAGTATTTACTGCAGAGGTAAAACATAATGCCATTGTTTTGTCTTCATTAGACCTGAGGAAGAAATCCGGCTAATCTTGTTCTTTTGCATGATCCAGTGGCTTGCAAAAATATTTGAATCAACAGGGATTCCATATTGTTGGGTATGGATGCACAACTTGTATTGGAAATTCTGGAGAGTTGGATGAATCTGTTGCTTCTGCTATTTCAGAAAATGGTAACTTTTGGAATTCTGTTCACCTCATTAGGAAAAAAATATTGGGCATACAGATTATTACTTAAGGTCTAATATCTTTTCTTACAAAATTAATGTTTCTTTGACAGAATGTTAGTTAAATTTTGTTTCTGTTTGTTGCTTACACTGTTTTATATATTTATTTCTTTACCCAGATATCGTTGCAGCAGCAGTGCTCTCTGGGAACAGGAATTTTGAGGGTCGGGTTCACCCATTGACCCGGGCCAATTATCTTGCTTCACCTCCTTTAGTGGTTGCATATGCCCTTGCTGGCACGGTATTATTACCTTTCCTTCTGTTCCCTGGGAGCTTGTTGAATTTTGTTGGTTCTAATACCTTAAAGAAATAAAGTGACGTCTTAACTGGTTGAGGTTTCTACCTCATAATTTTTGCATATTGTAAATGTATGAGGAATATCAGTTTGCGGTATGACCATTTAACTTCTTGTAACTGTAACAGGATTTGTCTAATTACTACTATAACTATTTTGTTAATAATATAGTGGTGAATCATCTTCCAGGTTGACATTGACTTTGATAAGGAGCCAATTGGAGTAGGGAAAGATGGTAAAAATGTCTACTTCAAGGATATCTGGCCATCAACAGAAGAAATAGCAGAGGTGTGCATTTGATAAAATTGATATCACATTTGAAAGCTCAATATGTAACTTTGTGGTCTAATTTTTGTTCCTTGGCATGAATAGCACTCACTCAGGGTTTTATCCTGCCCAGGTTGTTCAATCAAGTGTATTGCCTGACATGTTCAAAAGTACTTATGAGACTATCACAAAGGGCAATCCCATGTGGAATCAGTTGACAGTGCCAGCTACATCCTCTTACTCATGGGACCCTAGTTCAACCTACATTCATGAGCCCCCATACTTCAAGGGAATGACTCTGGAACCTCCTGGGGCCCATGGAGTAAAGGATGCATACTGTTTACTCAATTTTGGTGATAGTATCACAACTGATCACATTTCACCTGCTGGAAGCATCCACAAGGACAGCCCAGCTGCAAGGTTCCTCCTTGAAAGAGGGGTAGATCGCAAAGACTTCAACTCTTATGGAAGTCGACGTGGGAATGATGAAATAATGGCCAGGGGTACCTTTGCTAATATTCGACTTGTAAACAAACTTTTGAATGGGGAAGTTGGCCCGAAGACAATTCACATTCCTACAGGAGAGAAACTTGCTGTCTATGATGCTGCAATGGTAAGTGTTTGGTTTAAATATGTACAAAATTCTTAATCCTTCTTCATTTCCTCTGAAACATTATCAAGGCCTAATCCTTTTTATTAGTCTAACATTAATGCCTAAAAATGTCAACGAAAACCATAAGGAACTATTTTATAGTGGGTAAAGGTGTGGTACCATTCTATCAAAGTACTTCTATTTGTGCATTTGTGAAAATGCTTTTCAGTGCATATAATTCAAATTATTGTGTAAACTCGTGTTATTGGATGTCAATCATTTTGTAGTTGAATTATGTATCAAATGCCAGAACTATGGTATAGGAATAACAGATAAAAAAACTTAAAGGCAGTACAAATGCTTGTTCAAGATTAAATATTCTGTCCGACTGATTGTTGGCCAACATACTATCTCAGAAATACAAGATTGCTGGATATGATACCATAGTTTTGGCTGGAGCTGAGTATGGAAGTGGAAGCTCCAGAGATTGGGCAGCTAAGGGTCCAATGCTACTGGTAAGCTTTCTCATTAAACTTCTTTGAGGATTTCACCTTTTTGTTTATGAGGTCTTTTGACTTTAACTTGATCTATTGCAGGGAGTCAAAGCAGTGATTGCCAAAAGTTTTGAGAGAATTCATCGCAGTAATTTAGTTGGAATGGGAATTATTCCACTATGTTTCAAGCCTGGTCAGGATGCAGACACACTAGGATTGACTGGCCATGAGCGGTACACTATTGATCTTCCAAGCGATGTCCGTGAGATAAGGCCCGGTCAGGATGTGACTGTTACAACTGACACTGGAAAGTCCTTCACTTGTATTGTGCGGTTTGATACCGAGGTACTTATTGCCCATTCTCTGATTCTGTGACGCGTCTTTCTTATATTGAGATTGGGGTTCTAACATGTCATCTGGAAATTAAGGAAGCTAGTTCAAAATAAATTTATAATCCTTAAGTTTTTCTGGAGTGGGTAAATTTTATGATCAGCTGAAATCTTAGCCAGTTATGTTTCAAATATTGGACCCACCAAACCTTGTCCGGAACTTTTTTCCGTGGAACATAATGTGGTGGTACCTTGTCCTGAACATTTTTCCTTGGAGCACAATGTGGTGTAGACTTGTCCTTCACAGGAAGTTATACCTGTGATTTTTTAAACTTAGTACCTCTCTGAAGCCGCGCGGATGATAGGGAAGTTTCCTCTTAAGTAAAGGGTGGTTTAAGTTATTTCTTCTTTAATGCCTCATTTTTGTTCCGGCTGATGTCCCATTAATTTATTGAATGCTTTCATACGATGGCCTTGACCTGAATTTTTGCCTACTGATAGGAAATGCATGGTTTAGTATTTAAGCTCTTCTCATATATATATTTTTATCATTTCAGGTGGAATTAGAATATTTCAATCACGGAGGTATTCTTCCATACGTTATCCGCAATCTGAGGAAGCAGTAGGACGACCATTACTTTTCACTCAGTGAGGTGTTTCAACTGTCTAAATGTGAGAAGGGAATAAAGTTTTGAATAACAGGATGGTCCCTTCCGTGGGGACATGCAATCTTTTGACGTTTGGAAGTGGTTTCTTGTTTATCTAGAAAACTATTTGTAGTCATATATTGCTTAAGTCATGCAACAGAGTCCATAATGCATGAGAACGTTTTGTGGTTGCAAATTCGTAATATGCTTCTGTATTGACCAGATGCTGGATCTGGTTGGTATCTCGGAACATAAAAGTTGTAATTTAATGTGCCAAATTCTAACACTTTAAACTCTGTAACTGATTTGACATCCGCATCTTTTTTAGATTCAGTTGTAATAAATTATAGGCAAGCTTTTCCAGGTATTCTTCCAAGTTCCAACGACAAATGTATAAAAGAATACTAAAGAAATTAATCTAATGTATATCAAACGAACAGTAAAATGTTGTCAATTGATAACCTTTGCTTTTTTTTTTAAATTTATACTAGGCAATTAGGTTAGCATCTGACTACATTTTAATATGATTGCGTCAGGATTTGATTCCATTTTAATATGATTGGGTTGGCTTTGACAGCATTTTAATATGATTGTGTTAAGGCATTGATATACACAACACACAATAACATAAAAAATAATTTAACGAACAATTTAAAATATATTTTTATAGTTTTTAACAACATAAAATACTCTAAAATAATTTAAAATAAAAAATATTTTGCAATAATTAAAATTATAAGAATGTACAACATATACTCAAAAATAATTATTAACTACAAATTTGGTAATGGCGTGATTGCTATCAACTTTCACATTTTATGATCGAAAATTGTATATCAATCATAATTATAATATATAAATTTTCATAGATCGCTTTTATTTATCTTTATTGGATTGTTATTTTTAGTTATTATAAATTTATTCTAGCTGAATTTATTATAATGTGTCAAGGTATTTCAATTTGAACAATACAATCATATGAACTTCAAATTGCAATTATCACCACTCCTTTATTATAAAGAAAACATCAAATTTTATCTTGAAATTTTTAAAGGAATTATTGTTGGAGATACTGTATTTTTTTGAAATAAAAGAAGGTAAGTTTTGATGTTTTCTTCATAGATTGAAATGAAACTTCAAATTTAATTATTGGTATACCAATCTAGTTAAACTATGGTGCTGTGATATTTATTAATTATGTATTAATTGTTAAAACATAAACCTTATTAAATGTCACAAAGGTCTGTTTTGGACTCAAATTTGTACCGTAAGTCGCGCCCACCTTCGTACGGCAACCCGCTTAAGTCTACTTAAGCAAAATTCAGCCTTCTCACGTGAATATTGCCAAATAATTCCGTTAGCCTTCGAACATCTCACCCGCACACAAGTGTTTAAAGTATTTCTCTCATACACAAAATAGCACAAGTGTATAACCTAGTAAAGAAAGCAACAAGTATATATATGCTATATATAGGTAGCTTCGGCTATATATATATATATATAGCCAAAGCTACCCTTTTATTAACTCTCAACAAAATGTTAACAACAGATACAAGTACTTCCTTTTCGAAGCACTTATAAAGAGCTCCATACTCGAAACCCTTACAAGAAACTCCCTACTCGAAGCCCTTACAATGAGAACTCTCCCAAAAGCTCTAAACTCTCAAAGCTCTCTCCTCTGAGTGATTTCTCTCAATGAGTATATGACTCAATGATTGAATGAATAGCTCTAAACTCTAATGAGCTATTTATAAGCATCTCTAGATGACTAAGTTAGAATCCTAATAAAGAGCTTCGAGTAGAGAACTCCTTGTAAGTGCTTCGAAAAGGAAGTACTTGTATCTTTTGTTAACATTTTGTTGACAGTTAATAAAGGGGTAGCTTCGGCTATATATATATATATATATATACTTGTTGCTTTCTTTACTAGGTTCCATTTGTGTTATTTTGTGGATGAGAGAAACACTTTAAACACTTGTGTGCGCGTGAGGTGTTCGAAGGCTAACGGAATTATTCGGCGATATTCACATGAGAAGGTTGAATCTTGCTTAAGTGGACTTAAGCGGTTGCGGTACGAAGGTGGGCGCAACTTGCGGTACAAGTTTGAGTCCAAAGCAGACCTTTGTGACACTTAATAAGGTTTATGTTTTAACAATTAATACATAATTAATAAATATATATATAGCTGAAGCTACCCTTTTATTATCTCTCAACAAAATGTTAACAAAAGATACAAGTACTTTCTTTTCGAAGCACTTACAAGGAACTCCCTACTCGAAGTCCTTTCAAGAAACTCCTTACTTGAAGCCCTTACAATGAAAACTCTCCCAAAAGCTTTAAACTTTCAAAGCTCTCTCCTCTGAGTGATTTCTCTCGATGAGTATATGAATCAATGATTGAATGAATAGCTCTAAACTCTAATC
>JAOQMP010000009.1:1354044-1398304 GCA_027563575.1 Erythroxylum pedicellare
TAGAACATTAATAAATTATCAATAAAAATTATTTATTATTTATTTTAAATTTATTTTAATTATTAAATCAAAATTTATTTAAAATTTATATATTTTGAAGATATTTTAAATTTTAATTATATTTATTAATAATTATTAAATAATTTTTAAAAATTAATAACAAAAATTAAATTAACTTATTCATAATTCTTATTAAGAATTAATATATTAAATAAATAAATAATACATATTTAATTGATAATAGATAGATTATATAAAATAGAAATAGGAAATAAAAATCACTTTTTGTAATTTTCATAAATTTTAACCCAAAAAAATCAAAACCAAAAATAAAAATAAAAAACTCAGTCAAAATATTTTTTAACTAAATTTGAAAACAAAAACGAAAGATCAAAAATATAAATGAAAGCAAACGGATCTTTAGTGATTACCACTACATACGAGGTGAAAAGAGTAAGTGCCAGACTGTTTTGTTCTTTGTGAGATACACATTTTAGGTCTCAAATTTCAGCAAGTGCACCTTTTGATTAGAGAGACAATCGGGTGATTATTTCTAGTCAATTTGTCTGAAAATTTGTATGAAGATACCTGACATATTGATCTTGATTCAGTATGATTTGCCATCGGAGCTTTGTAACTTATCTAGAATTTTGTGAATGGTAGCTCTAATAAGAGCTCCTTTTAGGCTTCCTCGATTGCAAGGAGTTGGAAACAAACCACCATGAGAGTTTGATTTTACCACATGATTATAGAGTGTATTCACTGTAGTTGTTAATCCTCCTACCTATGAAGGCAGGCACTCCATAACGTGATTTAATTCCCATACTTGCCTTGCTAAGAAATAGGCTGTAACCACAGCTTCCTGTGTCCTGGAAAACACCTAAGACGCTAAATCTGCCGGGTACCACTTGGTATTTTCGTATGGAGCTTCGATTTAAGGGCTTGACTGAGCCTCAACAATCGCAGATGTAAGTGTTCCTTTGCATAAACTCCCTGACATGTAACTTAATTCTCTACCATACCTGTCTGATGTAAGTGTTCCTTTGCATGTACGGTCTGACATTTCAGTTATTGTATGTCTGTTATTGACATTGTATATAATACTGTTATTGTTGGGAAAATTTTGATCCTGTGGAGTTTACATTCAGTTATTGCACGTATATTCCAACAATAATACTAAAATCATTTTTAAGTTTATCAAACTTCCATAAAACTTTACATGAGAATATAATTAAAGGTGAAAAGGATCTTGTACTCACAATCCATTATCATACTATATAAACTTTTAAATTGGGCGCTAATGGCAGTCACCTGTTAGTTACAAGTTAAATAAGAACCATAGGCAACGATGGATGTTTCCTGAAATTGTGGCATATGCTAAGTTTTTTCTAAATATAGCACATAAATCCAGATGTTCTGTAACAAAATCATTATAACAAACATAACCAGAAGAAGAAGAAGAACAATTCACTGCTTGTTAACTCAATAACGTCAATGTCAGTAACACAGCAGACTCATAATACATATGGTCGGCACATATGAACAAGCACAAATCTGAAACAAAAGTTGGCATTGCATTAATCACTTCTTCTTCCCTGCTTTCCCTTCCTTTAATCTTATAACTTCATTGGCGTATCTCACTCCCTTACCTTTGTATGGTTCAGGTGGTCTCCATTTCCGAACGGAAGCAGCAAATTCACCAATGGAGCACTTGTCATGTCCACTCACAATTATTCTCGTGTTCTCTTCTATCTTTACGTTTAAGCCATCGGGGATTGCCATCCTAACTGGATGAGAGAATCCAAGGCTCAACACCAGGTCTTTACCTTCTATCACAGCACGATATCCAACACCAACCAACTGAAGTCTTTTCTCAAATCCCTTGGATACTCCCACCACCATGTTGTCTGTAAGTGTCCTGACCATTGATTTGTGTAAGCATTTGAGCCAGTGATTTGTCAAGTGCGAAGTAAAAGAAAAGAATGAAAGTGCAAATTTATATATACTCACATTCCTTTCTCATTTAAATCATGAAATTATAAATCCACACAGAAACTAAGAATCATTGTAAAGAGAATGTTTACAGAAAACAGAAGGAAGTAAGTCATAGGAAAAACAATACTTTCTTGTTTGTAACGGGAGAACCCCCAGGCAGTACCCCTTAAAATATGCACTACAAAACCATTAAGGCGTAGTTAGCAAAAGAATGCTTTTATGACCAAACACGACAACAGGAACTTCAGACCCATCTAACGATAATGATGGCAATATATGCTGAACCTGTGTCCATTATCGAGAGAATTTTGACAAAAGAAGTTGTGAGGAATAAATTTTAAAACCAAATGACAGAAGCATTTACCTGAAAAGTCCATGCATTTGATTGGCCCTTCTAGTGTCCAATGCCTTTCTAACCCGAATATATCTATTGTCTTCCCTATCAATCTTGACTTCACGTGGGTAAGTCCTCGAAAGTTCTCCCAAAGGACCCTTTACTTTTAGATATTGACCTTCCAATGTAACTGTCACGTTGGATGGAACTTCAATTGGATGTTTTCCTATGCGGGACTCCTTACATTCTATAGTCTTTCTCAAAAAGCCAATGCGAGCTACAGGGACATTAGGAGTTGAGATTCTACTGCTCTCACCCAAAAACACTGATCTCAAAGTGCTGAAACATGACATGTTGAGTATTAAATTTCACTGCTTTCATGCAATTACATCAGTAAGCGGAAGCCCATACGAATGACTGCAAACAAAATTTTCCACCATAATAGTCTGCTAATTGGTATACATACTTGTTGATAGAAAAATGTATGACCAATCCCCCTTGATCTACATACTAAAAAGCAGCTCAGTGGTTAGTATTGAAATTGTTTTGAAGGTTGCGTCAACAATACACTGTTTAAAGGATATGAAAACTTAACTTTGTAAGGAGAATTCATTTGATAAACAAGCTAATAAGGTTCTCTGTAAGGCTTGGTTAACAAATGGGCCAGGTTTGAGCAAAATGAGATCAAAAGCAGCTTAATTTATGACAAGTTTCAAAGATAAAGGCTCATTAGAACAAGCTCATGTAAGATAAAGGTTCATTTAGGACAAGCTCATGTTCTGGCTCGTTCATCAGCATAAAAAATGACTCAGCTGGACCTTACCGCTCACCTTAGAATTATAACGCAAATCATCATCTTGCGCCAATAAATCGATAAGCCACGCAAAACCCATTTCCAGGTTACTCTCAACCAGCATTCAGTAAATGCTTCTGTAAATTTAACGTAATTTAAAACGGAAAAACATTTCTCTGAACATTTGCAGATACCATATCAAATAGAGTCAAGTTCTTGAGAACAAAAAGAAGAAAAACAAATATTCTGATATTAAATCTCAGCATACATGAAAATCAAACTCTTCTCAACCCATCCAGCTGAAAAAACACCTTATATTTCATTAAACCCAGAAAAATTCTTGACCTTGGAAGTAATAAACCGTCATTTTCGTGACCCAGACACAGCTAACGAAAGAGAGGTGAAATTACACACAGCAAAGCATGGAAAGGCGTAATTGACAGGAACAAGAAGAAGAAGAAGAAGGGAGAAGTTGGAGTTGTACCTTGTTTGAAAGGAAGAGCTGATGGAAGAAGCCATCGTCATTGTGAAGAAGAGCAGCTTTGAGTATCACTCCACAGCTTTCCGCTTGCTGATAAGGAAAAAAAAATGAAGAGTGGGCTACAGTACACTCAGGAATTTTACCTTGACCAAATTGTCTTTCTTCAGGATAAGACTAAGTAATGTTTTCAGCTTTTTTGTTGGGTCGGGTCGGGTTAAGAATTCAATCAATATCTTAACCCCTCTGTGGATTGGTGATTGGGTGACTGATTAGGCCCTCGTGAATCATACTTGGGGATCTAACCTTATCGTTGATAGCCCTCTGACATCCGATATATTGGCAAGATAATTAATAAAGAGGATTAACCTCTAACTCTTATACTTATAATGGTATGCAGAATCTCATTAATCATGTCTATAAGGAACTTATGGACTTATGCAAGGCACATGACATAATGAAATGCAAGGCCTTCCTCTCCATAATATAAGTTTAATCTAATCATGTATTCGGGACAGATGCATATTGGGGGCAAGTAAGGGTGCTTACCTCCACTAGCTTCAAAAAATTTTATATAAAAATATTATTATTTTAAATTTTAATTTCATAAAAAAATTTTATTATTATTTTGCCCCCATTCAAAAAAATTTCTGAATCCTTCCCCTTATATCAAAGCTTAAAATATGCTTTGGTAGTCTATTTCCAATTACTTAATAACATATGTGTATCCCGCTTTGTAAGAAATGGGGTAGACAGAGATTCAACATATGTAATTTTTGTAACACAAATACCAAAGGAAAGCCTTGGGGATTATTTAAAGTTTGCCATCCTAGAAGCCATCTAATTCAGATATAACTATGGCAACAATGGCCTTTGCAAATGAATTAAGACCTAGACAACTAAGCTTGATACAAAAGAAAATATATTGTTGTTTAAAAGAATTATATATGACGGCATATAATTAAGTATACTGATCTTGAAGATGTAGCGCCTAATATACAAATACAAGATGACTGGACACTAAAATTGAAAAAGGAAAAGAAGAGCAAAGGGTCCCCATTCTATCAACGAAGTTAAGAAAAACAAGTCATAAAGAGAACAAAATGGAGTCATAAATAGAAAGGGAAACGAAGCTGCCAAAGCTGAACACCTCCATAAATAAGGTCGTTAAATGTATTCTAAATAATGATATGGAAATTAATGTGAACAAAATATACCCTATTGCCTTTACAAGAAATAAAGATTTCATTGTTGCCTCATTAAAATATAGAACATGAAACATAATATTATAGGGACCTTTTTAGGGTAGTTTAGAATTTTTTTAGTCAAGGAACATAGGATTATCATCAAATAGACTCTAACTTGTTGCAAGCCCGCATTAGACTTTCACGGAGATCGAATTTATACTGAATGTTGAATCTTGCTCTTAATGATAGATAATATACATGACATATTTTCTTCAAGTGATAGGAGGACCTTTAACCTAAAATGCTATCATTGAAAGGCAAACTTTGTGTTCATTTCTCTATACTAGCTTTTAATAAAGTTCTCAATCTCAAATAAAGTAAAAGAAGTGCAAAGAATGGAAAATGATTACTATTTCACCTCCACTAAAGAAAATAATACCGTTTAGGAAAGGAATGTTTAAGATTTTCATGCCATAGACTAGGCCTCGGTCCTACAAACATGAACAACATAATGTCGTTTTTAAATTTAAAAAAAAATTGAAATGTTGGCTTCGATATTACATAGGTTGGGCTCCGCCAGGCTCAACTCGGCCCAGCCTATTGTCATCCTTAAATGTTAAAGATCTAACTAAGGAAGTAAGAGAGATCTCAAATAAAGGGTTGAACGTGTATCAAATAATACTTTTTATGGATGAAAAATGTTTGAGTATAAAAGCTATGATGGGCTTATATCTTAAGGAAAAATTAAAAGAGTTTCTTAAATAATATGTAGATGTGTTTCAATAGAGCTCATCCTACATATCAGGGATTAGTAAAGAAGCCATTACTCACAAGTTCTACATACATCCACTCTTCATACCTATTGTGTAAATTAGAGCATTTAGTCAATATAGGAAATTAAGATGTAATAAGCATCCAACTAAGAGATCCCCCTAATATTATTTTTGTATTCATGATTCTGTTTATTAAAAAGTTTTTATAGTCTAGATCAACAAAACTTCCTAAAGTTGTGAATTGCTCTCTCGGTCAAGTTACGATCACCTATTCTTGAATCGATTAACCAACATCCATATTGAATTGAGACTTAAAAGAACATATTAAGATCATTAAAATTCACAAAATGATGAACCCTATCACTAAAGGATTTATGAAAGTTTATATCAAGTTCTCCATTCAACTCCTAACATCAAAGTTACAAACTATTTATATGCAAGTTATTCAAGAAACTCCTTACGTGAATTAATATATGATTTAATTGCTATTGCAATTAATTCAGCATTAAAAAGAATAAAACATATTCATAAATAAAAAATTTCAACTCATAAATAAAATATAATTAATTCATACAAAGATAAATATTAAAGTTTCTTCACACCCCCACACACACAATCTATACGAAAATATAAAAATCTAGTAAAATATTGATATATTTTGGGGTTGTTATTAGTTTATAAGATTGACTACTTTCTTTTTCAAAAAACAAAATATATACTAATCTTTTCACGGTATTAATGTTCAGTCTTTAATAGAATAACAATTAGGAATAATTTAGAAATAATACATAAAGTACAATATGAATCTTATTATTATAATCTCATCATGATTTCATTTATAAAGTATATTTACCCTATAAAACTTATTATATGTTTTAGTTAATTAAACAAATATATATTATATAAAGAATAAATTTAATTAGTTATATCACAAATACACAACAAATTGATATGACATAAAATAACACTCCCAAGATTGGAAGGTTACCAAGTATGAGAAATCTATGAAGCATGCTAAGCATTCGGACACTATGTTTGGATGACAAATAGATAAATAATAGAATAATTATTTTTAGGAATAAAATAGAATATGTATTATTTTGTTTGATTGACTGTTAAAGAATTTCTCTGCCAGTGTTGGTTTGAAAAATATAAACTTAGAATGACAAAGGAATAACTAACAAAAATTTCAAAGTATCCTTATCCTTATTATTATTATTATTATTATTATAAGGATAAAAAAATCTTCAACAAATAACTTTATTCTTGGAATAGCTAAAGACACATTTTGATGCTCTTTAGCTATTCCTAAAAATTGAGGAATATCTAATCTTAGGATTAAGTATTATGATATTTTTGTCTAACCAAACAAATGATTATTTAAATTTTAAGAATATACCAAGAATAAAATTCTTATTCCTATAAACCAAAAATGCCCTTAATGTTAAATGTTAACTTTGGTTGTCACATTACCTTCATTTTTTAAAGATTCTTTTTAAGTTTTACTCTTGGAACTGGCAAGGTCCCGCCCATTGCAGGTTAACTGATTCAGAAGAACTTTGGATTTCCTTTATGATGTAAAACCAATTACTTCCAAGCTGGATATATTTTTCTCCTGTTCCAACCTGTAGCCATTTTAATCACGTTATCTACACATATGAATCAATATCTTTGATTTGATCATGTGTATTGGGATACTTGTAGTTGTTGGCTGCTGTGAGCTAGAAATATAGAGTAAAGTAAGTTCTTCAATTAATGTGATTGACATGATAAGTAAATCTGACTGCTTTTGGCCTAATACACCAAATTTGAGATCGGTAAAATGAATAAACAATAAGGTCATGCATATCAATTAATGCCATTAGGGTCTCCCTCAAGCAGTGATGCTTTTATGCTGTGGAGATAAGAATGTTTTCATCATAAGATTCCTCTGGAAAATCTAACAGCTCATCCAAAGGAAATATCTAAGAACCAAGAAGAAAATGGGATAGCTAACACCACTAAAACGTCATTCAACTCAAAACCACTGTCCAAGTGGGTCTTCCAACTTCTTAGAAAACTGTGTCTGTGGGGTGCGTATATATAAATAATTTCTCTCTTTTTTAGTGGGGGATCTTAGGTATCACTATCCTCATGTAGTTGGCTATTGTGGTATTTATCATATGCTCTATCACTTTCCTCGTGTAGTGATCAGGTACTGTGGTATTATCATATTATTCATATATTATTATCATGTTATTCATATATCTTTCTGTGCACTGGAATGGGATGAGATGCGAACACTTTACTCTTTTCTTTTGGCTAGTTAGGCCTCCTATACTTTGGGAATGGCCACTTGGGAAGGTTTTATTAAAAGGGTGGGTTATCATGGTTTCATTATTATGGTATCTGGTTAGACAAAAGGCATCATTATATTCCAAGTTCAAGAAGAATTTCGTCTGAAGTAGATACGTTTCGATGGGCAGTTAAGGTACTTCCTTCCCACTCTCGTTTAGATTGAAAAACCGAAGGGGTAAAATTAGTTTGTATTTTATGTAATGGCAAAATAAGACTTGTTTGGCGGTCAATTGCATTAGCTGTTATTTGATTCTATCAGCAATTAATTAATAGTAAATTATGTCAGTTGATTTGAAAAGTTGATAATATCAGCTGTGTATTAAAGATGTTTAGTAACATTAGCTAATCAATATTAATTGTTTATATATAAAATGACTTATGAGAGCATGAATTAACATTATTTTTATTTCATTATGATTGATAAGAAAAAAGGGATATAAAGTAATCATGGTTAATATATATGCATACGTATATGTTTAAGAAGTGAAAATATCAAAATATGTTTAATTTTTAATATACTATTAGTTAAAATGTACATGTACAAAAGATTATCGTGAAGAAAATATTCCTTACCGGTTAATATATGCTGTAAAATTAGTTTGTTATTTAAAAAATCAATCTAATTTAAATAAACTTGCGTTTAATTTATTCTAATTTATTTAGAAAACATGCAATCAAAGTTGATTCAAATTTATTAAACTTTACAATTTATCTTTTTAATATTAGTATCCAAATTTAGTAAAATTGTAAATACCTTATCTTTATTTTCATATGATTATCCGCTTATTCTTATGTATATAAATATAAATGTATATATATATAGTATTATTTTAAATGTCTTATTTTTGTTACTAATAATTTTTTCTGTTTGCAAAATGTTTAATAAAAAAAGCTTGTGAAGAAAATAAAACGTGGGTTTGGTTGATGATTTATGCAAAACCTCTACATACGTGCAACGCAACACGCATTAAATTCAAAGGGCACTATTGTATTTTCATATCTTAAATGTTGGTCGGTAAAGCAAAACGTTCTAATATACCAACTTTCTCATTTCCAGTTGATTGTTTTAAAATGGGGAATGAATCAGCCAAAGTATCAAACGACTTTGATTAACCAACTCATTTATGTAATCTGCTAAACAACGAATGATAAGTTATAAATAAGCTGTTTACCAAAGAGAACTGATTCTAACTCTGCTGTTACTGCGGTTATTATCTTTTGAAAGCGGTAGGTAAGCAATTGAATTCTGCACATGCATTATTTTTGTCAGGCTATGCTCAGTACAGCAGCCCATAAGCTATGGGGACCCAGAAAAAGGGGGGAAAAAAATTAAAACAAAGAGTTACGAACTCACAGCCGGACATCTTGCAACCAACAGTTTCTTTGAGTCAACACCCACGCTTCCATACCACAATATTAGATCAAACCTGTACCGAATGTAATGCAATCCAACCAAGAATTGAGTAATTAATTAAAAGTTTATGTGAACAGATATATTCAATTGGTAGGTATGAGTGAACTCGGAATAGCAACAAGTCTCCTGAGGGCCCATTTCTTGGGGGGACAACAGTTGAAGTATGGGATATGTATCCTTAAGGTGGAGCTAAATCCAAATGTTAAATAAGCTTGCTGCACAAACACTAACCACATGTTTCACACAATTTGTAAACGGACCCACATGAAGAAGCTGAATCAAGCAATCAACTGCTTTATTTCTCTTTCGAGAATAAGAAACAGTTGAATAGGAGACATGCAATGGGTTAATCACCGCTGCTTTCTCATCGCTCAAGGATTCAGTTAGCAGAACAAGACACTGTCTTTTGGTCCCATCCGCAGTCTAGTAGACGTTACTGCTTACTTTATGTAGAATGCTTTGATTAGTAAAGAATCTTCGTTGAGAGCAAATCAAAGAAAACAAAAAAGAATCATTCTTTACTTGAGCTTGCAAAACTGTTCATCAACTTTGGAACTCTCCTTTTCTTCTCGGGTGTGTTAAAGTTTTTTGTTTTGTTTACTCTAGTGGTTTGTACTTTGTACTCAATTTTATTTATCATGGGCTACTTTCTTTACTCCGATTGGGTTTCAGGGTCAGCTTCAAAATTCTCGTCCAGGTCTACGCCGACACCCCCGGAGTCTCTATTGGTTTCTTGTTTTCTTGGTTATCCTTGCATGCCTTCCTTCAGGTCCTTAAATATTCTTCTTCAACATGTTCTGTATATTTTAATGGTTAGTTGTCGACACTCGTGGAGAGTAAAATATTAGTGAGTTCCTGAATACACCCTATTGATTATTGTTGTTTCACTTGAAGATCTGTAGAATTATTTATTGTATATTACTTACGTCGACAACTACTTGTTGATAAAGTAATCTTGTACACAAGTGTGAGAAAATCTATGTAAAAATGCTGTTTAAGTGCAGAGAGGTCAGGCTGTGGGTGTTCATTTTGGCAATAACATCACTGCTGATTCCTATTTTTGTGTTTAGGTTGTGGGGTGCGGGTAGTGGAATCGATCGAGGGCTTTGATAGAAATGGGTATCTTGAAGATTGACAGGCGTCGCTCTAGAGTGCTCTTCCCAAGGATACTGATGCTATTGATACTTGGTATCTGTGTGCCCATGGAAGTCATGGGTAAGGCTGGAAATGCAAGTGTTGCTTCTTCTAGGCCAAATAGTGTGAATATAGGAGCTCTGTTTACTTATGATTCAGTTATTGGAAGAGCAGCGAAGCCAGCAATTGCAGCTGCAGTTGAAGATGTAAATTCTGATTCCAGCATTCTTTCTGGGACGAAATTGAATGTTATTTACCATGACACTAATTGCAGTGGGTTTCTTGGAACCATGGAAGGTAATTCTGTGAGACTCAAAACCTTTAAACATATTCTAGAATCGCCTTCTTCACAGGGCTTCGGATTTTCCATACATTAATTAGGCATTGGTGGTAGAAAACTCGAACTGCCACTGAAACACTTAATTTTCATATGTCAATTTGGAACTGTCTTTTTCTTCATCTTCCGTGTTGCTTCAGCCTTTACCTTTCTCTTCCAATCATACTGTTTTGATGCTTTGTTTGTGGTCTGCATTGTAGTTTCCTCTTACCTTTCAGTATAGAAGCGTCACTTATGTAATGAGCTTTCCTTTCAACTTCCAGATGATTGATAGTTGTATCCATGAACTGTGATTCTGACAGCATTATAGCTGAGCTCTTATTTTTTAGCTTATTTGCTTATGCTAGTCTTGACCGTCAGTAGAAATTTTGGGAAGAGTTTTATACTGTGTTGGTATGATTTGTGATCTCATAAACTTCAATTTAATTGGCTACAAAGAGAATCTCGAATTAGAGGACATTGGTGCTACTCGGTAAAGAAATTAAAATTCATGCATTGTGTTTAAGCTGGAAGTAGTAGGAATTCACGACTTCATTTAAAATCATAGTAAATAGAACAAAATTTTCAAGTCAATGAGTGTCTACTAACTCCTATCTGTGTATCAGCACGTGTACAAGTTGTCTTAAATGTTAAAGTAAAACTGCTTAATCACCTCTTCTCACCACTCTGAGAAGAACATAGCAACGATTTTGATGGAAGCTTCCTTGCCATGTAGCTCTGCAGCTGATGGAAGATGACATAGTTGCTGCAGTTGGCCCCCAATCTTCTGGGATAGCTCATGTCATATCCCACGTTGTTAATGAACTTCGGGTACCACTGTTGTCATTTGCTGCAACAGACCCCACACTTTCTGCACTGCAGTATCCATATTTCGTTCGCACCACCCAGAATGACCATTTTCAGATGTATGCAATTGCTGATTTAGTCACATATTTTGGATGGAGAGAAGTAATTGCCATTTTTGTAGATGATGATTATGGCAGGAATGGGATATCTGTACTGGGTGATGCCTTGGCAAAGAAACGTGCAAAGATATCTTACAAGGCTGCTTTTACACCTGGAGCACCAAACAGTGCAATCAATGAATTGTTAGTTGGGGTAAATCTGATGGAGTCTCGGGTTTATGTTGTACATGTAAACCCTGATTCTGGTCTGTCCATCTTTTCTGTTGCTAAGAGTCTTAAAATGATGAACAGTGGCTATGTTTGGATTGCTACAGATTGGCTTCCTTCTATTTTAGATTCAATAGAACCAGCTGATCTTGACAAAATGAATCTATTACAAGGGGTTGTTGCTCTTCGACATTACACCCCTGATACCAGACTCAAAAAGAAATTCATGTCTAGATGGAACAACCTAAAATATAAAAGTGCTGGACCTGCTGGGTTCAATAGTTATGCTCTTTATGCTTATGATTCAGTATGGTTAGCTGCTCGTGCTCTTGATGTTTATTTCAAAGACGGTGGAAGTGTATCTTACTCCAAAGATCCAAAGTTGCTTAACACAAATGGAAGCTCATTGAACTTGCAATCACTGCGTGTTTTTGATGGAGGCCAGCAGTTCCTCCAGACACTTACTGGAATGAATTTCACAGGTGTAAGTGGTCAGGTTCAGTTTGATTCAGACAAGAATTTAGTTCATCCAGCATATGAAATTCTTAACATTGTGGGAACAGGTACCCGCAGGGTTGGTTATTGGTCAAATTTCTCTGGTCTTTCAATGGTTTCTCCAGAGACATTATATGAAAAGCTGCCCAACATTTCTGCAAGCAATCAACATCTTTACACAATAATATGGCCAGGTGAAACGTCAAATGTTCCTCGAGGAAGGGTATTTCCATACAATGGAAAATCTCTAAGAATTGCGGTGCCCAACAGAGTGAGTTACCAAGAATTTGTTTCTAAAGACAACAATCCCCCAGGTGTTAGAGGATACTGCATTGATGTATTTGAAGCAGCATTAAATTTGCTTCCATATCCTGTCCCGCGCATTTATATTTTATATGGAGATGGTCAAAGGAATCCAGAGTACAGTGATCTTGTCAATGCAGTTGCAGAAAATGTGAGTATCTTACTTGTATCTATTGTTTATGTCTGCTGTAATTTCTTCTGGGTCTTTGTTAGACTGTCGCAGGTGCTAATGCTGTGCTATTTTCTCTGATTCTCTTCCTTTTCAAGAATTATGATGCAGCTGTAGGGGATGTCACAATAACAACAAATAGGACAAAAATTGTAGACTTTACGCAGCCTTATATGGAATCTGGACTTTTTGTAGTTGCTGCTGTCAAGGAGCAAAAGTCTAGCCCTTGGTCCTTCCTTAAGCCATTTACTTTCCAAATGTGGTGCGTTACTGGTGCTTTCTTTCTTTTCGTGGGAGCTGTAGTATGGATTCTTGAGCACCGTATCAATCATGAATTCCGAGGTCCACCAAGGCAACAGTTAGTAACGATATTCTGGTCAGTACTGCCCCTGATTATTAGAAGGTGCCCTCTTGTGCAGTCTTTAATTGCTAGTCTGCGCAGAAAGGTTCCTACTTCAAACTCTGTTTTAGGGAACATATGCTATATGATTTGGCATTGCATGGGTTCCCATAAATCTCCACTTGCTTCTTGATTGACAAACTAATAAAAAGGAAATGTGGTGAATACTGTAGTTGCAATGGATCGTCAGCATCTACATGTGTAGCATATGTAAAGATGCTAATGTTGGTCCAAAAGATGTTTACATATAGATCATATGCAGTGGTGCATGGTAATGCTTAAGTTTTAGTAATAGTTAAATACTGTTTACATAGAGGATGTCTACTTGACATGTTACTTTTGAAGGCTTTTATAATTTCTTGAAGAACTGTGTTACTGTGTTATACAATCTGACCGATTGTATTTTTCATCTTGCAGGTTTAGTTTCTCAACCATGTTCTTTTCACACAGTACGTGATTTAAGCCTGATCTTCTGCATTCTGTATTTGCTTGGTCAAATAAATTCTGAAGCAGAAATTCCTAATTTTATCTGCTGCTTGGGCATTATGTAGGGGAGAATACTGTGAGCGCTCTAGGACGTTTGGTGTTGATCATATGGCTATTTGTTGTGCTGATCATCAATTCAAGCTATACTGCTAGTTTGACATCCATTCTCACAGTGCAGCAGTTAACATCTCGAATTGAAGGCATTGACAGTTTGATCTCAAGTAATGAACCAATTGGAATTCAAGATGGATCATTTGCGTGGAAGTACCTGATTGATGAACTCAACGTTGCAGAATCCAGGCTTGTAAAACTGAAAAATCAGGATGAATATTTTGTTGCTCTTCAACGAGGACCACACAATGGAGGGGTGGCTGCAATTGTTGATGAGCTTCCTTACATTGAACTCTTTTTATCAAACACAAATTGTAAATTCAGGACTGTGGGGCAGGAGTTCACAAAAAGTGGATGGGGATTTGTGAGTACCAAAAGTTTTAACTTTCCATTAGATGACTGACAAACATTTCAATGTTGCTACAGCTGTAGTGCTTCTTTTCAGAAAATAGGGTGGTTCAGAAACTTTTTGATAAAATTTGAATTTTCTTTAAAAGATAACCTTAATAGTGATGCCAGATGTTGGAAATGAAGATAAGCTACAGTTTAGGTTGCAAGGAATCAAGAGGCAGAGTATGCAAACTTGTCTGGGCATTTGATTATGTACTTCTTCTTAGTTGCATCTTATATTCTCACTTTCGAAACCAAAAAAATCCTATTATGGTTTACCAATTTTTATTCAGTAGTATAAGCCATAACAAGAGTACATTCTATATTTTCTGTTCTTTCTATGTTTGCATTGGTTTATGGGTTTGATGTTTTGTACATTGTTATCACATACAGCATGATGTTCACAATCTTATTTCTTGTGTTGATTATTGCTGGTCACCAGCAGTAATCAACACAAGAAATAAGATTGTGAACATCATGCTGTATGTGATACCAGCAGTATCTCCCCTAAAACTCATCAACGAACTTCTGTAGTTGAAATTCCATCATTTTCTCGACCACTTAGGCAACTTTTGTAATTTTCTTAGCGTTGACAAGATACTACTTCTAATTGCAATTACTGATACTCCTCCACCTTTTATTATCATGTCAGTTCATGATTTCTCTTATATATTCTTCAATTAGATGTTTATTATGTGCACCTGTCAGCTTCTATCAGATTTCTTACGCAGTCATTTCATGTCCAGTTACCTGTATATTGTTGAAGAACTTTCTTACTCATTTTGTGTGTTATCCTTTAGCTAAAATTATAGATTTAATACTTTTTTTGTCTGAATTTACTGCTTATGATGAGCCATCACACAGGCAAAAGAAGAATTTTGGTGTTTGAATAAAGATGAAGGGTTTGATGAAATTCTTTTGAGAAGCTCTCACATATTAAATTGTCTTGTTGCAGGCGTTTCAGAGGGACTCTCCTCTTGCAGTTGATTTGTCAACGGCTATCCTTCAACTATCAGAAAATGGGGACCTCCAAAAGATCCATAACAAATGGCTAACACATACTGAATGTTCTATGCAAATTGGCCAAGGTGAAGATAGCCGACTTTCCCTGAAGAGCTTCTGGGGACTTTTCCTCATCTGTGGGATCGCATGCTTCATTGCTCTCACCATGTTCTTCTGTAAGGTCTTGTTTCAGTATCGTAGGTTTGTTCCAGAGGGTGGCGTCGAGGAAGAGGTGGAAGAAATTGAACCAGCAAGGTCTAGACGCTCACTACACTCAACTAGCTTCAAGGATTTGATTGATTTTGTAGACAGGAAAGAAGCAGAGATTAAGGAAATTTTGAAGCGTAAGACTAGTGATCGAAAGCGACAAGCTAGCTCTAGTGCAGATGATCGAGCAAGTTCACCTACTTAGGAGAACTTTATTTGCTGCTTGGTGTACTTTCCTCCGGTAATTTGGAGATCAATATAGCTTCGTGTTTGTGGTTTATACAACAAACTTAGCACTATGATATTCCAAAATTCTGGAGGTTTAGGTGAGTGGCCTGGATCAGAGGTTTTGGTTTATTGAGGTTGCTAAGATTCTATTTTATAGAGAAATCTTAGGCCAATCGGCAATCACTCATTTTAATTCTTAAACCAGCCTTCTCGAGACTAAAGTCAGATGATTTTATGTTCTATTGTCCAGGTCCTATATTGCCTTAAGGAGTCATGTTTCTATCTTTGAACCAGAGAAATTGGTTACTTATGTTCCATTTTGTGACATACTAAGATGCCTTATACTTCTCTACGTAAGGATATCCTTCCCACTTAAAGATCAGAACTGTTTCAAGATGTAGATAGTCTTGCATATTCGTCCCTTAATCGAGTGGAAAGTGATTTTTCTTCTATGACCAGTGTTGGAGCTTATCTTTATTGTTGTTATCTAGATTCAAGATGTCCACACTGATGTAGTCTTTCTTTAGAAATTCAAAGAAATTGTATTAATAAATTAAGTGTCCGAAGGAGTTACAATTTAAATGAAGAATTTGGGAATAGGTTCCTTGATGATTTGCATCGAAAGGTGACAAATAGTCTAAAAATCTCATCGAAAAGGTCGAAAATTTCCACATCTGCTTTTGATAATGTTGGAATAGGACCTGAGATATATGTATATGTTGAGAGCTCAAAATGCCGGTTTAATATCAGCTTACACTGCCAGTATTTTCCACTCAACCAACTTCTTTCTCAGCAAGAGAATCCAGCTGTAATTCCTCCTTTGCTAGCACTTACTATTCCAAGCTCCATCTTCTAGCTATACTCACCATTAGAACCCTGACATCAATGCAGGAGAAGATGGTTTCTCTTATTCAAGATGCTATGTTTAGTATAAAGCTACTCTTTTCTTGAATTTTGCTATTAAAAATTCTATCATTATTTTCTTCTCTCCAAATGACATAAAAAGAGGTTGACGTCCTCTTTCTCCAGTAACTTCATTTTGGAGGCAATTCTCCCAATCATTAAAATTGCAGTGGAGGTTAGACAGCTACAGAATTTGCATTTAATGTCCTTTAAACTAGTGAAATTTAAAGAAAATATGATCTCTATTTTCATGTTTAGTATTGCAGAGTTTGCATATGTTATTCAGGTTATGGGAGCTTTTTATTTTGTGTGGAGTGCTAAGTCTGTTTTTAATGACAAGCCATATGATAAAGGATAGCTCAGGAGGTATTTGAATGGACCATGCCAAATTTCTCCAAATTTTTTCTTCTTCACTCCTAATTTTGTGCTTTATTTCCCTACATATTTGTCTCCTTATGTAGACAAGATCACTGATGAAAGTGGGTCTAGGTTGATCCATAGGATGGTTATCCTCATAGATAGGCAAAGTGTATAGGACTTGCCTCCATGTTCACATTTTTTTAAAAAGGAATCTCGCCAATATAACATTTACTTAGCATTTTATGTGCCATCTTTTATCCGGCATCACTTTATATTCTGTTTTTTAGGTTGCCACCATTGTAGTCAGGGTTTCAAAAGACAGGTCAAGGAACTTAATATTGCTTTCCAAAAGAAGGAACTAAATAAGAATGAAGCTATAAAGGCTTACGGAGATCTTGAGATGTTTAAAAAAGAGAAACAAGGTTACCAAGGAGCAACCATTTAAATGTCTCGATGAACTTGAGAAGGAGTTGGACGTGACGAAAGGTAGGACTGAGCTTTAGACATTGTTGAGGGAGTTTTATATCTAATAACAGCCTCAATACACTGTAAGTATATGAATCATATCTTGTAGCATATAAGGTTATCGCTCTCGCGAGGATTATGCAAGGATTATTGATTTGAACCTAACTTTGTCTAAGGTATTTGGAAAATGAATAGAATGAAAATAAAAGGCAGAAATTGAAATAAACAATAAAACAAAGCAAATAATGACAAAATAGTGAGCTGCCAATTAATTTTTGGGTTGATCAAGATTGAATACTTATATTCTTTCCTTATTTTGTTCCTTTAACTATTTTCGATTCAATCATGTGTTTGATCATAGATTTCTTAAGATATTGATTACTCTCTCTTAAGTCCTAATTAATTAATCCTAATTGAATTAGAAAATTTCAGGTTTGCAATCTCTCAATTCACCAACCCATCCCTAACTTATTCAATTAAATCTAAAGCTATGCATTGGATAATTAATTTCTCAAACAAGATCTCTCTTTGAATGATTATTAATTTGATAATTGAGGGGCTGTTAGGCTACCAACTCTCATTGCACAATCTAATTTGATTATTTTGACTCATTCTCTCAATTTATTGTCAAGTATAAGCATGTACAGTTATTGCAAACACCAGAATATATATTGAAATCAATAATAATCAAAGTTAAAACAATTCCATAATAAATCCTTATATGAAATTTAGAATCTCATGAACAAGTTAAACATCTTGGAATTCAGATTACACATCCAGATTGATGAAATAACTAAGGAAAAGAAGAAAAACTTTGTTTAGGTCTTAATATGGAAAGTTGGAATTCCTGGACATTCCTTTTTGATCTCCCTTGTTTGATCCACTTTTTAGTATTGGCTTTCTGTTTTTTCGGTGTGTTTCACATCCTTAAATAGTTCTTGAGGCTTCTAGGGTTCTTTCTAGGGTTTTCCACTTAATTTGGTTCTAAAAATAACCCCAAAATGTTAAAAGACCAAAACAACTTAGGAGGTGGAAAAGTTGAAATTCGTTGGAATTGTTGTCTAGGAGATAAACGGTCTAATACACAACTATTTACTAGAATGTGTATAACTCAAAATCTCTATAAGTCTCGATTTTACACAGGTTGAGAGACTTACGTGGTCATAAACACGGCTGTGTAACCCTTATTTGCTCAAATCTTCCTTGTTCTTCAATTATTTGATTTCCAACACTCATAAACAAATCAAAAACCTCGTGAAACATAAAATTAAGATTGAAATCATGCTCTAAACCACATAAGCACTTAGAATATAAACAAATAGTCACTACAAGAATAATTGGTTTTTACCTTTTGTCGTTTTTCCGACGACTCTTCTCGATGGAATCACAACTTCTATCGGCAAACAAAATTTAAATTTAAATTTTTTCGTTAAATTTACTGAGGGAATTACAATTTTCGTAGCTAAAATTACCTATGGATATTGTAATTTCGTCACTAGATTTTTTGACAGAATTATATTATTCTATAGGTAAATTTAGCGATGAATATAGTGAATCTATCGGTAACTTTACCTACGGAATATTGTTCCATCAGTAAATTTATCGATGAAATTATAATATTCGTAGGTAATTTTAGCGACAGATAAACAATTTCCTTCGTTAAATTTACTGACAGAATATTTAGCGATGGAAGATAGCTTTCTGTCGGTAATTTACCTACAGAATATAGCGTTCCAACAATAATCTACCTACAAAAGATAGCTTTCCATTGGTAATTTACCTATGGTATTTTCATCTACCACTAGTCACTTCCCACCCAAATTTTCTGTTAATAATCTATTGATTTTTTTCTGCATTTAATATAATATAATCTTGATTGAAAATATAATGTAAACATTATGTTGATTGATAATATAATATAAAAATTATGATGTAAACAATAAGTATCTTGAAAATAACTATAAATTAGGCATTCATACAAAAACTTAAGAGCATCAAAACATCAAATAAATTCACTTAAGTATTGGAATAATATAAATCTAAGCTATGGAGTTGGTGAAGGTGGATGATCTGACTACTGCGATGAGGTGTTGCCCCTCCACTTCAACTCATCCATCTCATTACAGAATTGGGTTATGTACTCCATCGACTATTGCCATTGAGTTGCCAGCCTCTTTACTGTGCTCTCAAGTTGAACGACTCTCTCAGAATATAAGTGTAAAGTTTAGTTACTTACAAGTTTCTCCGCATGGTTTTGGTGGGTCATAGATCCTCCAGTGTGTACAGGAAAAAACTCTCTCCCTTAAGTCCTTCACGTTTGTTTGCAGAATTGCGCTCTGAAATGGAGATTGTCTTGGGTGTTGCCCAATACTGCTGCCAACAACTCTATATTTCTTTAGATATATAAGGAGGTCGTACACTATTTTTATGTATCGAACTAAGAAAGTCTTTATGACGTGCATAAACTTGCCTCTCCCTTACATTATAAATGACAACATCAAATTTTGAATCCTAAAAAAATCCTTTCTAAAAGAAATAAAAAAATCAAAACATACTATAAGTACTTATAAACTACAATATTTATCTAATTAATGTATAAAATTCGATAAATAAAAAAGATTAAAGATTTTTTTTTGTACTTGAAACTCTTAATAATAAAAATCCTGTCTCTTGAGAGATATTCTTCTATGTATTAACCTCAAGTTTTATCTTCTCCTTGAATTTGGATGAGATATTTCTTGAGCACGTTCCGGACTAAACCAACCTAATATATAAGCTAATTTAGATCATTTTCAAATTAAAACCTATAAATTCAGTATAAAACTATGGTGTTATCATGTATTACAAAATTTTTACAACTTCACTCACAAATTGTTGACAATTTTGATGTAAATTCTTTTATCAACTCCCTTAGCTCCAAGCTGGAGGCTGCCTTCTTCATTTGCAATGTTTACCCCTGATATCTCTATTAGTATAGATTCAGATTTTGGTTTGGGAGTAGGGCTACTGAATGGTGTAGTAGGGCTGCTGGATGGTATAACAATAGGGCTACTAGATGGTATAGGAACTGTACATGGGGAAGATGATACCTCATCTGGATGTGTACTAGCTAGATGTGCAACACCTAATTTTGTAGCATCTATAGAATGTGATGCTTCACCTGGACATGCACTGGCTCCTCCAAATGGTGGTAACCTGACCTTTGGCCGCAACATTTCCTATTATCTCTTCTGTAACATATTTTTAACCTGAAATTCACATTTTATTGATTATTGCACTAATAGAACAATATAAATTAAATATAACAATATATTGCTGATGCAATAATAAATTTATTCATATAATATTCTATTACTTGCATAAGTTAATCGATATCATCACTTAGTAGTAATCAAAATCATCATCTTCTTTTTTTGAAGAATTAAAATCAAACTCAGGCTCCTATTCAAATCTCTCGCCTTCTATAGGTTCCTCATCCTCTCTAGATGAAATTTCAACATAGTCATTATTTAGATTGTTCAAAGGATCAATCTCGTCATATATTGCACATGCATTTATTTCATGAACATCTTCCTAAAACTCTTCACTTTTAATTCTCTTATTTTCTCCTTTTCCATGTAATTGAAAAAGAACTCCAGGTTTTAATTTGGAAACGACTAGCTAATCTAACTTATCTTGTCTTAAGATGGGAAAAGGGACATAATATACCTAGATCGCTTGCATCACCAACACGAAAGGTTTTAATTATCTAAATCTTCTTCGCTGGTTGATTTCAAGTAGATTGTATTGGCTGTGCACTTTTGTTCCAACATTAGAAGTTGGATCAAACCATTCACTTAAATATCACACTCTATTTTATTGGCAATGCAAGGTACTAAATTTTAAGTATCTTAATAATTTTACCATAGTAATCCATTAATTCTCCTTGTATGCAAACCCCACTATTTACTATTGCCATACTATGACCATGATATTCTGTATGAAATTTGTATATATTAACAAAATACACCGGATATGATTTAATAGTTCGCAAAGGTCCTTTTGCAAGATCACATATGAACTTGTTCTCTAATGGATTTTTTGAGGCCTACATCAAAATTTATTATCATATTAAATAGTATAATGTCATTTAAACACTTTGATATGATAATTCAATGATTTTAATTGTTACAAATGAAAACTTACATATTTCTCGAACTATGAAGGAAAGTGTCTTTCAACTTTTTTATTGATATCATCCTGTGCTTTTCTGGCATTAGCTCATGTAACCATTTCTCGTATAATATAAAAGCATTATTATATATTTTAGTTGTGAACACCATTAACCTCGAAAAACAAAATAATAAATTTTAAAATTAACTTAAACTTACTGCACAAAAGGTTGAACCTTTTACCAATTCAATAAAATGTAACCATGGGCAGCCTCTATGTCTTCTTATATTAACATTCTTCTTGATGAGCATCCATATGTTCATCTAGGATATGTGAAAATGGATAAGTTATCATCATCATCACCCGTTTCTCCCCAATGTCATTACGGGGAACTTTTTTTTCTCTTTTGTGAACATACGTCTCAAAATAATGCGAGCAAATTGTACTTGCTTCCTCTAGTAAATAAGCATTACATATTGAATCTTCAACTCTAGCCTTGTTTTTAACATTTTTCTTTAAGTGATGCAAATACCTACATTACACATAGAGTTATTAAAATTCCGTGATTAAAACTTGCTATAAGTTTTATTTAAACATTAACTATAGTTCTCTCTTAAATGGATACATCCATTAATATTCAACTGGACCAGTAAGTTTAGCCTCGTGTGCTAAATGTATAGGTAGATGATCCATACATTCAAAGAAGCTTGGAGGGAAAATCCCTTCTAATTTGCATAAGATAACTGGAATTTTCCTTTCTAGTTTTACATTGTCCTTTGTCCTCCTTCAATGTTCATTATGGTGTTGAACAAATTGTCAAAAATATAATTTTTCAATATGCATCACATCTAGATTATAACATATCAAATTAGTTTTACAATATGGAAAATCCCAAAAGATACTTTGTTTTTTCCAAATAAAGTTTTTACTAATGCTTCTATTAACTTCTTCAACGTCAAGTTCTGTAACTTTCAATAACCCTAATTCATCAATCTATTATTGTTGGGTCCTATTTCTAAAGCCCAACTAATGCTTTGATACCATAAGTGTTAGACACCCCGCCCTCGAGAGACAAGCACCCGATGTCCTAGGTGACATCTGGACACGTCTCCGACAAGGGGGGAGAGCCCACACCAGTAAGTCGCCAAAATCGAAATCATTTTTTTAACTTTAGAACCGATTTTAGAAATCTTTGGATTAAGATTTCAAAATGACTTCTTTAGAACAATTGTATTTTAATGTCTCTAGTTTGTTTTGAATCAAGAATCACCTCATTCAGAGATCTACAGATCAAAATATCATCAAAATATCGAAGTATGTTTAGTACAATATCCAATTTATGCTCTTCAGACATGTTTTTGTACAAAAGGAATAACTTTCCTTAGAAATGTCGGATTAAGGTCATCTTAGGACGGTTTTGAAGAGAACTTCTATATCTAAAACTTCTGTGAAGACTCTAAGGAGATATTTTTCCATTTGGAGGGCCAAAACATGGGCTGTGTGGAAATACACGGGTATATTATGTACTCCTCGAGTCTGATGGCCTTTTTGTTCTTGGAAAACACTGTCAGTGTTAATTTACAAGGCCTGACCATGTAATCTTCGGATTTTTACTGAATTCTCCCTCTAGGACATCTCCAATGGATCCTACATCCATTCTAACGCCACTTTCACTCATAATCATTCCAAATTTAACTCTCCTAGTGCGATATCACTTCATTTACTATAGCTGTTTTGTATATACATCCTATGCAGCATCACTAACTTATAATGATCATATCTCTCTAGTCCGATGTCCAAACATTTCATACTTTATATCCTTGTAAATCTAAAAGGATAAGATACAAATTTTAATGGACAACTTTGTCTAATTAATCCTAGATTAATACATATTTTCCCCTGAAGTCAGAATACAAATTTTACCCCTATGAAAAACTTGAAATTTGCACTGTACAAACTTAGAATGTCATGAGCATAACCATTCAACTACTAATATTATTTCATCAAACTCTCTAATATCTACTCATTTGACTCATCACTTACAACTAATTCTCATCATTCACAAAAATCTTATCTTTCTTTTTCCATAACATCTCACTTATATATAACAATAATTCATGTTCAAAATTCATCATCCCAAGTTGATAACTTCATCAAGTATACCTAATTTCAACTCAACATCATCCATACACAATTCATATTTCATTAACATCATAAGATAAAGGTTTACCAAGCTTTAATGGCATTTCAAGCCACAATACATTATTTCGCAAAATCCCCAAAATATAAAAGATACTTGAATGATAATTGCTCAAAATGCTACTACAGCCTTGTTTACATAAATTACTCCAAAACAAAACAAAAGATGTAAATTCGGAGTGATGTCTTGACTCTCTTTCTCTCGATCTCTTGCTCATCACTTGAAAATGGGACTGAAGAAGGGGTGAGCTTAAAACTCATGAGTAACAATTTTATAATTAGAACTAAGCAAAAACCATTAAAATACTCACATTGAATCATTGAAACACATATTTCCTAATTCTCAATTTATTAAACAATTTATAAGCAACCTAAATCACGCATTCAATAAGCTTGTCAACATATAAGTGCATCAAAATGGTTTGGGTGGGTCCAAAATAGAAAATACTACACAATTTCACATAATGGTCCTGTGTAGCTGTGAACAGAACGTACTATCGCAACCCCACTTAATGGTCTTGCGTAGCCATAAACTTAGGGGAGTCCGTGAAGGAGCTTCATGTCACTAGTGGGTAGGTGGAGAAGTGTTTTGTCAAAGTACACTTGACGTAACTTAGTGGACTACCACAAACCCACATAATCATGCATTTCACATCTTGTAAAAACATTACTCAAAATGACACATTTCCGAAACTTGATTTCATAACCATAATATCTTTTCAAAAATCATTTTCATATTCTCTTAAAATCATTTCCATCGTTCATTTCATAAATCAATAACACAATTCATATACAAACATGTAGCACATTCTTAAAGCATTTAAAAAGCAATAAATGCATATGAATAAAGTAGTTGAAAATCATTTATTTCCATATCTTGAAAGGAACATTTATGGCTTATTACTTAATTATAAAAATGTAACCCACTTTGAATTCCTTGCTTATAACTTGCTCAAATGTGCCTCTCCTCTTCCTCCCCTTGTCTTTCTTGATTCCCTTTTTATAGGCAAAATCTTAAATTCAATAGGGTTGCAAAATTGAAAACCCACAAAGCATATTCAATAAAATTTATCCTAGAATACATAAACCTATGCATTTTCTAAACTCCATAGACTAAAACCCTTCCAAAAATCCAAAGAATCCAAAATGTACTTACCTTGAATCTTCACCAAATAATGAGTTTCTTAGCTCAAAAGAAAGCTCTTTTCTTCCTCTACCTCCTTCTCTTCTTGCATTACCTCAAAATCTCTCTAGAAAGCTAAGAAAAATTGAAGCCTATTTGATTTTCTTTTCTTTCCTCTCAAACCACCGAAACTCTCTTATTTTTCTCTCTTATTTTTCATTTCTTCTCTTCTTCTCTCCCTTTAATTCACGTTTGTCTCTTCTTAAAAAGCAAGATCACATTTTCATCTTCGAATCATACCCTTAATGAGTGTAGAATGTCCATTTTACCCTTCCTTATATGCCTTATGTTCTTTATCCTTAAGTGAACTACCAAAAATGCCCTTATAAAATCTTACTACCTTAATTCAATTAACCCATGAAAAAAAATCCTAATAACCTTGACATAATATAATAATTAACTCAAAAATTAATCTATCATGTCCTCATAATTTATTTAAATCATGCTTAACTTAATACAATAACAAGAAAAATTTAGGGGGCCAATAAGAAATGTGTGCCTCCATCACTTATTATCGTACTTGGCACCCCAAACCAGTTGAATAATTGTTCAATGAACTTTTGCATTGCCTTCCCATTATTGGTTGGAGATGTTACTACTTTGACCTAATGCGAAATATAATCCCCTCCTACTAGAATGTACATATTTCCCATTGAAGATGGGAAAGGACCTATAAAATTGATGCCCCATACATTAAAGACTTCCACTTCTAAAATGTTGGATAAAGGCATCTTATCTCTTTTAAAGATGTTACCTATTCTCTGGCATCGATCACATTGTGCTACGAAGGTCTAAGCATCCTTAAACAACTGTGGCTAATAAAATACAATCTCAAGCATCCGAGTTGCCGTTTTGTTGGCTCCATAATGCCCAACATATTGACCTTCATGACATTGCTTTAAGATGTCTATCATTTCTTCCTCTAGAACACATCATCACATTAACCCATCAGCATATGCTTTATATAAAATTGATTCATCCCATATATATCAGTTACAATCATGCCAGAATTTTTTCCTTTGTTGGTAAGATAGATCTAACAGAAGTTTACCACTAGCAACATAATTTGTGATATCGAAAAACCATGGTATAGTCAAACTCTCTAGTAGCATCAGGGTTTCATCGGTGAAATTTTTGTTAATATCATTGCTTGGCTTGCATTCCCCTCCTTCAAGTCTGGATAAGTGGTTTGCAACCACATTTTCTGCTTCCTGTTTGTTTTTCACCTCTATATCAAATTCTTGTAAAAGGAACACCTGTCAAATAAGCCTTGGTTTTGCATCTTTTTTGTTGAAAAGGTATTTTAATGCCGCGTGATAGGTGAATACGATTACCTTTGAACCCAAAAGGTATTATTGAAACTTATCACACGCGTACACTACTACGAATAGTTGCTTCTTTGTAGTGGTGTAATTCAACTAAGGTCTTATTAGCATAGTAAATCACATGTAACCTCTTATCTTTCCTTTGGCCCAATATGAACCTATGGCTTGGTCACTTGCATCACACATAACTTCGAATGGAAGTGTCTAGACATGCCTCCTTTAGTGTGTTGAATGCAGACATACACTTGTCATCAAATAAGAAGGGCACATCCTTAACTAAATGGTTTGTCAAAGGTCTTGCAATTTGCGAAAATTCTATGATGAATTGACGGTAAAATCCTGCATGACCTAAAAATCCTCGCACACCTTTTACATTGCTTGGTGGTGGAAGTTTCTTTATCACTTCTTTTTTTGCTTTGTTAACTTCGAATCCTTGGTGTGAGATTTTTCACCCTAGTACTATCCCCTCTTACACCATAATATGGAATTTCTCCCAATTCAGCACCAACTGTGACTCTTCACATCTTTGAAGAACTCTGTCCAAATTAATTAAACATATTTTGAAAGAATATCCAAAAATTGAAAAATCGTCTATGACACCTCCATTATATCTCATATCATGTCAGTGAAGATAAACATCGTACATCTTTGAAATGTAGTTGGGGCATTGCAAAGTTCTAGAGGCATCTGTCTGTGCGCAAAGATACCATAAGGGCAAGTGAATGTAACCTTTTCCTGATCATCAGGGTAGATGAAAATCCAATTATATCCCGAATATCCATCTAAAAAGCAATAAAATGAATGACCAGCTATGCTTTTTTATCATCTGGTCTATGAATGGAAGATGAAAATGATATTTTTTAGTTACTTGGTTGAGTTTACGATAATCTATGTATACTCTCCATCCTGTGACTGTTTTTGTTGAAATTACTTCTCCAATATCACTTTCTGTTACTGTCATTCCATCCTTCTTAGGTACACATTATACTGGGTTGATCCATTCACTATCGAAGATGGGATAAATTATCCTTGCATCTAAAAGTTTGATTATCTCCTTCTTGACCACCTCTTTTATGTTAAGATTCAACCTCTGTTGATGCTCCCTCACCATTGTACATCTTTCCTCTAGGTTTATTCGACGCATGCAAACATTTGGGCTTATGCCTTGAATGTTAGCAATCTGCCATCCGATGGCTTTCATTCACTTTCTAAAAATTTCTACCACCTTACTTTCTTGTTTCTCATTCAATTGATTAGAGATTATTATCGGTAACGTTTGACCTTCACTTAGAAAGGTATATCTGAGATGTGCAAGTAAAGGTTTAAGCTCTAATGTTGGTGGTTTTTCTGTAGATGGTGGTATGGGTGCTTCAGTTTGAACAAATTTATCTTGATTCATTTGAACATCTGACTCCTCCATCTCATCATCCCCTTTAGATTCAAGTTTTTGATATCCATTGTCTGTCTCTACTTCCACTGACTGTACTTTTGGAATGCAACTCTTAATTTGTTCTTGCACATTTTGATCCATAATTTGAACCTTTATGTATGCACTGCTTGTTATTGGATTCTTTATGGCCTTATTCATATTGAATTCGATCTGATCCTCACCTATATGAAGTGTTAATTTCCCTTCGTTAATGTCAATTATAGCTTTCCCTGTATTCATAAATGGTCGACATAGGATTAGTGGGCAGTTCTTATCTTGTTTAAAATCCTGAACCACAAAATCTATAGGAATAATGAACTTGTCCATTTGCATTAGAACGTCTTCCACTATTCTAAACGGTCTTTTAATGGATTGATCAGCCAACTAAATTAACATCGATGTTGGCTTGACCTTACCCACTCCCAACTTCTTGAATATTGACAAAGGCATAAGATTAATGCTTGCTGCTAAATCACACAAACACTTTGTAAATTCAATCTTACCAACCATACATGGTATTGTGAAACTCCCTGATCTTTCAATTTAGATGGCATTAGACTGGTGACTAAGGAACTGCAGGTGTTAGTTAGAGCTACCGTCTGATTATCTTCCTAGGTACACTTTTTTGATAATATTTCCTTTCAAAATTTTGCATATTTAGGCATGTGTTCCAACACCTCTGCAAAGGAGAGATTTATCTATAGTGTCTTTAAGTTCTTAACAAATTTTGCAAATTATGCACTAACTTCTTCTTTTGTAATTGTTGAGGAAAAGGGATTTTGGGTTGATATGGTAAAGGTGTGACATAAGGAGGGTATTCGCTCATATTCATTTCTTTCTCCTTTTCTTGATCTTTCTAAACAGGATGGATGGGCTCCTATGTTGTCTTTATGGGTGGTTCAAATTCCTTTCCACTACGAAGTGTAATAGCTTTTAATTGCTCCCTTGGTTTTGCTCCCAAAGTGATAAAAAGACTTCCTAAATTCTGCGTAGAAAAAAAGTTTGACAATTGGTGTATTTGGACCTCTAGATTGTGTGTTAAAGAGGCATGGTTCTTTTTTTTACCTAATTTATGTTTAGTTAATTTATTGAGCAAACTCATTATTAACAAATTATGAATATGATCCTAGCTCACCAGAGAAATTAAAATAATCTTTTTAAAATATTTATAAGGCTATTTGATCGTAGTTTTTCGATGTGTGTAAGTTATAATTAATAACCTTGATAATCCATAAGTGTACGGGTCATTCACATAGTACCTAAGGTGTCGATTCTATGAGGAGAGATAATTTAATCCTAAAATCTAAGGCCAAAATAATTTGCAGTAATTTAAAATGTAAAGAAAGGGCAAGAATTTAATTCAATCATGCAACTTAATTCCAAGAATAAATTAAGAAAATATTAACAAAGTAGCAGTTGCAACACACACTTAAGACTCAACCTAAGGAAATTATCAATTGAGAAAGGGAAATTTTTACCTATCTTTAACACTAACCTAATTGATTATGAATTATTGGATTATTGGTCCTAGGCGATCCTAGGGTTGATTAGTTTCTCTCGAGTTATAACCATTAACCCTCAATTATAAACCCTAATCAGATTATGGAAAATTGCAATCTCTCAATTAAAAATCTATCCAAAATCCTAATTAGATCTGAAGTTGAGCAATAAACCATTGGGAACTTATATAAGATCTCTCTTCACACAATTACTGATTTGATTAATTTCTCGTTCTTATTAAATCACCTAACTGTCTTTAGCCCAATTTATTTTTTTTCATTTGATTCACCCTCTTAGTCTATTACTAAATTATACAATCATAGAAATCAATAACAATAAATCCAATAAATATAAAACAATTAGATTTTTTAAATTAAAGATAAAAAACCCAAAGGTGAGTATAGAATATCTCAACATTCACAATCCTATCATCAAATTGCTATTCCCAATTCTATATAATAATAAAAATGGAAAATAATAGGAAATACGATTCTAAACAAAGACGGGAGGTAACAAAATCGGGACCTCCAAATCCTGGAAGTACGTTGATGTCAACTTCTTCTCCACTTCTCTCTTCCTTCTTCTCTTTCTTAATCTCTCAACAATTCTCTCTAGGGTTTCTCTCTAAAGTGGCTGATGCAAAAGCTCCTTCATCTTCTTTCTCTTATTCTTTATATACCTTTTGTGTTCAGGGTAGTCCTAGGATTTTTTTATGGTCCAAAAGGTCCAAAAACTCCCTCAAAACTTGACATTTTTGAGTGTCTGCGCGTCTGTCCAATGCAGACCACGATTATGGGCCACATTTGAGACTTCTGTCACAATCATGGAAATCAAGCCATGATCATAGGCCATGTCCTGGGCTTCCATCACGATCGTGACATATGGGCAGCATCGTTGACTGACTCTAGTGCTTCTATCACAATCATGGCCTATTGTGGCACAATTGTAGGCTATTGTTTCGGCCCGAGTGTCTCCAAAAATTCTTTGTTCTTCTATGTTAACCTTGAAATATTCGCAAACACATCAAGATACCTCAAATACATAATAGTTAAGATTAAAAACTTGTACTAAAACACTTAAACATAATTAATTAACAAACTAACACAATTCTAAACTAAACACATACTAAACGATTAAGTTAACACTTAAAATACATATCAAACTAAGCCCCAAAACATGATGCAATTCACACTTATCACTATTATTTTGAACAAAATAGTGGAAGTAATATATAATTAAAGTATTAATTTATTTGGTTGTCATGGCAAATAACCAATTACTTTGTTTTCTTATTGAGCCCTTTCTTATTTGTAGTATTTGTAGATTAGCACACCAAGAATATCTAAGGAGAGGTGTCTTGGTGTATATTGTTTGCTGATGACATTGTTTTAGTGGGTGAAACAAAAGAGGGTATTAATAATAAGTCGGACGGGTATGTTAGAGTCAAAGAGCTTTCAATTGAGTGGGACTAAGAATGAGTACTTATAGTGTGACTTTTTACGCCACAAGATTACATCTAATATGGAAATCAATATTGGTACTGAAGTTATACCATAAAAATATTACTTTAAGTTCTTTGGATCCATAGTCTAAAGTAGTAGCAAAAGGTGACAACATAGTTCACCATATCCAATCAGGGTAGGTAAAATAGAGGAACACGTTAGGAGTTTTATTTGACAAGAAGATATAACTCAAGCTAAAAGGTGAATTCTACTGTTTAGCAATTAGGTTGACCATCCTCTATGCGGCAGAGTATTGTTCCATTAAGGAAGTTCACAGTTATAAGTTAATGTCAACGGAGATGAGATGCTCCATTTTATATCTAATCTTATAAGAAAAGATATGATCAAGAATGAAGTGGAAAGAGATAAGTTGGAGGTGGCTAACATTGATAGTAAAATAATATAGATAAGGCTTAGGTGGTTCAAACATATTAAAAGGAGACAACCTAATGCTGTAGTGAGGAGATATGAGAAAATTATACTTAAAGATTGTTAGAGAAGAAGAGGAAGACTCAAGAAGAATTAGAGGGAGATGATCAGGTAAGATACGACCCTAGTAGAGCTTATTAAGGACTTGGCCCTTAATAGGAAACATCAAAGAACTAGGATATAGGTAAAGGGCTTTATATAGAGACATCCTTCTCTTTTCATAAGCCTTTTGAACTTTTCCTTCGATTATTGTTTCTTTTAATTAAAATGTTTGTTTGTAGCAATTGTTCCTTTAGTTATTTTATTTATTTATTTCATATTTTTAATTATTTGTCTATTTAATTTATTTATTTGTTCTCTTTCTTTTTATTTATTTATTTACTTACTTTTATCTTCTTAATTTAATTGATTTTTTCTTTTATGCAGTTATTTGTTTATATATTTGTCTATTACTTTTAAAAGTCATTTTCTTTTTTCTTTTTTTTCATGGGTCTATCGAAAATAACCTCTCCACTAGTTAAGTATAAGGTTGCACACTTTTGGACCTCCCCAAACCCCAAAGCTCAGTAGGATCCTATTGGCACTTTATTGTTGTTTATACTAAGTTTTAGTAAACTAAATTCTTAACGATATGTTACATCTAAGAAGAATTCTCAAACTTAGAAAGAAAATTTGTATGCTTATTATGTAATATTGTTATTAATATATATTAAGGATTTTGATAACAAAGTTTTAGAGATATGTCAATATCATATAGATGATAAAATATAATGATAATTTGAGTTAACTAACATCTCATAAACTTTAATGGAAATATGAAAGAGGAATGGCACCACCATGATAACATAATGCAAATAGTTATAAGAAGTAAAGCTAAAAGTATAACACATTGAGGAAATTAATCCAATTTAGCCTACTAAAAGCATAAATAAGGCTACAATTGAAGGAATTAACTTAGATACGATAATAGTTCTTTTTAAAAGGATAATGATTGTTGAATAAAAATTAATTGAACTAATTTTGTGAATTTGTGTTGGATTAAAGAAGATTTGTGCTTAACATAAGTGACAAGAATTAAAAGTTAGATAATTGAGACATCCTTTTTCATGTTAGTTAAATCAACAATGAGAACCATAAAGTTAAATATATAGATATATGTATCCTTTTGATTTTGAATCATACGGAATTTATGGAAAGAATGACTAAAATTAACCTTTGGTGAAAATATGATAATGATAGTGAAGTTATTAAATCTTATCCATATGATATATAGGATGTAATAATAATTCATAAAAGATGAATAATTGTATTTTATTAAATTTATTAATGACTTTATACAATATAATTATATGTATTAAATGAAATATCAATTTATATTTTAAATTTTCAAATTGTTTGAATCTAAGTGGAAATTAAGTATTAACAATGCTGAAGCAATTCGATGAGATCGATATGGTGAGATTTATATTTTCATGATTATCTAAAAGGAATGGGATTCTATAGTGAATATCTCCATAACTTAATTCCATAATAGTATAAATTTATGTAAGAAGGAAAATACAATACGAGATATTATACAATGTAGTATTTATTCCTTTTAACCCTAATGCAATAAGTCACCTTTGATAGTTCTAATTAACTAAGTTAGCAAGATTCCATACTAGATATCAAATGATAAGACTTTAAAAGAGTCAAAGTTAATGAATTTGGATGTGATGATTAATTAAAGCATATCTTATTGAATAAATTTAGAATTAAATCAGATTAATAAAAGATTATTATATATTTAAAAGGTCTGATATCATCTTAAACTTCATATGAAATAAAATGTTTACTTCAGTTAATACTTATAAGACAATGGTTCTCAAGAGAAGTAGTAAGAGTATGATGATGCTTGAAAAGATTTAAATCTTATAACAATACATTTAATTGAAACTAGTGCCTTTGTTGATGTTAGCTTAAGGTTAATATTTAACGATTTTGATGATAATTGTATAATATTTCAAAATTCAAATTGGATTTATTTCCTTGTACAATTAACAGTCATATTCTCAGAAGGAAATAAAATCATAATAAATACATTTTCTCTTTCAGGAAATTTCTTTACTACCATATTAGAAATGGTTTATCCGAAAGAATCCTATTAATTATGCAGGTCATATATTAGTTATGTGATTATTGGAAGATTTTGGCAAACATGGCATTGAAGTTATTTAGAGTTAAATCCATCTAATTGACTAAACATGTGAGTAAAGCAATGACAAGTTAAAGAAACTAACTATTTAAGGAAGAGTGACAACACTTATGAAGACAACAAACATATTCAGACTATCAAAACATTTTAAACAGTATCTATACTCTTAAGAGCCATATCTTTAATAATGTGCTTTAGAAAGTGAAATCACTTTATCAAGAGAGAAATTTTTATTTTGTTTTTCTATGAGCTTTTTAGAAGCTTGTTATACACTTCGATTGTGGAAGGTTGGAGAACCTTGAAAATTATATACTTGTAAGCTTGGAGAGGCTCAACAAATTTAATACTCAATTTTTGTAGTGAAACACTCAAAGTTGGATACTTGAGGACTAGACGTAGGCTTGGGTTGTAAGCCAAACTAGTATAAATTGTCTGCGTCTTTCTTCTCTCTCTTTAAATTTTAAATTTCTACACTATATTATGTGTGTGTTATTTTTTAACAAGAGGCTAGTTCACTTTTATAAGAGGCTTCTTCTGTTTTCAACTTGCAAGAGGTTCCTTTCAGTTTTAATAAGTGCCTTTTATTTTTAAATAGTTTTAACAGGATTTATCAATTAGTAGACTCCTTTAGTTTAATCAGGGTCCTATCCCAAAAAAGTCTCCTATTACCTAATAAGCTCTTATCATTTAAAAGATTTTATCATCTAATAGGCTCCTACTGTCCCTTTTTAACTAGGATCTGGTTATTATATGAACTGAAATAACTTGCGAAAATTTTTATACACACAATTCACCCACTCTTATGTGTGTTTGTTTTATCATTTGGTATCAAAGCGAGAGTTTCATATTTTTGTGTTTTACAACACGTAATAGATCATAGTAAACACCTTAAGAAGTTTTGAAGGACAATTTGTCTAAAAGCCTCCTTACTTCAATGTAAACAACTACTCATATTAGAAAGAGAGAATGATCATATATCTCCATTCGGTAGATATCGAAGTGTGGTAACCAATTAAAGTTGTTGTTATAATTCCCACTTCTAATAACATAAAAGTATGGACTGATGTTGATAGGAGAAATGCACATCTAAAGGCTAATGCAAAACATCACCTAACATATGCGTTGTCTCCAAAAGAATATGAAAAGATGTCCTACTGCTCTACAACAAAAGAAATGTGGGACAAACTTCAAGTCATGTTTAAAGGAACAAATGAGGTAAAGAAGCATAGAATAAGTCTTTTAATGCATCAATACGAAATTATTGGCATGAAAAAGGGAGAGACCATAGATGAATTCTTCGGATGCTTCAACATCATCATCACCACCCTAAAGAACTTGGGAAAGATATACATAATGACGAGCTCGTAACAAAGATTCTGAGGTCACCACCAAAGAAATGGAGGCCTAAGGTGACAAATTTAGAAATGGAAAAAGATTTAGATACTATTTTACTTGACTGGCTTTAAGGAAATTTGATGATCCATGAAACCAAGCTTAGGCGAGATGAAGGATCTTCCTACAGAAAAGGAATGGCACTAAATGAAATTAACGGATCAAGCAATGATGAATGTGATACTGAGTTGCAAATAGATGGAGATTACGAGTTCAACTTTATGATTAGAAAATATGCCCGCTTCTACAAAAAGAAACTGATGATGAAAAAGAAGGAAATAAAAAAGTTGGAAACAACATATTCATATCAAAAGGCAGCAACAACAATAGTGTACACAAAACAGTCAAATCATATGCTATCACTGCAAAAAGCCTGGACACATAAGACTATAAAGCAAATGATGACTGTAGCCTAGTCAGATGGGGATTTTGAAAACTTTGAGGAAGAAGAACCAGAAGAAGTTAGCAACGTTTGCTTTATGGTTGAATCAGGAGATGATGAGGTATATTATTCTGACTCTTATATTAAAGTTAATGAATTGAAAGTTGCATATCATGAATTGTATGATCAGTCCAAAAGGTTGAAGGTGAAGTACTTTAAACAAGTTGAGAAATCCAAAAGTAATGATACATCTATGAAGTGTAAGATTAATCATTGGAATCTGCGAATGAAAATTTGACAACCAAGAATATGTCTCTTGAGATTGAATATAAGAAAAAGATTTTTGAAAAGGAATATCTGGAAGAAAGAGTAGCTAAGCTGGAAAATACACTGCTTAAAAATGATTTTGAAAAGGTAAAACAGTTAGAAGAAAAATTCAACACCTTAGAACTTGAAAAGAAGAAAAGTGCTTGAAAGATTCTATCTCTAAAGAAAGATCTAGAAAATTTTGTTGATGGAAGGAAGAATCTTGATGTGTTGCTTAGTCATTCATGTAATTTTTAAAAAAAGAATTTGTCTTAGATGTATGTTTGGAGATCGAAAGGTCAAAATATTAACTTGAAAAGACCTAAGAAAATTTGGGTACTTTAAATGAGATAAAGCTTTCTGTAGATACGCTTCAAGATGGAGTTGAAAGAAAAGAAGGAGGCAATTTTGTCTTTACAGACAAAAATAAAGAAAGGTTACCAAAATTTGTAAAATTGGTAATTCTGACTCTACCTCCATTGATAACATTCTCTTTGATGATGGTTTGAAATATAATCTGTTGAGTGTGAGTCAGCTATGTGACAAAGGCTACAAAGTCATTTTCAATGCATCTCATTGTGAAATTGTCGATGTTTAAAATGATAATATTATGTTTGTTGTCCTAGAAATCAAAATATATATTGCGCTTAATTAAAAGGCATGTCCTCATAAAATGTTAATTGTTTTATCTCTTTAAAAAAGGACTCATTTATTTGGCATAGAAGATTTGGACATGTTAGCATGAGTATTCTATCAAAATTGTCTAAGAACAAGTTAGAAAGAGGATTACTGACCTTAAAGTTCAAAAGTAGTATGGTTTATGAAGCTTTCTTAAAAGTTAAACAACTTTTCTCCTAAAAATATGCTGACTACTAGCTAACCACTTGAACTTATGCATATGGATTTATTCGGTCCCACTATGAATCAAAGTTTTGGTGGTAAACATTATAGTTTTGTTTTAGTAGATGATGACTCTAGATTTACATGGGTTTATTTCTTATCAAATAAGGATGATGCTTTTGAAGTATTTCAGAAGTTTTGCAAAAAAATTTAGATAGAAAAAGGGTACTGCATCATTTTAATTTGAAGCGACCATGGAGGAGAATTTGATAACAAAAAGTTTGAATAATTCTGTAACAGCAATGGTATAACTTATAACTTCTCTTGTCCAAAGATGCCTCAACAAAATGTAGTTGTAAAGAGAAAGAACAGAACTTTGTTTAATATAGCCAAGACCATGTTATGTGAAAGTGGACTATCTCATAAATTCTAGGCAAAAGCAATATCCATAGCCTGTTATGTACTCAATAGATGTCTTACAAGAGTTATTCTAAAAAGGACCCCTTACGAGCTGTGGAAAGGAAGAAAACTAAATGTTGCTTACTTTCGAGCTTTTGGCTGCAAGTGTTTCATTCTAAAAAATGGAAAAGGCAACCTTAGAAAGTTTTATGCGAGATTAGACGAAGCTATCTTTCTGGGCTACAATAGCGCCAGTAAAGGATTTAGAGTATATAATAAAAGAACAAAGAAGATAGAAGAATTGATACATGTGGTATTTGATGAAGCACTACCATCGACAACAACAACTCATCTAGATGATGAAGAGCATCTTTTGATTCCTAAAATTACATTGGATAATCAAACCACACCAATAATTCCCTCTGAATTACAAAATCAAGAAGGCTCCTCTGAAGCTAGAACAAAGTAGGCTCCTTCATCTCAGTAGGAGCCTATGTAATGAAAAACAACGTGAGAATGGAGAGTTCTTAATACATATCAGTATATTCTTGGAGATCCCTTTGAAAGTCTAAGAACAAGATCATCATTCAAAAACAACTTCATGGCTCTTATCTCACAAATAAAACCAAAGACATGACCTACACGGATTAACGCCTATGCTAAGCTTCAAAGCTTAGTGGGGAAACACTTAGTTTGGATGACTACTCACAGCAGTCATCCTAAGCACATATGTTCATAAACATTGTACAATATAAATAATGATGACATAATTAAATAAATAATGCAAACATGCTTCAATATTTTTTCATATACCATATATTCACCTTCAAAACTCAAACATTGATATTCATCACTCAATGATACAAATTATAAATATAAATGCAAATGCTTATTAATATATTGATTATTTATGTTGTCTACTGTATTTCTTATTTATATCTCTTTACTTTACATTCTCTATTAGGCCTGTAAATTTTCTATGGTTGTGGATAACAAGTGCTGTGGATACCCGAAGGTATCAAACTGCGGATCGTCGAAGGTATCAAATTGTGCATACTCAAAGTTATCAAATTGTGGACACCTGTGGTGTCAAACTATAGCGGTAGCACTGTAACCCTGTAGGCATGCCTATCTATCCACAACCAAGGCAAAAGAGTAGGCACTGTAACATTTCCTTTAACCATTTGCAAATATAACAATTCATATGTTATCAAATCATATGATATACATTTCAAGTCATAAAATCTATATTTGTGTTCATACATGTAAGTCATAACTAATCACCATTAGAAGGTGTCAAAATTACAATGTATAATCATACTATACATATCATAAGCAATACACACAAACAAATCATTTATGTACATGTATGTTTTCTTGGGAATGCATTATGCTCAATCTTAAATTCCAGTGTTTGATCACCCAATTCACATGGTAAGGCCTATTTCATTTAGTTCTACATGTTTGAAAATTTTCATACATATTCTTAAAGGTTTGGATAAGATGAGGCAGAAATCGGAAACAAAAATAATGCCACGGTCTTGACAAACACTCTCTCTATTCATACCACTACTTTTTCCTTAATATTAATATAGAAAAAGTCAGAACTAGGTTTCGAGGTCTACTAGAAAATTTTTCCTATATGTTTATTTTTCTATAGTAGCAACAATCAGACCATTTCATGAGTTATAGGAAAAAATCCCAAGTTGCTCTAAAATAGGGGCAATAATAGGTCACCTTTTTATATCTCAATTTCCAGGGTCATAGAACTAGAATTAAGTTAGAGTACCTTCTAGAGATATTTAGCTATATATCTCAGGTTTCATATGCAACTAAAATCACACAATTTTGAGGTCTTTATACTGAGTTATACTTAAACAATTTGATTGATTCAAATAAACCCTAGATAGAATTCCATTACACAATACTCTCTTATCATCTACAACTAAGTTCATGCAATGTAACACTTAAATAACACCAAAGCAACATCCCAAAAAAAGTCCACATCAAAATGAATCTTTATATCCATTCAATCATACACAAATACAGAAATCAACTAAATGAAGTCCCAAACCTCAAAATTGACAAAGTAGGTCTTCTACTCCCTTTAATTCCCTTCCTCTTTGGCTTTGCTTGACTCACCAAATAGAAACCCTAAAAACATACCTCTCAATCCCACTTCCAACCTTATGATTTCATTCCTTCATAAGCAAAGTAAGAAGAGATAAAGGTGAAGAGAAAATCCTTAACTTTTACTTTGATTTCCTCCTAAGATTGGCTTGATTTCTTATATAAAAAATGATGGGATGAAGAATGTGAAATGGAGAGGAGAAAAATCTGAACTTAAAAGCCCCAAAATTTCATGCATCTCCCCTCTCCATATCCCCATTCTAGAACTTTCAAGACTCACACATGTGCTTAATTCCTATTGGACACACATGCTTTATTATTATTGGTTACACATGCCTTAATCTAATTGGTCCATATGCTAGCTTTAGAAAAATTGCATATTGGTCCTTCTTCTTCCTTTATTTCCCACATTGGCCTACAATATTATAAATTAATTTCATTCCCCTATGTCTTAATTTTCTAATGTAATAAATTTCATGCATTTTGGTTAATTATTTCGGGAGTTATACTAAAAACACTACAGGTTTTTAAAAGACAACAACCATAACTCAACTTTAAGAGAGAATTAAAAAATCTTAGAGGCACAATAAAATTTTGGTTCCTTTATAAAATTTTAGATCTATGTCTCTAGCTTAATTTTTAATTAGCATTATCCAATTTGTAGGTCTATAGACCAAGATATGGTCATATTGCAGAGGTATGTTCATGTCGAAATGAACAAATTACCCATTTACCCAAATCTTTTACATTAAGTACCATTATGTCTCTTACTATACTTAGATGCACTTAATTCATTTATTATACTCACTTCTTAATACACCCTAGACATGCTATAATACTTCTAGGGTATATGTTGGGGCCTTACATTTCTCTACCCATTAAAAAGAATTTCGTCCTCGAAATTGATACCTGTATTGAATAGTTGCAGGTGTTGAATTCTCATCATTGATAAGAGTTCCCAAGTTGCCTCTTCAATGTCATAATGTTGCTAGAGTACCTTTACAAGAGGAATTTGCTTGTTCCTTAATTGTCTCACTGCTCTAGTTAGAATTTCCTTTGGCTCTTTATCATATGAGAAGTCTGGTTGGATATTTATTTTTTGTAAGGGTAACATATGTGAATCATTTGGTTGGTACCTCCGTATTAGGGCCAAAATTTTAAGAAAACTTTGTCACCTACCACATATTCAATATTTTACTGAACAACCCTCACTTTCTCTTCAATTTCTTTGACTATGTAAGGCCCAATCATCTTATTCTTAGTCAATTCTGTCTAACAAAATTGGGTTCTACATTTTCTTCCATATAATGCTTCACATGGTACCATGCCTATACTAGACTAATTACCATTATTGTAGGTAAATTCCATCAAAGGAATGTATCCATCCTAACTGCCCAAAAATTCCATAACATATGCCTTAAGCATGTCTTCCAACACTTGTATAACTCTCTCAGATTGCCCATTAGTTTGTAAGTTAATGGTTGTGCTAAAGCTCAGTTGAGTACCTAAAGCTGCTTTTAAACTTTTCCAAAACCTTAATGTAAATCATGGGTCTCAGTCAAAAACAATTGACAATGGCACTCCATGTAGCCGAATAATCTCATTCACATACAACCCAGCTAATCGATCCATAGAATAATCATATCGAATTGGTATAAAGTAAGCTTATTTAGTGAGTCCATCCATTATGACCCATACTGCATCATATTTTCTTTGTGTAAGGGGTAGACCTGTAACAAAATCCATGGTGATTTTATCCAATTTCCATAATGGAATTGGAATGGGATTCAATAGGCTAGATGGGACTTGATGTTCAACTTTCACCTGTTAACAAGTCATATATTTAGACACATAGTCCACTATATCACGCTTCATTGCTAGCCACTAGTAATGTTGTTTTAAGTCCTAATACTTCTTGTTACACCCAGGGTGCATGGTAAACATAATATTATAGGCTTCATATAATAACTTCTTTAAGTCCTTTACTACCGGTACACATAATCTACTCTTAAAGTAGAGAATTCCATCATCTTTCACTATAAAATCATTATGTTTTTCCTCTTGCATCGCTTATACAATTTGTTGCAACTTGGCATCATCTTTTTATACATGTACTATCATATGTCCTAAGTAAGGACTGACTTTGGTGCAAATGTCCATTTACTATACTATAATGAAAGTGTTGAAATAGATTTCCTACTCAAAGTGACCACAATAGCTTTTCTTAGGTGGTAGTCAACTATGCAATCACAGTCTTTAAACAATTCTAGCCAACATCGTTGCCTCAAATTTAGTTCCTTCTGTGTGAGCAGGTACTTCAAACTCTTGTGGTCTGTGTATAACCTACATCTTTCCCCATATAAGTATTACTATTAAATTTTCAAGGCAAACATCACTGCTGCCAATTCCAAATCGTGTGTAGGGTAGTTTTGTTCATGTGACTTTAACTACCTTGAGGCATGAGCCATCACTTTTTGATCTTGCATCAATACACAACCCAAACCATTCCTAGAAACATCACTATACATGGCATATTCTTTGCTAAGAGTTAGCTATGTCAACACTGGAGCTTCGGTGAGCATCTTCTTTAATTGCTCAAAACTGACTTGGCATATATCATTATGTTTAAACTTTGTTCCTTTCTGAAGTAACTTTATGATTAGAGAAGCAATTACTAAGAACCCTTTGACGAAACATCGAGAATATACAGCTAAGCCAAGAAAACTTCTTACTTCCTTCACATTTCGAGGCAGCTTTCAATTGAGAATCACCTCAATTTTACTAGGATCTACCTTGATACCTTCCAAAGAGATTATATACCCGAGGAAAGAAACTTCCTTTAGCTAAAAATCACATTTGCTCAATTTGACAAATAATTGTTTCCCTCTCAAATTCTGGAGCACAATTCTCAAATGTTGAACATATTCCTCTTCATTCCTCTAGTAAACCAATAGATCATCTATAAAATTCACAAATAATTAGTCTAGGTAGGGTCGAAACACGCTATTAGTGAAATCTATGAAAGTTACTGAGGCATTAGTTAGTCCGAAAGGCATGACCAAGAACTCATAATTGCCATATCGAATCCTGAATATAGCCTTTGAAACATCTACATCTTTTACCTGAAGCCAGTAATAACTTGATCACAAATCAATTTTTGAAAACACTCTTGCACCTTGGTACTTATTCCGGGCAATAGGTACTTATTCTTTATATTCACCTTGGTCAGCTATCTATAGCTTATAAACATTCGTAGGGTGTTGTCCTTCTTTTTGAAAAAAAGAACAAGTGCTCCCTATGGTGACATACTGTACTAGATAAAACCCTTTTCCAAAAGCTCTTATAACTAAGTTTTCGATTCTTTTAACTCTACATGAGCCATTCTATAAGGTAGGCTTAAAATATGAGCATTATTAGGTATAATTTCAATAAATAATTCTACCTCCCTCTTAGGTGACAAACCTGGTAACTCTTCTAGGAATACGTTAAGAAACTCATTTGCTATTAGTAGGTCTTGTAAATTCACCTTCTCCCTTTTTGAATCAAGTATTAAAGCCAAACACACCTCATAATGCTTTCTAATAAGTCATATTGCTTGCATGACTAAAATTACATTAGTCAAAAGACTAGGCTGAATACCATACACCACTACTTCTGAACAATCAGAATCTTTGAGCACAACTGTTTTCAACCCACAATCAACTATAGCTTGAAGATCAAGTCAAATTCACGGAAAGATAGTTCTATTAGCTCAATAGCAAATTGTTTCCCATAGATCATAATAGGGCAGTCTCTATACACTCTATTCATATATACGTTATGGCCCAACGAACTAGTCATATGTATATCATAGGCTAGTCGATTTACTGATAACATCCTATCACACATTCCCCTAGTGCAAATGTATGAATGAGTGGAATTGGGATCTATCAATGCATGCATATCAATATTAATAAGAGAGAAAGTACCAGTTATAACTTATGGGGCATCTTATTCCTCAAGAGCCTTCATAACATATGCCCATGCTTGACTGACTGATGCTGTAGGATGATTAATAGACTCAAATGCTTTACTCAAAATAGACTTAGACTTGCCTGATCCACCTCTGCCTCTACCTCGACCTCTAGACGTCATAGGTGTATTGGATGCCCCTTTACTCCCCTAGGATGCTCTAATATGTCCCGGCCTTTGTATACAGTTAGCCATTAGATGATCTTTACCCTTACATTTAAAATAAGCCCCAGTCAACCACATACACATGGCCCAATGTCTCCTGGTACAATATGGGCACTCTAGTGGTCCATCTCCTTGTTTAGTTGAAAAGCCTCTACCAGTATTAGTTGTTGTGAACTACCCTTGATGTCATCCTCTGATGGCTTGGCTATAAAATGATTTTACTAGGGACACACCCTGCGATTCTTGGGTTCTCTTACCTGAAGATGAGTCACCTCTGAAGAAACTCTTCCTTTGTGTCCTTCTCTCTTAGTTATCTCTTATTTCTCTACTTTGATAGCTACTTCAACCTGTTGATGGTAGCTCATCTATTGTATAGAAGTTACTGCCACTAGATACTCTTTGATGGAATCGTTTAATCCATCCTCAAATTGTCGACATTGGAAGGTCTCTATCAAAAATGGCTCTAAAGCATACTAGCTAATTCGGCTGAACTCCTTTTCATACTCAACCACGGATAGGTTTCTTTGTCTCAAATTCAAGAACTGCTTCCATTGAGTGACTTTATAAGCTTCTGTGACATATTTCTTCTTGAACTATTGGGTAAAGAACTCCCAAGTCAGAGGGTTAGGCAGTTGAGGATCAAGTAGGATGAAGTAGGACTAATTTCCACCAATCATAGACTGACCCATGTAAGAGATAGACATCACAGGTAACCATTTCTTTAGGTGGACACCTGATCTCATCCAGAACCCTCTGTGTCTGCTCTAACCAGTATTTTGCTTTGCTTGATTCTTCTAGAGTCACACCCACCAATTCTTCTACCCTATACTTTCTTAAAGCTTCTACGGGAGCTTTAGGTGTGGTCATTCTGTCCATCAATCTCAGCATATCATATGAAAGATTTAAAAAATCTCCCTATGGATTGATGGTCTTGGTAGTTCACCCTTTGGAGGCTTAAGAGGACCCAAAACTGACTGAGCTCCCCCTACCATACTATCAGCTGACTCCTCCTCATCTTCACAAGATCAATCCATCTCTACTATCTATAAGAAAACAGGGACATTTGGATTATACCAACACAACACCAAACCCTATCACATATTACTAGACTCTTATTAGTTAGAACCACCAAAACCAGTCTCTAATACCATAAAATGTAGCAACCCTTATATGGAACCGACAACCATCCACACATAAGGTAACCAATTTCCAGTACATACATTCACGACATGCATTTCATTTCAATGCTATACATATACGCATTACAAAACTCCCCAATGCTTAACATTATCATTTAACAGTAGCGAAA
>JAOQMP010000009.1:1398404-1413614 GCA_027563575.1 Erythroxylum pedicellare
ATTTTGGATCATTTCTTAAGAAGAAGTCATCATCCAATTCTAACTCTAAGGTCTTCAAACAAATAACTTTCAGTTCTCGTTTCAATCTCGCTAGTATTCTGAACCAGTCTCAATTCGGGGCCTCTTTCACTTATTCGGCTCACCCTAAAATCGTGGAAAAATTCAGGGAGACAGTAGACATCTGGATATACAATTTCTATGTTTTGAGTTTTGCAAGATTCACACGTTAAACATCTCAAAAAAAATGTACAAAGAGAGCCACGAATCTGTCTCCATGACAGCTTAACCTTCAAAACCCTAGGTTTTGGTTTAACCCCCCCCAAATCACCATAAAAACGAAATTCCTTCAAGAATAAGTGTCATTAGACATCAAGGAACAATAATCCATCATCCAATTCTCAAACTCATACATTCCATCAAATGGGTTTCACAAAAGAAGAGAGAAACCAAGCTTTAATCCATAGATCTAAGCAAAGGAATGGAGGCTTACCTTTTTATACCACCCAAATTGCTTGAATCTCCTTCCCTTTCATGTTACAAAAGTTGAAAAAGCTTGAGAGAAGCATCCATGGAGTTTTCGTGAGAGAGGGAGGAGGAAGATGATAGGTTTTTGTCTTATTCTCCCACTAACTCCTTATATATGCCATAAGTCCACTTATTTACAAAAATGCCATCCTTGTTCTGGTTTTTAAACATCTGCCCGAACAATTTCCTGTGACCATCAAAAAAAATATCATACATCATTAATTTGATGTCACTAAAATTGTTATTCACTGTTATGTGATTTTAATGACATCAGTCTCTAATACCGATTTATTCCGGTGTACCGGATAAACTAGATACCGGGTATTACATTTGGCAATCTCGATCTCTTTTGGAAACTACTTAAGAACTCCTTTTGAGTGTTCCAACAAGATTTTCTTTATTTCAACCTTGAGGAAAAGGTTTTTCATGATAAGATGGATAATGTTGCCAGACCAATAATCATCATTAAGTATGCAACAGCCCAGAGAATAAGGAGAGCCAAAGGACAACCCACATGTCAGTTAAATTTGTTGATTATGTCTAAATAATTATTTTATTCTATTTGATGGAAATGGGCATAGAATGTAATAATAGATTGCTCAAGTTTCCTACCTTATTTGAAGTATGTTAGAATGTTAACAATTTTGCAATGATTGTTAATGAAAAAATAGAGAACTATCCTAACTTTCGTGAATCTCCTTACCTCTCTTCTCTCTTCTCTTTCTCTCTCTCATTTCTGCTCATCTCCCTCCTCTTACTACACTCTTATCATTGTTTATTCAGCTCCTACCTCTAAAAGCTGTGCTACAAAATGTATTAGAGCAGTACTCAATTTTCCATGAAAAACTAAGTCTTCTAATTCATCAAATTGAGCAAGAAAATTCTAATTTGTCTGCCACTTGCCATCGAAATCTTATCATCTGATCTTTAAGTTAATAATTTGAGGCTAGAGGATTCCAATTTCGGATTAAATTCCTACATTAACAATCTTTCATTTTTTTGAGAGGTGTGGTTTGTCTTTGTTACATCGTAGAAAAGTAAAGTCACTCTATAGTTCAGAAAAGATTTTGTCGCCTAGATCAGAGAAGCCACTCAAACTTGGGACTCATTGTCTTCAGCCCTTGCAATGTAAGAACATTAGGAAACATTGAGCATCTAATTAGGGAACAAATAGGAAGAAATGGGGTTCCTTTTGTCCTGGATTGCCGCTAGCTGCCACCAGTTTATCCATTAACTCTACAAACCAATGTACATAGATCCAACCGCTTTTATTCATTTCAGAGGCAAAAAAAGAGTGCTCCTGAGTGCTGAGGATCTCGTCCAAACTTGGCATTTCCGCTTTATAAAGTGAAAGTCCTTTTTATATTCCGTTGATGAAAGGTTTATCAATGTCTGGTCTTTATCGAACAGTACATTTCTTCATGAGAATTGATGGGCAAAGCTATTTCTGTTTCCACATGCAATTGTCACTCAGTTGGCGCCCATATGCGCGCCACAGTTTGATGAGACGGTTCCAGAATGGGAACTTTAGGTTTCGTTGGCTTGGGCAATTCTTATAATATTGTTGTTCATAGCTCACATCCTATGCTAGAAATCTTACAAGTTCTGAATTATAATTTCACTAGATTTACGACATTCATGGCAACTCAACTCGTTGTCTGGTACCTACTAACATTGTCCAAAACCAACTTACCAACACTTCACTCTATACCAGACAATGTCCAGGCGACAAAAGGGAACATGACAAGCAGTCCCTCATTCCCAGAGGAAAAGAAACATAGTATCCAGAGAGAGGATCATAATCTCTAATGAATCACATACACCCATAAGGGGTATTATGGTCATTATTTCTTTAAATAACTACCAAAATAGTTAAAGTTTTGAATTTAAAAACCAAAGAATGAAAAAATAAGTAATATATCCTTTAAATAAAAATTTTGTATAAAGAAATCTGCAATAAAGCTTTCTTTAACCGGTAGAATTACAACAATAATCCAAGTACGTGATTTTTGTTTTTTTATGTATATGCAAAGATTTTGTTTAACATAATCTATGTGATTATGCTCTATCTTAATTATTCTAACATTGGTATTTTTTATTTATGGATGCTAACATCAAGATGTCGAAATCTGTGTGACAATTTGACTATTGATTATTTGTGAATAATTATATGCAAATCTACGAATATCATAACTTTAGATATGTTATGTTTCTTGTTATATCATAATAGACTCATGAGTTATTTGAATATATCACACAGGATTTTTTTTCATTACTTCTCTCTCTAGAAATTTTTTTGCAACACCAAGATAGCAAAATTCAACCAAATAAGGTTGGAGTTGTCCAACAATAGAAAAGTGGTTCCGTTGCCATCAAAAGCTAGAAAAGATTAAAAATAAAAACAAGAGGAGAAAACAAACCGCAGATAAGAGGAGGAAGAAGACCTCTCTTCTTGAAAACAACCAAAAGGCACGTGGCCTCTCAAAAGTTACATGTTTTGTTAAACAAATAAGTATAACAAGACAAAGGCTTAGCAAATGAGTTTTTTTTGTTATAGTTTTTGGATATATATGTCACAACAACCTAGAATAGGTTAAGGTTTTGGGCTTTGAGATCCAACATAATAAGCTTGTGATAGTTTTAGGTTGTAATTAATGATATGTAGAGAAAGGGTTAAAGTTCTGTGATCCAAAGTGATAATAACCTTTTGGGTTAGCAAACAATGAATGAGTCATGTCTATGTGATGTCTTATTGGCTATGACTTGGACCCATAATATATGACTTTCTTTCATTAGACTTGAAGGCTTAGGCGTTAATAACCACATTGAGGTTAGGCTAGACCTTAATATATGTTTTCAATTAAATGTAACACAAAGAATTAGAAATAAGTTTTCTAATTCACACAAACTAATTAAGTTAGTTAAATTAGCTTCTAATTAATATAAAATATTATAAATTAGTTTTTTAATAAAAGTAAACTAATTTGTTTAGTTAAAATAAACTTAGAAATAAGTTTCTAAAAGCAACAAAATCATAAATGAGTTTTCTAATTGTATTATTTTCGTTGGATTAAAATTAGATATGTGTTTTCTAATTAAATTGAATCTAATTTTGTTTAGTTGAAATTATAAATTAGTTTCTAATTAAACCAAGATAAATTGATTAGTTCAATTATAATTTAAATTAGAAATAAGTTTCTAATTCAATTTGAATATGATTATATTAGAAATAAGTTTCTAATTGATTAGATATTAATAGCATAATTTAATTAGTCCAATAAATTGCTAATATAATTAAATGGTTTCCGTATATGAGCATAAGTTCGTTATATGTTAGACAGAATAATTTGTTATTTTGTACACTCTTCTGATTCATGAAAAATATTCAAGAAGATGTCTATTATTAAGTGGACGCCTAAGCTTATTCGATATAAGGTACAGAAGAGACACATTGGCAATATGTATGTACAGTTAGTGAACATGGGTTTAATGCCTGGAGATGGACTAACACGGCATGTTATTTCAGTTAATAACATGATGTAAGAGTTATGTTTTGGAGGTTATTTAGCTTGTTCAGATGTTGAAGTAAAGTACATGACTTCGCTTGCAACATTATCTCAAACTCAAGGCGAATTATTACGAATGCTCTGGAATAATATACCTAACGAGAAGACTTATAGTTTGTCAATGGTGACATTTATTAAAGAGATGTGCAGAAGGGAGTTGATTAGGACTTTATATCATATAGGTCTTCCAATGAAAATAGTAAGAGCTATTGTACATCGACCTTCGCGAACTGTGTCACGTAAACTTTTGAACTCACTTCCGCGTAGGATTCATTACCTATAGACTATTCGTAGGTTTTAGCACATTTAATACAATATGTTGTTTTACAAGAACAAAGCCTTGTTTTTTATGTAATACGTTTACATGTATATCATATAGGAATTTGTCTAGAGTAAGGTAATTAGGATTTGATTGTTGTATGAATGATGATTTAACACATTAGTGAACTTTTGATTTCATAAGCAATTGTGATCGAATTATTTACTCTAAGAACGATTAATATGACATTAATGTGCACATATATTTCTTTCTTATTGTGGAAACTTAGTGTTTCAAACAAAAAAGAAAATAGCTACTGCTTCAAAGAATATAGTTGTTGAACTCAATAGGAGTGAGAAACTCAATGGTGATAATTATGAAATATGGAATATGAAAATCCAATATGTGTTGAAGGAGCAAGAGGCTTTTGAACCATTAAACCTAACCATGGAAGTTTCGGAAGAAGGAAATAGGACCCAGGATAAAAGAGACGGTGATGCATATGAATTATGGAAAAATAACTCTTTAGCTTGCATCACGTTGCTGAGTAGCATGGATAATAATATCATGCGAGAGTTTCGTAAATTCGAAAATGCAAAGTATATGTGGTCCGCCTTGGCTGCTCATTTTGGAGGTGCTTCGGTGACCAAAGTGAGGTCACTTACAATTAAGTTTGATACTTATTAGAAGCACCCAGATGATAAAATACAAAAGCGTGTAAGGCAAATGTCCAACATGGTAAGTGAGTTACGTGATATTGGTCATGAGCTTTCTGATGAACAACAAGTACAAGATGCGATTCGTTCACTGCCTCAAAGTTAGGAGCATATGAAGATGCACTAACTCGTAATGAGAACATCAAGTCAATGGAAGATGCTATGATGCATCTCATTTTGGAGGAAGAGCATCTTGAAGCCTTAAAGATGTCTTCTGAGGCATATGCAGTTAGTTCTAGATCACATGGAGCTATGAACAAGAAACGCAAGCATCATAGGGACCCAAGTAGAAAAATAATAAGAGATTTGATCACTCTCCTTAGGAATTCGAGAAGGAAAAATGGAACCAATGTGGAAAGGGAAAATGTCCCTTCAAGAAGAAGAACATGAAACGTGTGAAGTGCTATAATTATGGTAATAAGGGCTACTTTGTTCGAGATTGTACCGAGCCCAAAAAGGTACAGCTTTATAGTACAAACATGTGTTCTATGAATATTTCTTATTATGTGTTTTCTAACTGAATCACATCCTTTATGGATTGCAGACTCAGGAGCAACCAACCATGTAGCGAAGGATAAAGATGCCTTCATTGAGTTTTGTAAACTCCCACGTGATAGTCGATGGCTTTATGTAGATGACAATTTCGGAGTTGCTATACAAGGAAATGGTACATATAAATTGGACATGCATGGAGGATGACCCCTCATCCTACATGAAGTATTATTTACTCTACAGATTCGTAGGAATCTTTTATCTGTGTCGATATTGGTTAGACTTGGTTTCAATATAAATTTCCATAGCGATGGAATGGATTTGTATCTTGGATCTATTAATTATAATCATGGTTTTGTTATATGATGGTTTTATTACACTGGATGTGTTAAAGGAAAATAATAATATTAGTTATCTATTATTTACGTAATTCCAATAATGTTGCAACTTTGTGGCATGCTAGACTATATATCATATTGGTCAAAATTGAATCAGTCATTAGCTAAAGAAGGACTTTTAGGAAATCTAAGTCAAGTAGATCTACCTACATATGAGCATTGTTTAGCTGGTAAAATGGCAAGAAAACCATTTGGAAAGGGAACACGAGCTTTATATCTATTGCAATTAATTCATTATGACATTTCTGGTCCAATGAATATAAGAGCTAGACGTGGGGCAGTTTATTTCATCACCTTCATAGATGATTATACTCGGTATAGTCATGTTTATTTGATTTCTTATAAAGCGAAAGTATTCGATTGTTTCATAAAATACATGAACTTGATTGAGAATCAATTGGATAAGAAAATAAAAGCATTTTGAACTGATCGTGGACAAGAATGCTTGAAAGGCAATTAGCAATTTCTAGAACCCCACAACAAAATGGTGTCGCTAAAACACAAAATAGGATGCTATTAGAAATAATTAGGTCCATACTTTTTGAGGTGATGAGTTGCTAGCAGCCACTTATGTACTTAATCTTGTGCCTACGAAATTAGTTACTAGCACACCATATGAGTTATGGACTGGTAGGAGACTTGATGTGTCAAGTCTCAGATCTTCGGGATGTGCAGCCTATGTTCATGATCTCTCTAAAAAACATGGGAAATTCAGCCCAAAAGGGAGAAAAAAATATTTTTATTAGATGCTCAGAACACTAAAATGGATACGTGTTTATTGGAAAGTAATAAAGAGAATATTGAGGTATCTAAAGGGAACTGTAGACTATGTATTATGTTATCAAGGCAATGATCGACGTATACAAGGGTATACCGATGTAGAATGGGGAGGAGATTTAGATGAAAGAAAATCTACCTCAAGCTATGTATTCTTAATAAAACATAGAGCAATATCATGGAAAAAGTAAGAAACAATCTTGTGTTGCATTATCCACAATGGAAGTTGAACTTATAACATTCTCAACTGCAGTACAAGAGGTTGTGTGGCTTCATCGATTTTTAGTGCATTTGGGAGTCACTAAAAGCGAAATTAATCCAATGATCATTAACTGTGATAGTCAAGCTGCAATCACTTATACTAAAGACCCCAAATTTTATTGTAAGACAAAGCACATAGATACTAAGTATAATTATATGAAAGATATAATTGCACGAGAAGAAGTGAACATGAGATATATATCTACGCGAGATATGATAGCAGACCCAATGACAAAGCCAATTTTTAGAGATGTATTCATTGGGCATGTAAAGTCACTAGGACTACGTAGATGTTGAAATGTACTGATAAAATATTTCTCTATGAATGTTCACTCAGTCTAATGTCACTTGTTTGGATATAATGTATGATGATAATTATACATTGTGTATCATTTGATTCATAAATAAATGTGTTTTATCTAAATATATTTTGGGATGAATCATAAGTATATGAGACAGATTATAGATTGGCCCTCTCACACGGGAAATCACCTCTGGTGTTTATGGACGCTAGAGATGAGGCATGTTTAAAGTTTATTATCTAGGTGATAATTGAGAGCGAAAAACTTAAACCATAAATGCCGCAAGGAAATTGGTTCAAAGTGATTTATTAATCACTATATCTGTCTTACGTTGCCATATGTGAGTTCTGAATAAGTTTGTGAGTAGATAAGTGAACTCAAGTTAATTTAAAGGCTTATGTAGATTGGTCCAAAAAGGATCGTAAGGTATGTGATACTATGTTGTATTTCATGTATGACGATCTAATTAGAGAGTTTGAGGATTGTGCCACTACTAAAGACATGTGGAACAAACTTAAGATCACTTTTGGTCAAACATTTGCTACAAGGCTTCATGCCTTGCATCTCAAATAGATGAACTACGAGATTAATACGACTCGTACTAAGGCTGAATATTTACGAACCATGAGTGCTATGGTTCGTGTTCTTAAGACAGTTAGCCGGGGCTATCTCTAAAGAGGAAGAAGTCCTTAATATAATTCGGGCTCTTCTAGATCGTACTGAGCATTGGAAGAATATGAAACTTGTTTTGACATATAATGAGAATGTCAAAATCCTTTCAGAGATCACTAGACACCTCAAAATGGAGGAGGATCACTTAAAAGCATCTGACTCCTCCAATGTGGCTCTTACAGCTAAAAGAAAAGGACCAAAGGGAAACAATGCCAATCGAGGTAAAAGAAAAGGTTCTCGGCCTCCTCAAAGCAATGGACCAAAAGGTTAAATTGTCAAGAAGCAAAAGGCTAGGGGCTAAGGAGAGAAAAACATGGCACGTGTGAAGTACTATAATTGTGGAAAGAAAAGTCATTTTGCTCAGGATTGTCCTGAACCTAAGAAGGTACCTTTCTTATCCATAACTCCTAAGTTATATGTTTTCTCATGCATTTGTTTCTAATTCTCTTCCTAATTGGATTGTAGATACGGGAGCAAGTAAGCACATAGTTCGAAATCGAGCTGGTTATGTGGACTTTCATCGGTATCCAGTGGGTTCACAAACTGTCATGTTAGGAAACGACAGTGAAGAAGATTTCCTAGGAATAGGGACATATCAGCTCAAGTTACATGGAGGAAATACTTTGCATCTCCGTGATGCTCTCTACACACCCGGGGTGCGATATTGCCTTGTGTCTCTTGTAACTTTAATGAAATCAGGATTCGTTTTTAGTTCTAGTCATTATAGACTGGATACTATATATAATGGTAATATTTTTGGCCATGCTACATTAAAAAAACAATTTTCTAATTCTTGATTTGGAGGCATGTTATGATAATTCGTCTTCTATTTATATTTCATATTTTGATCCTAATTCTGATTCTATTAATTGGCATGCTAGAATTGGTTACATTTGTCACGATAGATTGAGTAGGCTAGCTAAAGAAGGTCTTTTAGACTAACTCACTAAGGTTAAGTTGCCTAAATGTGAGTCATGTTTAGCTGGTAAGGCTTTAGTAAGGCTTCAAGGGTGTCTAAACCCTTAGAGATTATTCATTATGATATTTGCGGACCCATGAATGTTAAGACATGTCATGGAGCTATCTATTTTCTCACTTTAATAGATGACTATTCTCGCTATGGTTATGTGTATCTTTTAGCTCATCGTTATGTGTGTGTCAAGAGAACAACAAGTGGAATTTTATTTCTCACTTTATATGTTGATGACATATTGCTAGTCAGCAATAATATGGAGATGCTCAAAACCACTAAAGAGTGGTTGTCCTTTGTCTTTGATATGAAATACATGGGTGAAGCTAGGTATTCCCTAGGTGTGGAAATAACTAGAAATCGTCCCAAGAAGCTTCTTGGTTTAAGTCAGGAAGCGTAAATTAATAAAATCTTGGAACATTTTCGAATACATTATTCCAAACTCGTTGACACTCTAGTTGAATACCTTGAGTCTTGATCAATGCTCTAAAACAGATAGGAAAAAAGAAAAAATGAGTAATTTTCCTTATGCTAGTGCCGTAGAAAGCTTATATATGCTATGCTGTGTACATGACCTGACATTTGCTTTGTGGTTAGTTTGGTAAGTCGTTACCAAAGCAACCCAAGACCTACTCATTGGCAAGCAGTTAAAAGGATTTTTTGCTACCTTCATGGTACTTTAGACCTGATCCTTTGCTATCAAGGTGGGGATTTAAGGTTAAGGGGATATTTGGATGCCGATTGGGGTGGTGTCCCAGATAAGTCTAGGTCAACCTCCGGAACCTTGGGAGGGGGAACCATATCTTGTTGTCTTGCCGCTTAGGAGGCAATATGGTTGAGAAGTTTTTTTCAGGATCTTAATCTTACTCCCAGAGTTAATGCAGAGTTAATGATCCTGTTGAATTGTTATGTGACAACACTGCATCCATACAGTTTACTAAAGATCTGAAGTTTTATAGAAAGTCTAAGCATATCAAAAGGCGTTATCATTTCGTAAGAGACACTATAAAAATAAAAAGGTTGCCATAAAGTATATACCTACTAACAAGATGGTAGCTAATCCCTTAACTAAACCTATTCCTTGTGATTCGTTTAAGGCTTATGTGATGAGTTTAGGTTTGCGTAGGGTTTATTTTTTAATTATTAAGTTATATCTTATTGTATAATAGACATGTTTTTAATTGTAACCATTTTTTGTTTAATAAAAGTTTATTTCTCAAATATTCATTGGTACGCAGTTACATGATAAGATACATTGTAATGTCACCACACACTAGGCTTCTAATTGACCTTGTCATACAAGTAATCGTCCTAATACTTGAGTAGCGGATAGGATCAGACTTCACAATATTAATATTGAGTGTATATAATATTGTATTATCTTCACACTCGTGTAGTATGCGTGATAAGTTTCTATATTTGAATAGTCATCTTAGTAAGTCTAAGATGAGACTCTGATGAGTCAGATGTGAAAGATTCAAATTTCACATTGAAGCCTTAAAACCAAATCTCGAGTGTAAGTAAAGCTAGATTCATGATTTGCATAGCATAAAAGAGTGACATGCCCAACTTAGTGGGAGCGATGCTATAACACACATTTCATACTGTATATGCTATATAACGACCTTCTTGTGGAGTGACAGTTAAATCCCTTTCTTTGTCACTGTATGATCCTATAGGCTTTAATGTCTAATCGAATGAAACCCTTCGACTTAAAACTATGACATTAAGTCAAGGCTTGGTGTTGCTACTTTAGTGTGTTTTTCTAAGGGCTAAGTTGTATAAAGTCCAGCGGAGCACATTAGGAAAGCAGTTAAGCTAAGATGGATTATTATGAGTGTCTAAGGAAGAATCTTTTCCTTCATCACCATATCAGCCCAGGAGATTATACTTGGTGTATAATCATATGATATATCTATGAGCATAAAGGGATAGTGTATGCATTTGATGATATTTTGGATGATTTGGGATATCATGACTATGTGAAAGTGTTATGTTAGTTAGATAATAATTTAATATAACACTACTGGATCTTTAATGGTCGCATGCCCCATTCTTAGTATGACACATGAAATTTTAGAGCAAAGATGTAACTCGTGGCTTATATGGCCGAGTGGGAGTTGTTGGCAATTACACATCATGAACGGCCATATGTATAACTTTCGTAGGTTATGTTTGTCCTTATATAAAAGGAGGATTAAGGGAGTGAAAAAGATGAGATAACATTCATTATAATTACAGAGAAAAACTCCCTTCATTCTTCCTCACGTGAATGACACCATCAAGGCTTAGAGTTTGGGGCGTGAATTAACGGTGACTTTAGTAGCCAACAGTGAAATGTGGACTAGCAAACAGAGAATCGATCGAACGCTTCCGCATTAAGGTCAGTCCTTATAAAAATCTACATAATCTATCGCCTTCAGATGTGCATGCTTCCTTCGATAAACATGTGGGAAAATTTCCTTTAGGAAATCGTCCATAGAAGTCACTCCAACTGAAACCAATTAAAAGTCTTATCAATAACAACAATGGGGTTCCAATCAATAGAATCCCAATAAGTTGCATTGTTTCCTACATGGAAAATAACCATAACGTTTTGCAAGTGATACTTGACCTGAAACTCCAAGGTCATATCCGAAAAGTGAACCTCCCATAGATCCAAGAACACAAGCGAGGATGAAGTAGTCTGTAATCTTATTCTTATAAAGACGAATTGTTTGAAGGTCTCCTCTTTCTACAAAAGCTCCACATGCCATTGCTTCAAGATGCTTCCTATTTTTTGTTCTTCACTTCAACAAATGCAGTTTTTTTCTCGCTTCTAAATGGTATGTATGCAATAATATTACACTAGTAAATTTACACATAACCAGTATTCACTCCCCAAACAACAAAACACAACGTCGTTTCCTCCTCTTCACAACCAACGCTGTACATAGTGATTTTTTCTCCCAAAAAACAGCATTAAAGTTGGAGGTGGGACCTACTTCCATTTCAAAATTCCCATCAACTTATATTAAGTCCCATAACCAAAAATTAAAAAAAATACAAGTCCATGTCAGCAAATAACTAACGGTACCCTAACACTATTAGTGGTCTAAGGGTCAATATGAACATTTTCCAAATGTTATAGTTTATTTTTAAAGTTTTACAAACGTTAAGATTCAATTTAAATACCGTAAAACGTTAGGGTCTAAACATTAAGATTCATTTGACCCTTTGCCCCGTGTACTTAGTGATGATATTTTTGTTCTTAGAAAAATCTGTTGTACGTACATGACATTTAACATTATTGTACAAATTCACTCCACCACCGTTTGCAGTGGGGAAAGGATTGTGGTCAGTAGAAGATGTAGGAGATAATTGAGTTAGTGACGATGAATTAGGTAACAAACTAATTAAAAGCCTTCCAGTCCCCCAAACAATTTTGTTTGATCTAATGTAACGAAGACCAAACACCCTTAAAACTAGGCAAAGTCAAAAGCTTTCCCGTTAATCTAGTCACATTCATAGCTCAGGTTGGTTTTCTTTGCAACAGAAATGGAAACAAACACACACATTTTTCTTTCCCAAAATACCCTCATTCTCCTCGTATTATGAGAAGCCTTACCAGTTGGCTTCAAGTTTTCTTTTTCATGGCCACATAGAAACTAAAAAGGAACACATACTTTCTCGCTTCCTTTTGTTCCTTTGAGGCCATCCCAATTGTTTGAATATTTCATAAACATAAAAACAACTACAAAATATGAATAAAGTTTGTAGAAAAATGGTTCGTTGCGATCTAAGACGTAAGGTTAATCGTCGATTGTTGATACTTAGACGCTGCATTCTCCGTTTCTGGAATAGAATCCTGGTATGTTCGCTCGGGAAGCCTGCTCGTTATCGTGTGTTAGAACACCCCATGTTGACTTCTCCGTTACCATCGTCCTCACATCCTCCGCCCGCGACCAGGTCCTCCTTCAGGTCGTCAGGGAACGTTGTGCACCGGAGTTGCATGCATGACACGGAGTCTGATCTGGTCCCTTTGAAGATTAGTCTCTTGGGTGATTGCAGAACTGGGAAAACAAGCTTCCTGGTTAGTATTACTAGTACTAATTTATAAAAATTCTTTTTTTTTTTGGTCAACTTTTCTCAATGCAACAGTAGTGTTTGTCTTGAAGGCAAAATACGTAGGAAACGAGATCGAACAAGGGGGCATCCAGACGAATGGACCCAATTTGATGGATAAAACACTCATGGTAGAAGGAGCTCGTATTACTTATAGCCTATGGGAGATAGATGGTGGTAAGTTTTCGTCTTTTAGAGTTATTCATATCATCTGTTACGTGAATATATCTTGTTAGTATGATTGTAATCAAGATGATGCAGGCAGAGAAAGATCAAGTCGGCAGCTTCCTATGGCTTGTATAGACTCTGTAGCAATTTTCATCATGTTTGATCTAACAAGTCGAGTCACCTTAAACAGGTTAGTATTTCTCCAATTTGTAAAGTTGTTTTCTTCTTATTTTCTCGACGCTGTATATTTACATCGTTTGTTTTGTATGTGTTGATTTTGCAGTGTCATAGGTTGGTTTCATGAAGCAAGAAAATGGAATCCGGTATCCCCCTTAAGACTTGCTTTTTCGGGTTTACTTAATACAAATATTCTTTCTGCATGTAGCACATTCCAAGTGAAGATATTCTTGTAGCATCTCTTTTCTATTCCATCACTTTGACTAGATAAGAGTGGCCCTATCATATCATGCTTTTTAAGTACCTTACACGTATAATTGTGTGTGTGTTATTAAATGATTGCTGATGTTATGTATGTCTTTCTTTAGAATGCAATTCCAGTTATAGTTGGAACCAAGTTTGATGAATTCATTCAACTTCCTATAGATCTGCAGTGGGAAATTGCAAGCCAGGTATGATTTTCCCACGATTTTTTGCATGGAAAACTAAGCAAAAGTATGTGTTTTCAACCTTAGAGGACGGATTACAACTTGAATTCTACTTCGTGACAGGCAAGATCATATGCAAAAGCTTTGAACGCAACTCTCTTTTTCTCAAGTGCAAGCTATAACATCAATGTAAATAAGGTCTTCAAATTCGTTACCGCAAAGCTCTTTGATCTGCCATGGAAAATCGAGCGTAATCTCAGAATTGGGGAACCTATTATTGATTTCTGAGACTTCCGGTTAGAAAGATACATAGAACCATTAGATAGTTCACCGTTGCATCATAAGAAACCAATATCAAAGTCAACCGGTTGCTGGAGATGTAAGCCAATCCAGATATTACCCGAGTTGTTTGCTTTGGATTTCAATGGAGGCCACCTAAATTGGTCAAAAATACACATCTTATGCGTTGATAACATTTACTGTGGACAGACGGTTTTCAAATGCGGCCAAGATAACCACTTAAATCGAAAGAGGAAAGGAATATGACAAGCGTTCCCTTCTGTTTCCTTTCAAAGAGTTACTCGTGAACGAATTTTGGCCAAGAAACACAATGCGATTCAGGTTCTTAGACGTTCTGGACCATATATTATTACACTGTTAAACTTTGCAATGCTAAATATAACAGATGGGATGTTGCCCAGGCCAAGCAAAGGGAAATAGCATGTATAGTGGGAGTACAACACCGTTAAAGCTATCTTATTACCTTCTAATCCTTGTTGTATCATACTTAATAAATTCATAGATTACTTACCTCAAACTTGATATGTTCTGAATACCTTAATTTACATACAAATCTTCAATGCCAGCACTAAAAAATCGGCTTTTATGCTCTTCAAAGAACCAAAATAGATTTATTATTTTTTAACAAATTAAATTTAACTTAATAAACTTATAAAAGTAACTTCATCTTCTGCATGAAATTTCCCTCTGATAAAATTAAATTTATGGGCATGCGAAATGATGCTCTCCTTCTCTTCATTCAAAGCTTTACAGTTTAGGGTTCACAATAGATCTTTAAACTAAATCTTTTTATCCTCTAACAGGTTATTGTTTTAGGCATTGTATAGAATACCGTACCGTACCGGTCCAAAACCGGTACCGGTACGGGTATGGATGGTACCGGTAAAAAATACCGGTCGGTACCGGCCGATTTCGGCCGGTATTCAAAATACCGGTTAAATACCGGCCAGTATCGGAAATTTTAAAAAATTGGGGGACTTTTTTGCAAAATTTCCCTCCTTCCCTCCTACCTCTCCTTCCCCCTTTTTTTTCAAAGTTTTTAAAATAATAATAAATATTTTATTACTAATAATAATTGCAAATTAAATAAAACTT
>JAOQMP010000009.1:1413714-1423763 GCA_027563575.1 Erythroxylum pedicellare
AATTTTAGGGACTATTTCATAAATTTAAAAAATTTTCCGAAACGGTACCCGGTACCAACCGGTACCGGTACAGTTCCATTCCAAACCTCAATCCGGTACCGAGTCCGGTACGATATTCATAACATTGGTTTTAGGCCTAAAAAAAGCGTCGAGTTTCTTATGATGTAAAGACTCTTGTCACACCCTGATTTTTACTTTTCTTAATTTATATTTAGTATTATTGATTTGTATTTTCTCATATAGTGTGCTTTTTTCTATTATTTATATTTAGAAATTTATTTTTTAACTATTTTTTATTTTTATGTTTAGCTTAATGAGGAAATATTTTGTGAATAATTGGTAGAAATTTGCGGATAAATTTGATGATTTAAAATTTTTGGAGAAAATGTTAAGAATGATTGATATTGGTGAAAATTTTGGAAAAATGTGTTGGAGGTAAAATAAATTGTATTTAATATAGAAAAATTATTTAAGATAATTAGTGTGTCTATAAGTGATAAAATATGTGAAAATATATCGTAAAATAAAAATATTGGATGGACAACTGAGGACAAAAGGAAAAAATAAGTGGAGAGATGCTTATTAAGGGTATAGTCAAAATTTCACACTATATTTCACACTATGGGCCATAGATGAATTTTTTTAAAAATATATCATTTAGGGTTTAAGAGTACCAAAAGAAGGGGATTGGGTATAGAAGGAGATGGCACTCCTAGAGGAAAAGAGGAAGGGAGAGTGAAGGAACATAAAAAGGAAAAGGTTGAGAGGAAGAAAAAGATTTGATTTCTAATAATACGTGAGTAAAATTACATCCCTTTTTAAACTCCTCTTGAAACAAACTTTTGTGCAATGATCTTGAGTAAAATTTACTGGAATACTAATCTTTCATTACTGTTTATACTTGTTCTAAATATCTGTAAAATGGTTTGAGGAAATATAATGTACTTTGTGAAATATAGGTTGATAGGTGTAGTTATTTTGTATTGGATGTGAATGATTGAGGTTTTTTTTTCTCTAATTACTTTAGGATCAAAAGTTGAGAATTTGAAAAGTGTAAACATAAAATTTGAATATATAAATTTCTAGCTTATTCGTATAAAAGGGAAAGTGCCCAGACATTATTGATTAGGAGATATGGTCAAATTTTCAAAATTGGTATATCTAGTAGGACTGAGGTTGAGTATGAGACTATACTTATGATTTAAGGGCCTAACTAGTTTAGAGTTGATTAAACATGACAGATTTAGGTTCAAATGTTGTATAATTTTTTTGTAAAATCGTTTGGTTAAATTTGTAATGGATTAGGAGATATAGCTTATTTGTCTTAAGTTGTTCAGGATGTTATGGCATCAAACGTATTTTATTATTGGGAGCTAATTTTAAGATTATAGGAATTGAATTTGGGAAGGTGTTTAAAATGAAAAGTATATATATATATATATATATAGAATAATAAGTGTGTAAAATTTTATGGTTTAGATCTAAATAATTTTCAAGTTATGCTTGCCGAGAATTTGTTGCTCTATGAGTAAATTTTATGATTTTGGTGAATCATTATGAATGTCCGATGAAAAGGTTGTGTTTAAATTTTACGATATGTGACTTAAACTTATTACTAGATTGAAATTTTGTTTGTTTGTTCGAAAATGTATAGAAAAGTATGAAAATGAGCTTCCTCCATGAAAATAAGCAAATAAATTGACTAATTAAACAAAAATGGAAGAAAGACCTAAGTGAAGTGACTTAAGAAAATTTCCTTAAACAAAGACCTAAGTGAGGTGGTTTAGGCAAAAATCCTAAGTGAGGTGTCTTTGTCTTAGGCAACAAAATAAGGATACCTATGTTAAAGAGTTAATGGAAATGAATAAAAATTTAATAAAGAGCATGTGTAATGAAATTGAGCTACGTGTGTGCTTCATACTTGATATGGTGTTGCTTGCTCAAAGAAATGATATCTTGTTAAGTAGTTGATGATGGTGGTGATTGATAAACCTATGCCCTAATGATTGTGTTGACGTTTGATTCAAGAATAAATGTCTTACTTAAACCTTGATATGAAATGTGACAATTGATATTACGACTTGAAGTGGCAATACTTATTTTAGAGTATTGTTGATACTTCATTAAGTAAGATTATGTGTAAATATACCTAGTGAACTTACTACTTATTTTTATAAACCACAAATGGATTTTGAAATGAAAAAAAATTGTTTCAATGCTTGACCACTCACGAGTAAAAACATTTTCCTCGCTGAGTATAATACTCAAATTTTCATTGTTTTTCCCTTCCTTCAAGAAAAAGAAAGAAAATAAGTTATTGAGTTGACTAACCAACAGTAGCAACAATAAGAATAAGATTTAGGTAAGGTTGACCAAAGTTATCCAATTGTTTTCATTTTTATCTTGTATTTCAAAATATAGACATTAAGGGCATTAGTGTAGTAGTGAGCTTATAAACTAAAACTATTATTATTATTATTATTACTGTTATGTTATTACTAAGTAAGATTTGAACTTTCATAGTGAATAATGATAGGATTACACTTAGACTATTATGATGAATGAATGAATCCTACCTATTTAGACTTGAAATATCTTGTTAATTTAATGGTGATTAGATAGATATAATGTAAGAACAGGGCTAATTCATGTGTGCTCGTAAGGTTAGCTTAGCACCCCATTTCTTATTAACACTACACGATATACCTTAGGCCTTATTATGGTGAGGGTATGACAAGTTTGTATCAAAGTGTATGTTAGAATGATGTGTCTGTATAATGCCTCTATAGTGTCTTGGTTGACCTTACAAGATGAGAGAGAATAATCAGATTAAAAGAGTTTTGTAGGAAATAAAAAAGGAGTGTTGAGGATATGACAATTAAATAGGAAATTAGTTATATTCTTACACTAAGATATTTGGCATATAATCTTGAGTATAGGAATTAGCATGATAAGTTATACAAGAAAAGAGATTAGTGTAAAATTTAACATAAAGCAAAAGAACTAAGAAACTAAAATAGTTCCCTAGCAATGACACTAAAATTTTTAACGAGTTATCAAAGTCCTCAAAATTAATCTCCAACTCAATAAACTAGAGTACTAATCCTAAGAGTACTAAATATCAGTTCCTTAGTTTCAATTGTAAAACAAAATGGGCGTATGATTAATTAAATAATTAACTAAAAGTCAAAAGGAAGCAATTGAGTATAAAAGTTAAAAATTCAATTTTACCTAACTCTGATTCAAGGGAGGATCTCATCCAATTATAACTATGATTGTTATTCTAAAAAGAATATTTTTTATAAAATCAAGAATTTGGAGTGAAACTTATTAGGATAGCTATAATAAGTCTCAATTTTCCCAAATTAATTGATCCAAAGCAAGCATTCAAATCACAACTTATCATTAATTGATTGAGTATGATAGTATTCCATATCAAGTAAATGTTGGCAATAAGTTTACTGAAACAAGAGTATATTTTAAATTAGATAATTAAGATAGGTAAAACTATCTAATTTAGTTTTCTTATTTCTCATAAGTTAGACATGCAAATACCTAAATAACCCACTTGCTACTTGTACCAATCATTTATAACAATTATGGATCACCGAACTCATAAATAGTAATAAAATAATTAACATTGAATTTAGTTATCAAATAAATCAATATTAATTGCTTATGAAATAGAAGAACAAAAAATAAGAATTTTTTTTAAAAGATGAATGAAAATTGTTATTGAAACTCTAGTAAAAGCTAATACATCAGTACTATATAGAACAAAAAATAAGAATTTTTTTAAAAGATGAATGAAAATTGTTATTGAAACTCTAGTAAAAGCTAATACATCAGTACTATATATAGTACTATTACTTACAAACACTAGTTCAGTACAAAGACCTAGGGCCTAGGTTACAATTCAAACATTCAATTTGATCTTGATTTCAGGTGTGATTTTGCTTTGTGTTCCTTTCTATCGTAATCTCTCTAATCCAGTTTACATTGTTATCAGCTAGTTAATTTTCCCTTGTAGGTTCCCCTCCATATATTCAGTTGTTTCTTTCTCTCCATATTGCATACATAACAAAGATTAAAAAAAAAGCAGTTTTGAGCAGCTCACCATTTTACTCGAGTTACTGGACCTTTTTGGTGACCTATTATAGTAATCAACTCTATTCATATACTTGATATTTCACCATTAGGAGATGCAACACTCTATTCCAAATAACTTTAAAGAATCTGCATTTAAATAATAGATGATTCCTACTTTCCTCTTCAACATTACAAAGGACACAAATAGGATTAAAGGAGCCAAACCACTTATCTTTAGCTTTTATCATGATTTTCATAACCACCCAACTGATCAATGAAGCTTTGGGATTCAAAGTATGATTCCATATTAGCCTATACCCAAGTACAATTTGGTGATTTTTTCTGAAAATCTTATAGCAATACTCATTTGTGAAATGACCATTAGTGTTGGCTAGCCATTTTGTTTATCTTCTTTGTGTATTTGAAGCAATTGATGTAGGTAATTGGATAATGTAGAGGAGCCTCTAAAGATGCAATGCCAACCCCTATATACAATGAGTAAGGATACTTAGCATCTAAAGGAATACGATTCGTTAGATGTAGGATTTCATTTCTGATGAATAAAGGATTATGTTCAATCCAATTATCTTAACAAAACCAAATATTTTCCCCATTCCCCAACATATGCTTAATCCAAGGTTATAACTGGTTTCTCAACTTTAACATATGTGAGAAATACCATAAGTGGTCCTTCTTGATTTCCAACTACCACAAATAAGAAATATTTAAGTTAAAATAAATTTTATTTTAAAAACAAAACGTTACAAAGTTAAAATTAGAGTTTTAATTCCCCTTTAAAAAGAAAATTCATATTTAGCCACTTATATTTATCTTTCTACACCAAAATAGAAGCAATAAGACAAAAGAATTGAGAATAAAATGTGTTGCTTCCTCTCTAAATTGGTGGTACATAAATATTTTAAGCATAATGATTGAAACAAATCAAAATCCCTATATCATAGGGGTGAAAATAAAGTCTCCTAATTAGACTTAACTTCCTATAGTGAGTTTGACTCTTAGACATGATCTCAACTTATCATTTTTAGCAATTTGTCATTTTTTACTCCATCTTCCCAAATTATGACTTTGAATAATGATGCTTCAATTAAACATTTGAAACTAAAATTGATCTAATCTTCAAGTATCACCTCTTAAAATAAAATAAATATCAATTTTTATATTTACGCACCAAATTCAATGATATGTGCTTAATTGGTTATGAATTGATTTTGTAACAATTAGATTTAATTTTATGAAATGTTTAAGATATTCAATTTAGTTAATATTTGGTTTTAGGTACAATTTGGAAGTGAAGGAGCTAAATTCAATCGAAAGCACTATATTTGAGTCATTTTTCGAAGATTCACACTCACATGTCTTCATGAAACAAAAAGAAGAAGGATTAGAATGAACATGAGACAAGAAAGCACTTTAAAAAATGAAGAATAGCTTTTTCATGGCATAAGATATGTCTCACGGCCATAACAAATTTTTCATAGGTGTGAGAGCTTGTGAGAGTGTTGTCAAACCCTTGAAAAATGTGTCATGGGTATGACATACCAAGTCACATCCATAACATGTTAATACTTTTTGGTATAAAAATATTGTTTGGACAACAAAAACCTTATGTTTCATTGGGAGAAGCATTTTAAGGGTGTGAGCTCTCGGTTTTGAAGAAGAGAAGGGGAAAAGCTCCATTCCTTTGGAGACTCATGAAGGGATAGCTTTCCAACACCAGTTCGGAGGTGATATTGATGCCAAAGAACCCGGTTAAGTATTTCTCTGTTCTTTCTCTCAGGGATTGATTATGTTATCCTATGTTTAATGTTTGGGTGTTATGTGAGAATGATTGAATGCTCTATTTGATTATGTTTATGTAAGAACCCATTGCTATAATTTCAATATAATCTGTAATTGTTATGTTAAGATTTGTTTATTGTAACTAATGGTTTTTAATCATTAGGGATACCATGAACTAGGTTAAATAACTCGAGCTTGTGTTGTTTTTACCTTAATTAATCTATTTTCCTAACTCATAATATAGCTGTCTAGTTAAATCTAAAAAGTTTGTTATAGGTTGCTCAATAGTTAGGTTTAATTAACGAGCTCTTCCTAATTAAATACGACTAAAGGGAAAAACAGAGGTTAACAAAGCTTGTTATTAACCTACGATTAATAGTTGTTAGGAGAGGTATAAGAATAACAATTCAATGAAATATGTTTAACTGTGTGTAACCTGAGATTGAACCGATGATCGAGTCCCTAACGAATTCATCACTTTTCAGTGTTTTCTTTAATTTATTTTCATTAGTTTATTTTCATTTTATTTTGTTATTTGAAAACCAAAACAAACCCCCTATAACCTAAACACTGATCGATTTCATTTCAAAAGCTTTACACAAACTCTGTATAAGATCGACCTAGACTCACCACTGCTATAGTTGCAGGTCTAGTTATTTTGAGTAGTGTTATGATGGGCTATATCAATTTTGACGTTATTACCGAAGAGTATGGAGCTTTAGTTTTTATTCTTGACTTTAATCGGTGTTTTGTACATATTTGTTTGAAATTAGTTTCTTTTCAGTTATTTCTTGATCTTTTCACTTTTTGATTAGTATTTGTGCAAAAAGGAAATTTCATGGACGAAAGTAATTGTTTTTATAACTCATATTCTCAATCCTATACCATGTTTGGAATGATCATATTAACTTTAGTTATGGATGGGATAACAAGCAGAATTACTTCCATGATAGTTTATAGGATGCACAGTAATTCTCATATAGACCAGAAGCTTTTTATTACAACTCAAGTCCATCTCTAGAAGAACTAGTTAATGTTGTTGCCACTAACACTTTACAATTTCAAAATAAGGAAAGACAATTTTGGTCTAGTTTCCAAGATTTAGAGAGGCAGAAAAACCTAAGTACATTTCTAGAAGAATCAGTTAATGTTATTGCTACTAATACTTTGCAATTATAGGATTTATATGAGGATATGATACAATTCCATCAAGATGCAACGTCTAGACTCCAGAACTTGACAAGCCAGGTACGTCAACTGGCAAAAGCTATCAACCAACTAGCATCACAAAGCGAAGAGGTGCTACTATCTCAACCTAAGGTGTACCCAAGGTATATTAATGCAGAGGCCTTACAGAGTGAAGAGGAGCTTGAGAATCTTAAGAATGCTACTCAAGGTTGCTTGTATAGAAGAAGTGGATAAGGAGCTTAAAGCAGAAAGGGATACATCTTTTAGCTCGAAGGTTAATACAGAGTTCCTAATTGTTGTTAAGACTGACTCTTTACCTTTACCTAGCAGCTTAAAGAAATTGAATGGAGAAGAAAAGGGTAAAGAGACATTTGAGATCTTTCCAGAGTGCATGAACTCAATAAAGATTGAGATTTTGAAGGTAAGGAAGAAGCTGGAGGTGAATGATCATCAATGTAGACCCTATCCAGAACAACGTCAAGTGGAGGAAGCATATGTGACACCCAAAGATCACAATTTTGTCACATGATGAGGAGAAAAAGGAGTCAAGCCAGCGACAATAAACAAATACATTACTTGGGAGGCAACCCAAAGGAAATTAATTTCTTTTCCTTTCCATTTTCACATTTCTTTCTTATATGTGTGTGTACTTTTAAGTTTGTTTGTTCTTACTTGTTTTTAAGCTTTTCAATTAAGAAAGATAGAAATAAATAAACAAACAAACATTTTCTCATTTTTCTATTACTTCTAGAACTATATAGTCATAATTAGCGAGTGAATTGACTAGAAGAATCCATGGCAACTTTAGCAGGTACTTCTACTCTTGTGATTGGTCAATGTGCATTATCTTTAAAAGAGTAGTGACTAGTGGTAGACACATGCCAATGAGATTTTGAGCTTTATTAGTCTGACAAATCCATATCAGTCTTATAGTCTTTTGTTTACTTATGGCCTTCATGACATGTACATCTTAACTTTGCCTTAAATTACATCCTCACTTTGCCTTAAATTTTTATTTGAGACCACATTTTTATCACATGCATTAACATGAAAATGATATAGGCATTCTTTGTTTTATGAGCTAAATTAGCCAAATACCCTACCTGTCAATGTGAATTTTCCCTTTGCTAAGCCCCCTTGAGCTTTATTAGCCTTTCTTTTTGTGCTAATCACATTACATGCTTTAAACCTAACCAAATGTCCTACCTAAGCCTTAAAGCTAATGGAGCATTTGTTGATTGTTAATGATTGTGGATGAACAAGAGTATAAGTGTGGGGATATGCATATGTGTGGGATGGTTATAATTATTAGGATGTTATTTTATGTCTTATCAATGAAATTCTTGTGTTGATGTAGCTTTTTTCAAGAAAAATAAAGAAAGAAAAAGAAAAGGAAAAGGGAAAGAAAAAGAAAAGAAAGAAAAACATTTGTTTGAATAAAAATATCAAGGAGGAAATGCATATGTTTTGCAAATTTATTTATGATTAATGTCTCCTTCTAAAATTTTACTGAATGGGTGATTTGCTTGTAATGTATATGGGGTAGATTTAGCTTTTAAGGATCACTCCGTATAGTGTCAATGTATTGATATCATCAATTTTGAAGAGTGATTCCTTCTAATAAGTTATGCTTCATGTGGCTTATAGTGTGAGAGCTTTAATTTACGCTGTGAAATTATAATTGTTGCATTCATCATAGCTAATGATACCTAGTTTTGAATGAATGTTAGTATATGGACTTAAAGTTTCATTAAGCATTACTTTTGCTTCACTAGCTTGATGGCTTTATGCTACTTTACCCAAAATATATCTCACCTTACCCTTACTCACATTACAACCTTGAAATGTCCTTTAATTTATGATTATGCATGTGACTTCTAGTGGTGGAGAGATGAAATGATATGCAAAGTTGTGAAATCTCATGATCACGAATGGTATTTGAGTGTACCCGTGAATCTATCTTATTTAAACACATTTTCCAAGTCTACCTCTAGATTGTTCAATTTCTAAAGGTAATGAATGTTGATTGATCATTAGTAGAAGCTTTGACTGTTGAATTCTTGCTATGGTTTTGTAAAGTTATCATTTTTGCTTATAAACATCGATATTTGGAACATATGGAAAATGAGTAAATGTTTTTGAGTCTATGATTTTGACCATGATGTTTTGCGTAAAGACGAAAAAAACCTAAGTGTGGGAGAAATTGATATGTGCTCAATTGGTTATGAATTTATTCCATAAAATTTAGCATTTAATTATATGAAATGCTTAAAACATTCACTTTACGTCATATTTGCTTTTAGGTAAAATTCAGAAGTGAAAGAGCTAAAGTGAGTTAAAAGCACTACATTTGAACCATTTTCTGAATTCATAGAACAAGAAGAAGAAGGATTAGAATGAAGATGAGGAAAAAAAAAAGAACTAAAAAGAATGAAGAATAGTTTTGTCATCGACAAATTTTTCATGGGTGTGAGAGTGTGTCACGCCCATAAAAAATGTTTCATGGGCGTGACACACTAAGTCACGCCCATGACATGTTGACAGCTCACTCGAAAACCTTACTTTTTGGTATTAAAATATTATTTTGATTGTAAAAACCTTATGTTTCATTGGGAGAAGCGTTTTAATGGTGTGAGCTCACACTTTCGAAGAAGAGAAGGGGAAAAGTTCCATTCCTTTGGAGACATGGAGGGCTAGCTTCTCAATGCCAGTTCGGAGGTGATATCGACACTAAAGAACCCGATTAAGCATTTCTCTCGTTGTTTGTTGTTTTCTCTCTTAAGGATTGATTATGTTATCCTATGTTTAATATTTGGGTGTTGTATGAGAATGATGTGGTTCCGCAAGTTCACGGGTCCCAAGTGTATAGTATAATATCGTCCCACAAGGAGTAAGTGTGTAAGTACTAGGCTTGGATCACTCAATTAATTGGACTAATCACTTAAATGTTGATAATTGAGGAATTGATTAAT
>JAOQMP010000009.1:1427655-1442494 GCA_027563575.1 Erythroxylum pedicellare
ATATTTATCAAGAATTACTTACAAAATTGACCATCTAAATTACTTATAAAAGCTCCCTTTTGTTTATAGCCTCAAAGTCCTGGCAATATCTGGAAGTGGTCACTCTATGCGTTCCTCTATAACATTTAATACAAACACATATCACTATTGTGCATAATTATGAATTCAATTATACACATTCATGTATACTGAATATATATGATGCATGTTCATGAAAAATTCCCAGGTTTCTTATCCTTAATCTTCTCATATAATTAATCATGTGAGACCATACTCAATTCCTTAATCCAGATTTATTTCACAACCAACTTTCGGGTCCACTTTGCTTAATTATTCTCATAAAAAAGGTGAGGTAATTAGTAATACTTCCTTTTAGAAATTTTTTCTCCCAATTCTTAGTTTTCTATTGGTACTAATTTCATTCCATTTGGTTCTATATTCTAAAAGTTATACTCAAAAGATCTCAGAATGTTTTAAGCTTCAAGAAAATTCTTATCTCAACTTCCAAATCAAATTCTAAATTTCTTAGAGGCAGAATTACAATTCAATCTCTTCAGAACATTTGTATCCTTATGACTCCAGTTTAATTCAAATCAAGAATCACTCCATTTGGAAATCTACAGATCAAGATATAATCAGAAAATCGAAGTATGTTCAATAAAACTATCCTAGTTTTAGTACAGTCATATTTCCAACTTAAATTCTTTAATCAATCCATTTTAGAAAGTCTAAATTTTTGGTGGAGTTGAAGATTAATTTCTTAAGAGTCCATTGTTTCAATTACCATGTCAATTGGATGTCAGGAGAAGAAGTTATAATAAAATGTTCAAAGGATGTTCAGAAATAACCTACTTCGGAAAGCATGGAAGTCGCGATCGTGCGCCTACACGACCACGATATTCCAGATGGACCAGTGATGTCGCGATCATGATGAAGCACGATCGCTAGTCGCCAGTCCATACAGAAAAGTTGCAACCATGCATAGTTGTGATCGCGACCTCCCTTCTTCTTCAGTCATCGAACCAGCTCTTTCATTTTTTTCATTTTTCAATCCTTCATACACACTTGTACACTTACAATCACCACTTTGTTTCAGTTCCATATCATCTCAACTCAATCAAAGCATAGCTCACAATCAAGTTTATAGTCAAACACTAAAAATTGATGCATGCACGAATTACACCATTTTGAACTCTCTCTCACTACTGTAATATCTATCTTTCATTCTATGTTTTCACTTCTTTTCCTGTTCTTTCATTTTCATTTTTCCCAAAACTACAAACTTACTTATCATCAATACTTATTCACAAAACAACTCAAAATTAGGTTTATATTCAAGGAGCTGATGCATGCACATGAAGAGCAAATATTTTCTTCTTGCTACAGGAGTGTCACGGGTATGACACTTCTAGTCACACCCGTGAACATCACCAATTCTGCATTTTTGCATAATTTTCTTTCCCTTTCATCTTTATCTAAAACCATTCCTAACGCATATTTTATGCATTTTCACACCCTTTGCAACTTATCTAACTCTAAAACAACTCAAAACTTCAAGAATCAAGATCAAACTCCAAAACTGAATGTATAGTCTGAGCTTTCTCTCTCTACTATATTTTCATTCTTACTACACTTGTTTCATTTTCTGCATGTTTTCACCATACACTTGTACAATTACTTTCACCATTTTATTTCACTTCCATATCATCTGAACTCATTCTCAACACAACTCAAAGTCAAGTTTATATTTAAACACTAAAAACTGATACGTGTATGTATTTCACCATTTTCAACTCTCTCTCTCTACTGTCAAAGTTGTAACACTAACAACTTACAAATCAAAACAGAACCCATCAATATACAGTTTTACTCCACATTTTCTGCTATGGTATACTTCACTAAGTTTCTCATTAAACTACATGCAATCGGTGTTACATTTCCACTACTCGATAATATCAACTCATCTTACTCATCACTGTTACTGAATCTAGCCAGCTTACATAACTCATGCATGTACTCATTTCTAGTGCTACAACAACAACAAGTTAAATAACAAAGTATTTAGAAAACTATAATATAACTTACTTGTTTCTTCAGCAAAAATCCCATCTATGACAGTGAAGAGCAGAGCTTCGGTAAGGAAAAAGCAAAACTGAGAGAAAATAAAGAGCTATAGATTTTTTGTCATACACACTTGTAATATCATACTTTCTTAACTTATTGAATCTTGTCCCCATTGCATGTGGGCCATTTATCATCCATATAAAGGTGCTACATGCAACGATATAATTGGTCCAATGTCAACATTTTTCTTATTCTAAAATACTTCAAAATTTTCAGAAAATTCCTAAAATTTTCAAAAATTCTGAAATAATTCCAATAGTCTTGGAATAAAATTTCCACAATTTATTCGCATTAGTAAATCCATTTTACTTGAAAAAAGTAAATGAATGCATGTACAGTTATTTGTATGTATCAAAAATACATATGCATATTTCATTGAATACTCAATATGCAAAACATATAATGCATTATAATTCCTCAATATTCTAACCCCTAATATGGGGTGTTACAAAGGTAGCTTTTGAATTATTGAGGCAACATCAATTTTTCTTAAAATTGAGCAAGTGTGTATTTAGGCATCAAGATTTGGAATATTTGGGTCACTTCATCACTGCACAATGAGTTAAGGTTGATCAAGCCAAGATCAAGGCTACGTTTGATTGGCCTAAGCCTACTAACATTTTTTCAGTTGCGTGGATTTCTAGGCCTTACAAGTTACTATTAGCAATTTTTCTACAATTCTGGCATTATAGCTCGACCTCTAACCAACCTCTTGAAGAAAGGGAAATTTGAGTGGACAGGTGAAGCTGAACATGCTTTTCAACAACTCAAAGTGGCTTTGCCTATAACATCATCACTTGCAATGCCTAATTTTTAAGAGCCATTTATCATTGAGTTGGATGCTTCGAGAGATGGCACTGGGGCTGTTCTCACTCAACTAGACAAACCCATTGCATTCATAAGTTGATCGTTAGGTACCTCTAAACAACCTTGGTCTGTCTATGCTAAGGAAATGTTGGAAATAATTCAAGCTATTCATACATGGAGATCCTACTTGCTCAATCACAAATTTTATATACAGACTTATCAAAGAAGCTTAAAATATTTGCTTGAACAATGTATAACAACTCCAAAACAACAGAAATGGGTTTCAAAGTTACTTGGTTATGATTATGAGACCAACTACAAGACGAGCAAAGAGAACATGTCATAGTAGCTTATGCACTATTGAGGGTCGCCATAAGTCCTCGTTTAGATGCATTGACCATCACTTATGCAGAAGTTTCAAACATCTTGAAATCAGAAGCTATAAATAACTTATATATACAAAAAAATTGACAACCAAGCTCACGAGAACCTAGGCCTTCTATATTTGTGACATGATGGTTTAATCTACTATAAAAATAGGGTGGCAGACCCTCCTAACTCTACTATTGCCTATCAATTATTTCAAGAATTTCATGATTCCAAAAAGGGAGGGCATTCCAATGTACTCCGAACCTATAAAAGGCTAGCTCAACAATTTTATTAGCCTTGTATGTACAATACAGTGAAGGGATATGTTGCTTCATGCCAAGTGTGCCAACGAGTTAAAGTAGCTAGATTGTCACTTGCTGGTTTGCTACAACCATTGCCAATTCCGTATCAAGTTGGAGACGACATCACCATGGACTTCATTGAAGGTCTCCCACCTTCTAATGGCAAGCATCCTATCTTATTCGTTGTCAATAGATTTAGTAAATCATCTCATTTCATGGTGTTATCCCACCTATACATTGCTAAACTTGTAGTGGAAAAGTTTGTTGAAGGTGTGGTCAAGCTTTATGGCATGCCAAGATCTATGGTAAGTGATTGAGGCCTAATCTTCTATAGCCACTTTTGGCATGAATTTTTAAAGCCGTCAAGAACAAAGTTGAAATGAGTTTTAGCCTACCATCCTCAAACGAATGGCTAAACTAAAGTTGTTAATCAATGTTTGGAGCAGTATCTTCGATCTTTCGTTCATTAATAGCCTCATAAATGGTCTTCTTTTTTACTATAGGCAAAATTTTGGTACAACACTACCTATCATGCTTCCATAGGCAGGACTCCTTTTTAAGCTCTCTATGGTCGTCCCCTGCCTACAATTTCATATTATCAAAAGAGCACTTGTTCAATTCAAGAAGTAGATCAATAATTGACAGCCCGCAATGCATTACTAAGCAACTCAAGGACAATTTAAACGCTGCTAATAATAAAATGAAGCAACAAGTGGATTCCATGAGGACGGAAATTGAGTTTCAAATAGGCGATTGTCTTCCTAATAATTCATCCTTATAGACAACAATCTGTGTTCAAAAGAGCTTATCAAAAGCTTGTCAATTGATATTTCGGGCCATATGAAGTGGAAGAACAAATTGGACAATGCGTACAAACTGAAGCTACCCTCGGGTTCTTACATCCATCTGGTTTTCCATGTATCGATGTTCAAAAATATATTGGAGAAGGTTAAGCTTTTAGTTCTAACTTGCCACCTATTTCTGAAGATGGGGACCTTATCGTTAAACCTGAGGCTATACTAGATACACGTTGGGTACAATATGGTTTCAAATGGGTAGAAGAAAGTTTGGTTAAATGGAAATGACTTCTAGCAGAAGAAGCATCATGGGAAAATTTACAAGAATTGACTTGTCGCTTTATTAACCTTAAGGACAAGGTTGGTTCGAAAGGGGAGGGTAATGATAAGCTTAAAAGATCCTCAAGGGTGTCAAAATTGAATTCAAGATATATCGACACGTAAGATTTTTGGCTAGGTGGCAAGTGTTGGAATTTGTTTTATTACAGTTATACTTGCTTAAGAATAGGTCTTGCAGTAGTTATTTTTAGTTGTTGCTACTTTAGTGCACTAGTCATTATGGGTCTTATTTTTAGGGAAGCTGTTATCATTTCATTTGTATTTAAACTCTTTTAAAGAAAATAATAAGCAAGCTTATTACAATTAAAAAAAAATCATGGTTGGTCTCACCCAAAAACAAAATGTTATTTATTTTATTTTCAACAAGCTTTGATTGAGACCTATCATGGATAAAGAAAGATGTTTTCTTTTCAACCAGAGATGTCATTGCCAATAGGCTTTTTTGGTGGAAAAACTTCTTAATCTTTTTTATCTTTCTATCTTTATATGTTTTTCTAATCCAATCTTTATATCTGTATGCTACAAATAGGGTAATTAGGATAACTGTTATGATATTATTATTAAAGAGATTTGCTCACTACAGAATTGATGGAATATTTTTCTAGGCGTTTAAGATGATGAAGAATAAGGCCTTGTTTGGTAAAGAGCTGATAAGCTCTTTTTTAGCTGTTTGACCCATTTCAACTTATTGACTTTATGAAAAAGTTATTACAAGTGTTTGTTTATTAGCTGGTTGGGTTGACTGAGTCAACCTAATAAGCTAAGTTTACATCATCTACTTGTAAGCAGCTTTTATACAATAGCTGATTCACGTTTTCTGTAATGCCCTCGTGTTTGACACTTCTAGTGGGATTTTGTTGTTGCGCTGGGAATCACATACTGAATTACTTCAGCAGAGTTGAAACACGTGAACATAGTAGTTAATGTTGAAATGTCTTTGCCCTTGCTTTTATTAGATGTTTGTTTATTATGTAATAATATTTAAAAATAGGGTGATTAATTTCTTATTTTATTTATAACTAATAATTAATTTGGTCGATTTTTATATCAATAAATAAAATTGTAAAATTTTATAATATTTATATCAAAAGGTACAATTAATTTTTAATATTAAATGATAATTTATTTTATTAATAATATAATAATAAAATGCTTAAATTACAATCATGTTAAACTAATGAATGGATTGCTAATAATCAATAGATATAGTTATGTTTATTCATTTGACACATCATCAAATTCTTGCTAAGTGCAAAATGCAGCAATTTGAAGATTTTCCACTCAGTTCGTCTTCTAACAAATACAACATATTTTAATTAGAAAGGACTAGCTAAAGCATGAAAGATGCTGTGATCCCTATAGTCTACTTAAGTATAATACTCGAAAGTAAGGATGAAATTAAGGTCCAAGTTTAGTATGACCGAAAATTACTCATGTACTAAACTATATAGACTTGTCAATTAAGCAATAATGCAAAAGTACATATTTTCAATATTAAAGCCGTGCTATTCCATTAATTAATTAGCTTTTTTGGTCATTACTGGCAACATTGTTTGTAAAAGAGCATCAACGCATACCGAGGAGCGTTAACTTGGAAGAAAAAGACCGCTAAAACATGAGAAACAGACAAGACCTTGCCTGCTTTCGCCATGGTGTAACAATACAAACAAGTGAAGCGAGCAACACGAAACCCTAATCGACTACCAAGTTAATAAAGGAGTGAAGAAGGTTCCACAGTTTGTGGTTATATGTCTTACAGATGCATTGGATCGCTTTTACTTTAGTGTTTGAGGAAGTCAATTCCCGAACCTCTAATCCTTGCTCATCCAACAAATTAACGATTAGGGTGGCTTTCCCAATTCACTATCTCCACCATCCTAAACGAAATCTATGAGGGAACAAAAGATCACGCAAGGTGCGCTCTTGACTTCGCCCATTGCCCCATAATCATCATCACCTTCCTCTTCAGATCATGAACAGAAAAACAGCTGCAAAAAGAATGTCACCAAGATCAGATTGAGTCATAAAGCTATTAGGTGTTTGAAGAAGAATTAATCACCTTGGAATCAAATATTTATATATAGGTCATGCATTCTCGCATGATAAGGCAGCTTTAATCCTCTCGACAGTGCAGGCAATAAGATTGTTAACAGTTGCCACCGATCCAAGAGAGAGTTTCGCTGTAGGAACTGAATCAACTAGAATCTGAAAAGCAACTGTGAGAAGCGATCCGCCTGCAGACCCTGATTCGCCAATACCTCCTGATCCAGTCCCATCAGGAAAAATAGCAAATCCTGAAGGAAGAAGGGCAACGTAATCTGGGTCACCACCGTTAAGTACTACATTCATCGCCACAATGTCTACCGGTGCATAGATTACGAAAGAAGCTGTTTGATCAGTGCAACTCTCTTGCAATATCAGCATGTTGCTCTGGCTGGAATTTGCACTCTGAATTTTTTTTAAAAAAAATTAACTGCCGAAGCAAGACGAAGGAGATGAAACAGGATAGAATGGCAGTGATTAAGTGCTAAGAAGCTTACATTTACTCGAAGTAGAGAGACACAGTTGCCTGTATCCCTGCCATTGGCAATATGAGCCATTTCTTGAACAACTCCACCGTTAGATAGGATATCCCACTGTGTATACACAAGTACTGATTTAACCATACCAACCAATAGTTTAAAATTAAGTCCATGTGTTTCATTTTTTATTTAATTTATTTAGATGTTTGCTCTAGGTATCCTTGCATATAGCTATCCTTATTCCATATAATTTAGTACCAAAAGTAATTTCATCTTTTTGGTAACATAAATTAAAAGAAATCAACTACCTCACTTCGAGAGTTCTCATCGCGAAGAAAATCGAAAACCCTTTTGGGGGGTACAGGAAGCCAGAAAGAAGTTGCTGCACTGAGCACAATACCGGGTGGCCTTCCCGGATCATCTACACTCTTACGGGTCATGACCCTCACATCATCAGCCCCAGTTCCGGAAAGCGTCGTCCAAGTATGAGCAGTTGACGCACTAACACCAGCGCAGAAGCTTATCACCATTCTCTCTGCTAGCTTCATCATACTTTTTCTTCCTTCTTGGTTGGTTATCACTGCGCAAAAATCCAACAGAATCAGGTGAAAATACATGTTCCCCTCAAATTTTTAGTAACAATACATTTTTTTCCTTTATCTTATTACCGCCAACATCACCAGTGGGAATGTTAGTTGCCATGGAACTTGCAAGCCTTTCGCATTGGCGATCAAGAGTAGTGACCCAGCGTTTTGCTCCAAATGCATGGCCCGTACTGACTAGCTGCTTGTATAGATTATGAACACCTCTATCGTCCACTTCCACATGTTCAACCCATGTGACCTGAGATATACAAGTGCATTAAATACTTGTAATGCATATCAATAAATATTAGATTTATTGTGTACCTTTGAATACCCATTTGGCATCTCCTGAATTAAACATCCAGATGGCCTTCTCCGGCATCGTGCCACTGGACTAGGCCGTAAACTGTCCAAGGAAACATCCACAACTGCCCAGGTCCCGTCGGCATGTTGTTTACAATATCTTACAAAATAGGATTCACGAGTGGGGACAAGTGGAGTTGGCAACTGAAATTCAGCGGTCATCTGGAGAAAAAAGCCAATCGATACCCTTTTACTAGCTAAATCGGTTGATTAATTCAGTTGTTAACTATCCTTAAGATAATATGTAAGAAATTAGATTCTTAATTAATTACCACTTGCAATGCTCCGTTATAATTCCCGGCCACTCCTGTTGATAGAACCTCCAAAGTCATTGCTCTTGAGACTATGCCAGAAAAAATTGTTGACCACTGATTCTGGAAACCAAACATATATATGAGCAAAAGTAAAGTATCACACTATTCACATACCCAAAAAGATCTTAGGCTTACCGCATCCATGAGATACTCAACAAGGTTAATGTGATTCATTATAACAACAGCAGTTTCCCTTGAAGCTTCACACTTATAACCAGTTGGTTTTGGACCGATTCCTCGAGGAAATGCCCTGATGTACTCATCTTCATTCAGTGTGGTTCTTCCATCTACATTATTCATCCATAATGGTTCGCCAATCTGGGCCATTCTAATCAACTCCTCCATTGCTGCGACTGCAAGCTCAATTATCATAGGCTTGTCAGCCTCAGTAGGAGCACTTAATGATCTGAGCAAGTCTCCAGCTCCATACATTTCCCCTCCAATGCCTGGTTGAGTGCCAAAGGTACATACACCGAGTTCAAGTGGTCGAGGAGGCATAGGACTTGAAATTAGAGGATAGTTCACCACAGGCTTGCCAACGTACTTGGCAGCAATTGCCGAAATGCGATCAATCTTCAGAAGAAAAAAAAAAAAAGAAAAAAGCAAAACGAGGAAGTGGGGAAGCAAAAGACGGGAGTCAGTTTAGAAGATTTCAGCCTCTACGATGTTACTGGTTAATTAGTTGCGCATTTATCTATCAAAAATATTAACCTCTTCTCTCAATCTGCCATTTTCAAGCCTCAAGTGATGTTCATCAAAAGACATCTCTCCAATAGCAGTCGGTCCCCCACAATTAGGACATGAGGCGTTGCTAAGAGCTTCTCTGTACCTCATGTTCTCAGCCCTAAGTTTTTCGTTCTCAGTTCGGAGCTGCGTGTTTTCACTTCGTTCGTGCTGAGTCTGCGAGAAAGAATGAAATCAAGTCTAAGTAAGCTGAAGAAACCAAAAAAAAAAAAAAAAATTTAAGGATCATCTGACTAAGGTAAACTCTTGAATTGTAGTGACCTTAAAACTCTTGATCCTTAAACTTGTTTTTAAGAACATTATATGCTGATGCAAAATAGGTTAATATGATCATTATATGCTGGTGCAAATAGGCTAATCAAGTGCTGTACAAGTAATAAAAGTTGTATACCTTCATTTGGGTGCGCTTGTTTTGGAACCAAAATTTGACTTGCAATGGCTCTAGTCCTAATTCACGGCTTAGCTCTTTTCTTTGCTTGTCATCCGGATGAGGGCACTCCTTAAAGAAACTGAGGAAAATATGAAAGCTTTAGATATGGAAAACAAGACTACTGAAAGTTAAAATGACAACAAATCATCAGTTAAGCATATCTTACGCTTCCATTTCTTGAATCTGATGTTGAGTGTGGCGGTGATAGCGCTTCTTTTTGGGGCGTGGATCTTGGTCGTCACCGGAGCCACCTTCATGGTTGTCACTGCCGGATTTGGTATTAGCACTGTCGAATTCTTCTTCTCTGATTCGAGCGGCGTCACTTTCAGGTGTGTTCTGGGTCATGTCCAAATGGTGAAACTGACCTTCCATCATGTTTGGCTGGAACATTATCTACAGATCTTTAAGATTCCTGAAGCTTATGGTTTTTCAATCTAACAACAGAATGGAAAATTTTCCCACTCAAAAGAAAAGCTATAACTACCAACATATGAGTACGTAGTAGATTCATGGTATATGCGTGGTAGGAAGCTGAAGCGCAAGAATACTAGGTTTTCTAGGGAAAATGGCCCGTGTTGATGTACCAAAAACACGAGAATATGTGTCTGTCTGTCTCTGCACATGTGTCTTTGTAAAACAAAATGCTTTTACGCGGTTTGCAGATGTCGAGAAGGATTTTGCTAGAAAGTAGGTAATTAGTCTGGCTAAAGACTAATCGTCAACGTGATACACCATTTTAACTCCCTCACGATGGAATAAATACGAAGAAGAAGAAAATATTTGCTTTCGAGTAAATTCTGCTGAAATGGAATAAATCAAAATCTTCAAAAGGTGCTTCAGAAAAAGGTTTAGAGGTGGGTAAACCAAGGATTCTTTAAAGGAAACATATGGAAAATAATTTAATTCCCAAAAGCAGACCTGAGAAAGAGTAAGCCCTGAAGACGATCCGAACCCACCAAGACTCCCGTTTCTCCCTATCATTGATGGCATGTTTCTCGCCGGAATCATTAGCCCGGCCGGCATAGTATCACCACCCAGAAGCTCTAAGTTGTGTGTTGAACTGGAATATAAAAATACATCCAACTTATAACCAAGTCAACTTTTTCTCTTTACGTGATCTTTTAGCTTGGACTACTTCAAAGTTCCCTTTAAGAGATGTTCTGGAATAAGGTAGAGCAGATTGAAGTGCGGCTTCTTCTCTTTGTCCCTCTGAAATGGGTCTACTAGTTTATCTCTTTAGGGTTAAACCTAGCTGATATCAATGGAAGAGAAGAAAAAGCGCTTATATAATACTAAGGATAAAGTTGGCAATTTGGGATAGTCCTTCGGCAGGAAATAATATGGCTAAAATCCCAAATGCAAAATGTAAATAGTACAAAACTCCCGACTAAGATCTCGGTGAATCCAACCTTGCCTTCGCTGTCTCCTTTCTCTCTACAGCGTAATCTGCTCTACACAACAAAGACAAGGTAAACAAGGATCAGGAGGAGATGCGAGAAATATCAGAGAAATGATGCAACTTTTTTTATTATATATGTGAATGGGTGGTCTGGCAAAACCACTCCAATTCTTCAAACTTCTAAAAGAGGTCAGAGTATGAGGCTATCACAAGACCTACTTATAAAAAATATTTGACTTGCCAGTAGCTTACAGAAACAGTTACAAAGATGGAAAAAGAAGGGTTTTCTTTGGATCTGGTTTTTCGTATTTACCTTGCATAAAGATACCACTTTTCGGGGTCTTGGCGGTTTAGTTGAGGGTTTTTATATGGTAAGAAGTAGGTCTATATGGCATGCAGTAAAAGACAGAAACAGAAGCGAAAGATAAAGAGGAAGAAGAAGAAGAAGAAGAAGAAGAAGAAGGGAGTGGAGAAGAGGAGAAAATGGGATCAGATAGAGAAAAAAATGAAGTGGGCAGCTAGTAGTTATTGCAGAGCGTATTGAGATGGTGCAATAGCATTTAATGGCGGAGATAGGTGTAATTGCTGAGAGAGAGAGAGAGAGAAGGTAATAGAGATGTGTTCAATTGTCACATAGGAGAGTGTATGGTGCAACGAATGACGGCTACCAAACTCTCCACGAAAATGTTTTGGTTCTTAATTTACCTTCAAATTCTTTCTAATTTCTCCATGTTCATTTTCTTTTAAACAACTTGTAACCTTAAAACTTCCTCAGTTCATCTCTTTTATGTTTCTTCTTCTCCCAGAAAATGAATGGTTTCAAGCGTAATTAGCATTCTTTGAACCATTGCGTTACATATGTGGCTGAAGCCAATGCATGTCTTGATGACTGGAGTCACCTATAATGTTAACTTGTGCACAGAAAAGCATAGGGTTTTGTGGGGTTTTGAAACCTCAAGCAGGACTTTACAAATTCTCACTATTACACAAAGCAAGCTATAACAATTATTAGTCAGGAAAACAACTATTTCATCTACAAGACTCTCAACGTTTAAATTAACCACTTGAATGAATCCCATAAATTCTTTCAAACGCTTGATCGACATGACACAGTAATTTATAGAGAATGTGAAGGGTTGAGGGTCCCTTGTGATGCCAATTTTGGCAATTTTTTCAACGAATTCCTTTTGTCTAATGTAGAGTATAATTCAATTTTTAGATTGTGCATAACTAGCACACTAAGATTAATATATACATTTATTGTTCAATACTAATGTTTTATATTATAATGAAATGTGCTTAAACAACAAAGTTGTTAGAGTCAATTGTTGGTCTTATTTGAACACTTTTAGAATTTTATAACTTGTTCCTTTTTTTCTTTTTGCATTAGATACATCATATAAATTAGCAAGAATTGGTCTCACTTCAATGATAAAAATTAACTATAACTTTAGTTAGGACTTGTATTTATGTTAAATTAGCGAATCTCGTAATCTTTTTTTAGAATGTCGGAATCTTTGTCGTTAAGAATTTGAAAACATTATTTTTGCATGTTTTGTTTTGTGAAAAAATGCAAATAGTAATGAAAATGTTTTAAAAGGAAATGCTCTCTTAAAAATAGTTTTCCTATAACTTAATTTAGAAAACATCTCTCAACTAGTTATTTGCTTTGGATGTTATTTGTTCCCTTAAAAATTATGTCATGCAACTTAATTTTGAAGACATCATTTTCTTTTCACTTTCCAAGCTCCTTGTAAATAGATAAGAAATTAGACATTGTGAGATTTCCTTGCAGTAAACAAGGTGTATAGAGAAAATTTTAGATGTAATTCTTTGACCTAGTTCTGGTAAGAAGATATGACCATCCCTTTATTTGTAAGTGCAAAAATGTATATAAATAGGTTAAATAGATAGAAAATTTTAGATATCCTATGTTATGATATCAAGTAATTAAGTGAACGGGAATCAATGGCTGTTTGAATAGTTTCTACTGCACACAATTTATTGTAATTTTTGTATTAAACTATTTGATAAACAAATAAATGTTAGGTTTTTCTGAATTTAATGAACCCACTTGAAGAAAATCCATCCCTCTCTTCTTTTTCCATATCTTTTCTTTCCGGAGAAACCAACAAAGTTGATCTTTAGTCTTTAATGTTGATATTGATACGGAATTTGGTGTGTCAAGAGAGGATATAATATCAAGTTCAATTACAGAAAGGGAAACAAATTTGAATAGAATCCATCATCACCTTCTTTGCATTGTATATGCATTTATTGGATGTTAGATAGCTTAAAAGGGCACGTATCAATACATGTGAGCATAAAATTAAGGCGTCACGTTAGGGAATCACAGCAATAATAACGACTTTGAATTGCTTGGAAAACGATATACGCATACACATTTTATAGTCCTTATGTTGACTATATAATATTGCCATATTTAGTACCTAGCAAAAGAATGTCTTTATAATTACTTATTACGGGGCTTTCACTTCATTCTTAAGAGTTTTAAAGCATTTATCATATTTAATATGTTAAAATTATAAAACTCCACTTTTACTTCATTCTTAGATGACATAAAATTCGTCTTCAATGGGGTTATGGATTTTTTTATTAAAAAGTAGTAAAATTAGAAGCCTAATAAGTACATAGAGTTAGAATACTCATACACATTAACTTATAGGTTTCATTTAAAAGAAAGGGTTAAAAACTAAAAGGAGGCAGCGGGCTATTGACTAACATAAGGAAAAATTAAATGCCATATGATCGTGTGCTTTCTTATCCGTGATCCGGGAAAAGAATGTATAGCCCTGGAATTCAGGTTTCCATACTCTATTTTTCACATCTAATTACCTTATACGTATCCGTATTGCATGCACATTGAAAGGATCAAACGTATCAGAAGTTGTATTTTTACTTCCTTAGTTTCATGCCCCCACCACGCAAACACAATACCCATCCCTCAAGTAATCAAGATGATATACCACATAAACATTCCTCATAAGTCAATAACCTAACTTCATTTCTTCTTTTGAATTTTATTACCGACAAGAAAAGTACATATATACACATTCCTCATAAGCCAATAAGCTCTTTTGAATTTTATTTCCTAGCCGTGTGGTAAATATGTCTCTTTAAGACATTTCTGCAATAACTTTCTCCGTACAACTACTGTGAAAGAAAAAGCGAGTGCGTGGATTTTATACCTTGTAGTCACAGTAAGTACAATCCTATAAGCATGCGTACGTTAGGTGACAATTTTGCTGAAAGGATCATCCGATGGTTTAACGTTTGTTAACATTAATATAAACACTTGAATTTGTTTTGTTTTCGATGAGAGTTATCAGAATATAAGACAATTACGACCCAAACAAACATCGAAACCGTGACTTGGTGCAAATGCAACACCAACACATAGCTGGTTCACCTTTCTTTTTCTTTTTTTTTCTCAGAGAACCCAAACTAGCCCCTCTCTGTAAATAGACTATACACCTTTCTCTGGAAAACAATCATTAAATGAGTCTCTGAGCAACTCAGGCTCTGCATGGCAAAGGCCATTTACTACGTTCATGCCTCTCTCGCACGTATTTAATGTATTGACAACCATTACCAAACCATTTCATTTGTTCATTTTAAGAAATTTTTTTAAAAAAATGTTGATTTTTATATAAATATTAAATATAGAAAGAGAAGGGAAAATGACAAAATGGGAGGGAGGGCAAAAACTTTTCACACTCACACC
>JAOQMP010000009.1:1449066-1462094 GCA_027563575.1 Erythroxylum pedicellare
TACAAGATTACACATTATCCAAACTCTCCTTTCTTCTTATAAATTTCTCCAAATTTCCAAACCTTCGGGTCTATTTTCCATGATCAAATGGACAATGTAAATGAAGTAATTTGGAAACACTTTCTTCTATAAAAATGTTCTCCATTTTCTTAAGTTTCTAATGAAACTAAAATAGTTCAATTTGGTTTAGTATTTTGAAATTTATACTCGACATATTTTCGGACTGCTCTCATTTTATAACAACACACTATACTCAAGTTCCATCCAGAAATTTAAAGTCTTAAAGACTGAATAAAAATTCTACTTCTTCAAATAATTTGTATCCCTATCTCTCTAATTTACTCCAAATCAAAAATCATCTCATTCAGATGACTACAAAACAAGATATTGTCAAAATACCAAAGTATGTTCAGTAAAATATTCCAGTTCATACTATTCCAACAGATTTCATCACTTTAATTCCATTAATGTTTTTTAAATCAATTCATAATGCTACCAATTTTTATGGGGAGGTAGAATAATGTGTTAGGAATCTATTGGTTTAAGAATCAAGTCATTTGGAGGTCTAAAGAAGAAGTTATGGTCAAAAGAAGTGAGACTGATCAGTTTGCAAAATGCTCTCAGATATTAGAGAGCATAGTGTCACGAAGTGACAATTAAAAACCAGTCCAACAATCAACACTCACGGGTGTGAGGGAGAGAAGTCACAGGCGTGAGAGAAGAAAATAAAGGAGAGAGTCGCAATTGTGACATTCAGTGAACAATAGCGGGCCCAGTCACACACGCTTACTTCGAACCTCCATAACTTTCAATCTAGAAGTTTAAAAATTTCAGACTTTATATCATTAAAAATATAAAAGAAAGATATACAACTTTTATGAAGACAATTTTGTCAAAATCTTTCTAAATCAATACAGTTTAATCACGGAAGTTTCAGACTACATTTTTACCCATTTTTCTCTTTTCTTTCTTTTATTCTAAACCAACTTCTCTAACTTAATTTCTTACTTTTCTTTCAAACTAACCTCCCTAACTCCTCTCAACCCCCATTTTCGACTCACATTCAAATAAAATCATTCACAAAAAACTCCAAATTTTAGATTAAAACACATACATCAAAAACAGAAAATTCATTCACTCATCTTCTTCATTCTTTGTGTTTCTTCTTTCATTCTCCTGCACTTTCCTTTTATGTACATTCTCCATTTTCATTTTACCATTTCAACTCCCATTCAGCTAAACACATTCACAAACAGATCAAAACTATGATTACACACAAACATCAAAACAGAACCTCATTCACGTATATCACCATTTTTGGTATTTCTTCACTGTCATTTTCTTGTATTTTCATTTTCTGCATTTTCCTCATTTTCTTCCTCCAACTATCACTTTAATCATTCTTACTCACCTCCAGACATCACCTTACACCTATCCTTTAACTCTAAATTCATTTTTTTGTTCATCTCTAAAAATACTCAAAACTCACGTATATAGTGAAAAATAACATAACAGAGCATTTACTTGTTCTATTCTCCAAATTTTTCTGTACTTAATTATACATATTTTTCAAAGATCATTCAACCCCAAAAATAATTTCTACCACTTCTTAAAACATATCGCTCATCAAAACCCAAAAAATCAATAAATCAAAATTTACATCCTATTTTCATAGGGAACACGAAAAATGTATATTCTTCTCATGAATGTGAAATATCAACTAATTCACCAAATTTAATGCATATATTCACAACTCATAAATATTTACTTAATACTTATTTATTAAATCTTCAACTTCATCGAAATCTCAAGAAGCCCTAACCTCTATGCAACTCACGTACATCATTATGGAAGTTGCTAAGTTTCGGTTTTTCTTGAGGCAAAAAGGAAGAATACCAAAGTTGGGAGTAGCAAAAGGATAGGTGAGAACAAGGTTTTTTCTTTGGTGAAGATTTGATGAAAAACTTTGTGTAAAGGAGGTAACTTTGAAGAAGAAGCTATGAAGGAAGATGAAGACAAGAACAGTAACTTGTCTTTCAAAGTTAAATAGACTTAACTTTAGACTTGGACACTTGTCCACATCTTAAGACCTTAGCTAATTTCCCAACTAACTAGTTCTTATTGAACTAGTTCCATTTATTCCCATTTTTACATTACAATTATTACAAAAAATTTTCCAATAACCTTTTCTCAAAAATTCTAAAGTCATCTCTAAATTTTCAAAAATCATTTTCAAAATTCTCCAATATCATTTGTTTTCTTATTTCTATTTTCCATTCACCATTTTACTCGCCAAGCGGCATTTTCCCTAGTATAATAATATTCAACCTTTTCGAAAATTTTTTCCTAAAATTCACCAAAATTCTAAATCAACAAACATTATCACCAAATATTCGAATTCAGTAATTTATATTTCCAAATCAGTCTGCAGCACATATAATCCACAATTCAAATTGTAAACATAGTTATAAATCAATTATACTCAGAAATTGTCAATGAGTGCATGTATAGTCATTTTATTGTGTAAAAATTCAAATATATGTGCATGTATCATAATAATATGTATGAGCATGAAAATTGCATTTTTTCTTAATCTCTCATTGTTCCTCATGCACTGTACTTTTGGGTTCTAACTCTTAATATGAGAATTGGATGTCACAAAGTGAGTTGAAAGAATTGAAGAAAGACGAATCGATATTGGATGCTCAGTTTGACAGATATGTCAATAAGATATCACTCCTGGAGAACTACTTAATAAGATTCTTTATAGAAGGACTAAAATCAAAATAAGAGCTCACAATTAACTTGTTTGATCCTCAAAGTCTCAAATAGAAATATGTGTTTGTAAGGAAACAAGAGGTTATAAGTAATAGCTAGCTTTCAATTACATCATGACAAAGGAGGCACTAAACCATTGCATAACTCAAGAGGTGGGAGTTTTACAATGGTGAATAAGGAAGTAACTCAATTGACATTAAAAATTAAAACCAACTTCGAGAATGGAATGTTGTCCACTCTTAATACCTAAGAAAGTGCTAATAGAACTAACTACTTTAAGAATAATAAAGGCCTAAGCAGGGATTTTAATGATAATTGGAAAGGGACTATGTCTTTTATGCAATTAGCATTATAAACCAAAGCATAAATGTAAGAATTAATTATATATACTAAAAAGGAAGAAGATATGAGTAAGGAAAACGAAGAACAAATAGGAAAGGATAATGAGTGGCTAATACCTAATATATCTCTTTAAGTTATAATAAGATCATACGACAAAGAAGCGTACAAAAAAATGTCAATTATGGGATTGCATCAAAAGAGAGCTTTGCATATGCTAATTGATAATGATAATAATTGTGATTTCTTATATGTTTTAGTCATTAACCAGGATTGTGGGGAAATTAAGGAGATGCCACCTTTCCAAATTGCAATTAGTTAAGGTTTGAAATTGTACTGCCATCAATCTTATCACCTTGGGAGGTTGTGAAATGGATTTTGGAGTACAATTGTTAGTCACATTAAATAATATGTTATGTAATTTTAGGACTTACACAATTAGATTCAAGTGGGAAGACCATATAAAAACATCGATAGGAAATTGTAGTAGGAGGGCTTAAGTAAGTTCTAGCAAAGGCTTTAACAAATTCTTAAAACTCTAAATGTGGAAGTTTTTATATACTACAACTTTCATTTCTAATTGAAGGCCACATTCAACAAGTTAACCTGGAGGAACATCCAAACACATTCAATACATTGAATGGAGCGTTACCTGAGTTTGAGAGTGTGTTTCAGGAGCCTAATTGATTACCATTGAAAATAACATATGATCATCAAATTGAATTAAAGGAATAAGCGGAGACTATCAATATTTGACCATATATATATATATATTCTAAAGAGCAAAAGGATTCCATAGAGAAAGTTATTTAAAAATTGATGAAGTAGGGATTCATTAGGCACAATATTAAACCTTGCTTTACCTTTGGTATTGATTAAAATGAAAGACAATTCTTAGAGAATATACATTGGTTCTAAAGAGATTAACAAGCATATTATCAAGTACAAATATCCCCATACCTATGATTGGAGAGTTATTTGATGAACTCCATGGATCAAGCTAGTACTCTAAGCTAAGTATGAGGTTTGGATATCAACAAATCCATATATGTGATGAGGATAATCTAACAATAGCCTTTAGGATATATGATGGACACTTTGGGTTTCTAGTGATGCTTTTTAGCCTAACCAATATGCCTTCCACATTTTGGAGCCTTATGATGAAATAATCAAGCTATTTATAAGAAAATTCATCTTAGATGATATCTTAATTTGAAAACAATCCTTTTAACAATATTTGGAACACTTTTAAAAGATTATAAATATACTTTATACCCTCAAGCACTTTATTAAGAGGGACAATTGTATTTTTGAAGCAAGACAAACATATTGCTTTTGCTATTCTAAATATGTTTAGAAAGTAGATATTAACTCAAAAAAGATAAAGATTGTTCAAAATTGAACTACTTCTTAATCATTCAAGGAGTTGAGATAATTCTTAGGGCTAACTAGATGCTATAGGAGATTTATCAAACATTACAAAAACTTATCTAAGCCAATGATAGAGATGCTAAAGAAATAAGGTGTTACAAAGTAGGAGTGGGAAGAAAACCAAAAGAAAACATTTGAATAACTCAAGAGATTTTTCATAACCTTTTATAATAGTCATATGCAAATGAAACCGGTCTAGGCATAGTCCTTTAATAAAACAAGCATCTTATTGCATTCCTAAGTAAGACAATGACAAATAAGTACATGAGGCTTTCAACATATGAAAAAGATTTTTTTAATAGTCATTAAAGTCAGTAAGCAGTGGCATCATTACCTTAATATAATAACATTCAATTTACAAACAGATTGTCAAAGTTTCATATACTTATTAGAGCAAAGAATTATCACTATTTCAATATGGCTTCATAAATTATTGAGAAGAGATTTTGAAGTTATTTATAGAAGTGGAATAGAAAATAAAGCAGTTGATGCCTTATTTAGAGTAACCAATATTAAGCTTTTAACCTTTGCAGTAGCTCATATTCATACCAACTTGATTAAGGATATTAAATAAGGCTGGGAAAAGGGATACCACTATTGAAGACCTTATTAAGAAGTATAAGAAGTATGTTTAGGAATTTACAGATGGAAAGATGGGTTACTCAAGTGGAAGGGTAGATTGAAAGTAAGTTTTGGCAATTCAGTTAAAGAAGAAGTTGATATCTATGACTCATGATAGACCTTAAAGGGGACATTCAGATATACAACAACCATTAAAAAGGTGTAAAACATTTTCTATTATAAGAGTTTAGCAAAAGATTTAAGGAACTATGTTAAGAAATAATTGATATACCAAAGAAACAGATATGACAATACTATATTTTAGGGATTATTGTAGCACTTACTAATATTAGAGGAATGTTAAAGAGACATTAGCATGGATTTTATTAAGGGATTACCTCCATCTAGAAGTAAATCTATAATTTTTGTGTTCGTGGATAAACTTAGTAAGTATTCACACTTTGTTTCTATTAAACATCTATGTATAACTCTGGAAATAACATAAGTATCTAGTGATCATATTTTAAATATTATAGAATGTCAAAAGTTATTGTAAGTGACAAAGATTCACATTTCTTAGGTGTCTTTGGCAAAAAAATCAAACTACAAAGGAATAGTTTGAAAGTTTTTACCTCATATTATCCACAAATCGACAGATAAATTGAAGTAATAAACAAAATCATGGAAGCATAGTTTTGGTGTTTTTATGGTGATTGTCCTAATTGGTGGTCAAATTGGATCTCATTTGTTGAATGGTGCTACAAATGCCATTTATCACATAACCAATAATTCAATACTCATTGAGGTCCTTTATAATTATCCCCTTTTATATATGTTTTTTACTTTGTAGGAGATTTTAAGATTTTTAGACTGTCAAAAAATGAAGGATTAGGAGACATTGTTTATGATTACAAAATTTTATTTAAAGAAAGCAAACATTGATTAAAATAACAAGAAAATAAAAAGAACAAAATTTGGGAACTTGTACCATACTATAAGGGAGGAAGTTAATTGGTAATAAATGGGTCTTCAAGATCTAGTGAAATGATGATGATCAAATAAAGTGATACCTTACAAGATTGGTAGTAAAAGAATATGCTTTAAAACAAGGAATTGAATACAGTAGAATATACTCCCATGTGGTTCGACTTATTATAGTAGAGTAGTTATGGCGATATGTGTTGTGTTTGACATGTAGACACTATAACAAAAATGACATTTAACTACGAAAAAATTTATCACTAAAATTCCTAAAATCACTGTTAATAGTCATTAATGATGACATATATTTGTCACCCAAAACGTCGCCAAATCCCTATAGATGAAAACTATAGGCGACGTTTTTTTTCCTAATCGTCACAAATAATTCTAGATCATGATGACTTCAAAAAGCTTTTTAATTAGGATTCTAAAAACCTTACATGGATATTGGACAATGGGGCATCAAATCATATGATAGGTTATTTAGATTTGATGTGTGATGTCAAATAAGTAGTGCCTTTACCAGTGATTTTACAAAATGGGGTAAATAAGACAGCGACGATGATGGATCAAGTCATGTTAAGTCAGAACATGACTTTGATTAATGTCCTTTTTATGCCTAGTTGAACTTGCAATTTGATTTCCATATGTCAGTTAATTACTGAGTTAATTTGTCAAATTATGCTCACTAATTAGCTTTTTATAATACATGACTATTTTTCAAAGATGCCGATTAAAGTGGGTAAGCTTTAAGTCTACAAGGCTGCATTCGACTATAAAGATATAGAGAGTGGACTCCTTAACAGTCTGGAATCAATATCTTGGACATTAATCAAGTCAGTATTTATCTTTTATTTCTAATATTATTAGTATAGATTTTAAGAACAAGAATATATGTAATGCCTATTTTTTAGCCAAACAAACTCATTCTCCTTTCCTATTGAGTAATAATAATGATGTAAATTGCATTGTTTTATTACTATTATGGTTTATTTATTGAAAGAAAAAAGTGAGGCTAGTTGATACCTAATAGATTTTTACAAATTAATCAAAACTCATTTTGGGAAGATTATTAAACACATACAGAGCAATAATAAGTTTGGTTTTAACTCCAGACTAATACAAGAATTCTATAGAGAGAAGGTTATTGCTCATAAAACTAGTTGCACTGATACATACAACAAAATGAGAGGGTAGAATGTAAGCATTGGAATATTTTATAGGTAACAAAGGCATATCGATTTCAAACTGCTTTACCTATTTGTTTTTTAGGCAAGTATGTTTTAAATGTGGCTTATTTGATAAATAAAATGTTAAATATTAAATTGAATAAACAATCACCTCATAAGATTTGTTTGATATGAGGTTACAAACATTTTAAAATGTTTGGTAACCTGTGCTATATGCATAATAATCCAAGATTGAAGGACAAATTTGGGCCTAAAAGTAGGCAAGGTATCTTTGTAGGATATCCATATGGAAAGAAAGGTTGGAGGTTTTATTGCCTTTTTAAAGGTGATTTCTTTTATTCTTGTGATGTTTCATTTCATGAGAACGTGTTTCCTTTTACTAAAAGTGATGAATAGGTTGAGTGTCGAATATGAGGAAAGTTTTAATATGCTAGAGATGGGTGATGGGAGCGAAGAGAACATCGAGAGCAAAAATCTAGAGTTAAAGGGAAGTGCGAGTGATTTATGTGAGGAGATTGCCAGAGCTCAAGAAGCAGAGATAGATCGTGACGAACAACCTGTCAATTAAATCAATTGGAGGACTATGTTGTTCATTCTATAGTTCCTTAAGGTTCAAGGACATTTTTGACCAAAATTAAGCCTCAGTCATACCCTAAAAATTATACGCTAAGAACCCATGCAACTAGACATCAACATAAATAGCAGTTTATTTAAAATTTTCTTAAGGTAAACAAAAATTCAAGGCCCATAATATGGCATTTGGAAATATTTTGAAGAACAATCTAATAAGGATTAGTTTTCCCCCCATTTCATAGCCACCATAATATGAAAGTTCCTCCAGCACGCCTTATCCTTTAGTGAATTATGTGACATTTGATAACTTTTTTAAGGGTTTTGGTAGCTATAACCTCGAAGTTTAGGACTAAGAGCTATACAGAGGTCGTGAAAAGTACAAAATGATGGGATGCAAATGGCTCAAGAAATTTTTACATTTGAAGTAAATAAAATATAATCTTTAAAGACTTTTTTTGTCCAAAACAATGGATTAACCTATAAGTGGGTATTCAAGAACAAACACAAGTTAGATGAGATAGTTGAGAGATATAAGGTACGACTGATGGTGAACGATTTCATATAGATTGAAGATCTCGATTTTCACTACAAGAAAAAATGTCGTTTAGCGATAGATATTACCGACAAAAATTTTTGCCTTTGTCCGTCGGTTGATTCCGTCGCCAATTTATATTAACGATGGAAAACATTTAGATTCCGTCAGTAATATAAATTGGCGACGGAATCAACCGATGGACAAAGGTGTCGTAAAAATGGTCATAGGTAAATTTATCGACAGACATTTTATGTAACTGTCGGTGAATTTACTGACGGTTGGCTATGACCGTCGGTAAATTTACCTACGGTCTTTTCCTTTTCGTTGAAATATTTGCCGATGGTATTGGTTATTCCGTCGATAACATTACTGACGGTTATGAATGATCGTCGATAAGTATACCGATGGTTCAGCAAATCCTGACGATAAAGTTGGTGACAATTGTCAATATTACCGACAGTTACTCTTTGTTCCGTCGGTAAATATCTTACATTTTACTGATAGTTTGTGGTGTTCCATCAGTAAATATAATAGATTTTACCAACATACTTGTATTTTTTGTCGGTACATAATCTTTAAAATTTTTTATAAAAAATCCCAACATTAAATTTTATTTCATGATCTTATGATTAATGCCTAATTTCAACAGTTTTAAATTATCTGTGCAAAATATTTTAAATTGTTTATATATTTAATTTGTTTAGACAGAAAGTTGATTAATGATATAAAGTTAAAATTATCTTAATTGACAATAAAAACATTAAATTGTAAATAATAACTCTTTGTAATTTAAACCAACTGACTACAATAATCCTATTGTCCTGGTAATTGTGGATGCTTTGAAGTGCTACTCCTCCTTTTTAACTCATCCACCTCATGTCTCAGTTGAGCTATGTACTCCATCAATGTCTGCACTGTGGTCTGAAGTTCATTGACTTCATTAGTTGTCGACCTTCTACCAGATGATGCTGTGTTGGATGTGGAGGATTGCGAATAACATATATTAGCAAATGAACCTAACCTAAAGATCATTCCACGACGGTCCCTACCACCCACTGCATCAAGATATGTCTGACTCTCATTAATAGCTTGTTCGTGCTGAGACTGTTACTAAATGCTTTCTTGTATTTGGTCCCATTAGGAGGCAATATTTATATTAGTAAGTGATAATTATTAATAATTAATATTAAAGCATAAATTTCATATACATTAATTTCTCTACATCAGGTGTTAACAAATGTCACACTGTCATGTTTCTTAGTGTAAGTGTGCAAAAAGAGCTGATAGGGTGTAGGCCACATGCCCATAGACTTTTCCTGCATAAGAATAAAATATTATAAGTGAAATATAATTTATAAAAATTTTGACAGAGTTTTCTCTATCTTTATGATATTTACCACCTGTGTCCACTCAAAATAATTTGGGACAAACTCTTTTCCCAGCAAATGCTCATTCACTTCATCAATAGGATGGAAACGAATGCGTTTGCACTTTTTACATGGACATCTGATATTTGGGTCATCCATATATGCAGGTTGAGGATATGCATAATGAATAAAAGCTTCAACTTCATCAACAAACTCAGGATTAATGAAACCATTAGGTGTTAACCATCTATACATCCAAGATCTATCAACATTACTAATTTCTACAAAACTGTTAATTTCAAACAGTGATTCCATAGTTAGTATACTTAGTGTTTGCCAAAGTTTATTGAACATCTAAACTTAACATAGCATCCCCTAAGTATTAACAAATTGAATTAATCACCAAATTTTTCATCTGTGAATCAGGAAAATAAGTTCTCGTTGTGACTCCTAGGCTCATGGTATTTTTCAATGATAAGCATCACGGGAGCTACATCATAAGTTATAGGTTAAGGTTTATGGCTTAAGATCAAACTTATTTATTAGCATAATTTTATAAAGTTGGAATATTTAGTTGAATGGTTTAGGTATTGTTATTGTTATTGAAATTTTATGTTAGAATTTTGATATTTAACCTAAATTAATTATGTACTAGAATTTTGATATTTAACCTAAATCTTGCTTCCCCTACCTCTCCCCTTTAAAGGGCTTAACCATTGTACACTGTTCCTTATTCTCATATAAGCTTAAAGCTTAGTTAATATAATTATTTCAATATCAAAAACATAATGCATCCAATCAATATTCAACAATTTGAACATTGAAATTACATAAAACATTACTGTATGAAACGAAAAGGAAATGTTAACGAAGATGGGAGAAGAAAAGTTCAAGGATTGTTACAGAAAAAGCTTGACAAACAAATAAATAATCAAACAGTTGTGACAATGGTTAGTATAACCATTTTACATTGTCTTTTTTATAGACATTACCACACTTTTTCCTTTGCATCCATACCTAACAACCATATTGAATCACAAAACCATAACCAAAAAGTGGGGTTATCAAACTAAAGAGTTCTTAAACACAAAACCGAAAAAGAAAACTAAAAAGCACAAAAATAGTCATAACTAAATAAATACTTTGTTTTGAACCTTGAAGGATTTCTCTATGTTAATGCTTATGGTTTTTTCAATTACTATGTTGTTATTACATCTCTTACCATATCATTATTCAACTTCCCAGTTTATAAACCAAGTAACATCCTATTTAGAGGAGGTGGTGTTATAAAAGAAGAACATTACTCATTTTTCTCTTATCCACTATTTTTATCCATGGAGCCATACTTTATCATAAAAGAAATCATGTTAATAACTTCACTATAATTCACAATATCCATATCAAACTTCACCAATCCACTACTTTCATAAGACCTAATTACATTCACAGAATAAATTTCAATACCAATGTTAACACAAATTCCAAAATTTGTAACTCAATTATCCTCAATAGTGTGTAATAGCCATTATCACTACAAGATTCTTAGGCTACATGTCATACGTCCGTATTAATAGATCACCACCAAACTTGTTAGTTATCCTCTATCAAATCAAATACTCTTTTAATGTAAGATCAAGACTAACCAAAGTGATGTTCTCTTCAATCTCCGTGAAAATAGAAATATTACCAACAAATGAGTTCCTGCAACCAAGCAATAATCAATAAAATCGTTAGATAGTAAAATTACAAATATATTCCATACATAAAGAAATTGAAGAGTGTTATCAAGCAAGCATATGATTGGATCACTTTGATTTTGTTGGTCAAGTGGTACAGGAGCACATATATTTGTGAGAGTATAATACCTCAAACTCCTGATAAAGGATACATTCATCATAAACACAGTAAAAAGAAGAGATTTAGTCACTAAAGTTATGTTAAAGAAACTATGCAAAACTCATAACTACCTTACTTCTTAGTTTTTCAATCCATCCTCTTTGTGCAATACAATTCTTGCTATCAAATTAAAAGCATATTAATTTCTCTTATTAATTCTTTGCCAATAAGTGTTTAGAGTAGGGTATTAGTGATAACATATTGATTAATCAAGATTTATTCAAGAATTATTATAACAAGTTATCTACTAAAAGCTACTCTATTAAGGTTGATTTTCATAAAGTATTTGATACTATAAGCTATACCTTTCTATTTTAAGTTATGATAACTTTTGGATTACTAAACAACTATAGTTATTGGATTAAAAAATATGTCATTACTACTTCAACATCATGGTGAATGGAGAACCTTCCAATCTTTTTTAGGGTACTAAAAGGTTGAGGTAAGGAGACCCCCCTTCCATTACGTCTTCACACTGCGCATTGAAGCACTATCAGACACATTGCCTCAAACTAAAACTCATGTAACAAATTCAGCCTCTAACAACTTTTGTGATATCTTCCAAGAAAGAGAATTACCTTACTTTACGAAGGCTTTTGCTTAAGTAGATAATATGTCACTAAACTGGAGGTTAGGATATCACCAAACATGTATGAAATCTTATTCACTACCATCTTTCAAAGAGATGAATAAAAGCTTCCTCTTTTAATGATGCATTTTCTTGGGAGGTTTCTTACTTTGATTTTCAGGTTAGAACTTGTATTTATAATGTACCACCCTGAAAACTTATTTATAAGCCTTAATTAATGCATAAATTTGAACACGTTAATGCTTTTGGCTTTATGATAGACTATTAAGAAGCCTAATATCAAACACCAAAGTGAGGATGCAATTGACTTAACTTATATCTGTCTCCCTTAGCAACTCGACATAAAAATCATTAAGTAGCAACCTTAGGCTATCTATAAAGTTATAATAATAAATGCTTTATCTTACCAGACTTACAAAACTATGCTCCTTTGTGGGCCCATAATTTTCTAATGCTTGTACCAAAGGACTCATAATCCAAAAAGATATTTCTTTCATCATATATATACAAGTCTATGGATGCATTATACTTGGATTAATTGCCCCTCCAAAGCATTCATTTCAAATCCTTTATCATTTGAAATCACTAATTACGACTCACAATTGTCAGTCAACTGCAAACCTATTATTAAAGCCTCCTCTTTTTCATTTTAGCTTGATAACCTGAGTTTGAAATTCAACTTATAAAAAATGGGGTGTAAACCCCATCATCAATATCAACTTACAATAGCCAAATGATGAGAAAGATTTGACACAAAGTAACAAAAATGCAGTCATGATGTAACTCAT
>JAOQMP010000009.1:1478967-1499980 GCA_027563575.1 Erythroxylum pedicellare
GTTGGGCTTGCACTAATTAATGGTTAATTAGAAACCCAAATGAACATTTAGAAATGGGCTAGACTTTGGTTTAATTTAATTAATTAGATTAAAACAAAATTCATAAAGAAATGAAAGGAATTTTGGTTTTTAATGGCTGAATGTGCAACTACCCATTTAGCATTGAATTGCTAAATAAAGATGGTATTTATCATATATTATCATCATTAAATGAAGTAATGATCTTACCATTAAATAGTTTAATGGTTGTCTTTTAATGATGGCATGTATTGTAACCTTTTTAGCATTCATTTGATTAAAGATGAAATAAGTGTATTTGATGGATGATCTTCCTTCTTTGGTCACTAAAACCGAAATTGACATGTCATTTTAGGTTAATGGTCTTTTCATATAGCCATCTTAAAACAAATGAGAAAAATCTCATTTAATGGCTTCTTTATGTTTAATTAAAGAAAGGTGTGATGCATTGGATGCTCTTCCTCTTCTTTCTTTTCATGTATAACTGAAATTGACAAAGAGAAAGAGAGGTGTTCTTGTTGGGTCCCGTTTTCAAAACCCATCTCTTGCCCAGATACCATAAATGTTGGGTACCGTTTCCGGAACCCAACTCTTACGAAATCATAATCAATGAACTTATTCCAATGAGGTTTCCTTAACTATCATTGAATCCTCTTTTTGTTTTGATACCATAACTGTGTTGGACCCCGATTTTGAAGCCCAACATTCCTTATCATAAGATGTGTGCTTGTGCTTGTTACCATGCAAGGTTATTCCCATTTAACCTTCATTGGTTATCCTCGATTAATCCTCATTTCTAATACCATAATGTCGGGCCCTATCTTTCAAATCTTTCTTATACTGAATCAAACATTCTATGCTCAACTTCCATTCAGATATTGAACATCTTAGAGGCTAGTTTAAAATTCTATTCCTTCATATCATTTGATAGCTTTATGCCTCTAGTTTATTTAGACATGAAGTTCATCTCATTTGTAGGTTGGATAATGAAGTTATGGCTGAAAGAATCAAACAGGGTTTTGACCTCAACAATATTTCACCTATCTCAGGATAAAAGGCATAACTTGCTCTAGGGTTTTTAGATCAGGCTCATTCTTAGAGGGTTCGAAAGAGGACTTCAAGATCTAGAATTTTATAAAGACCTTGAAGACAAATTCTATTGTCTGAAGGATCAAAAATGGAGTAGATGATAGCATCAAATGAATAGTGTACAGAAGAAGAAGTTTAGGTCACATAGGCAGAAAGTAGACGAAGCAAAAAGCAGATGACACAGAAAGCATACGAAACAAAAGGTAGACAAAACAGAAAACAGACGAAGAATAAAGTAGATAAAGCAGAAAACAGATGAAGTAGAAAGTAGACAAAGCAAAAAGTAGATGAAGAGGAGTCAATTTAAGACGAAGCAAAGTCAACTTAAGACAATGCATCTCTTAAAACTACGCGGAGTCAACTTAAGACAAAGCAAAGTCAACCTAAGACGATGCAACTCTTAATACGAAGCGGAGTCAACTTAAGACGAAGCGAAGTCAACTTAAGACGAAGCGGAGTCAACTTAAGACGATGCAATTCTTAAGACGAAGCATTTTTATAGATGATATGATGTCATCACAGGCGACACGTCTTTATAGACGATGTATCTCTTAAGATGAGTGACATCATCACAGACGATACATCTTTATAGACGATGCATCTCTTAAGATGAATGACATCATCACAGATGATATGACACCGTCACAGACGATACATCTTTATAGATGATGTGTCTTTACAAACAATGCATCCTTATAGACGAAATGACGTCATCACAGACGATGTGTCTTTCTAGATGATAAATCTTTATACTCCTAAGCATTTTCCCTTTCTAAGGACCGTAACTTTTGATCCAGAGGTCCAAAATTTCCATACTATATACCGTTGGAAAGATAAACGAAATACATACAACTTTCTAGAAGACAACTTGGTTTAATTCAGCCTAAATCAATCCAGATTTCTTTTCCTTAAGTCATAACACAAATTTTACCCTATAGAAGACTTATAATTTTGCACGGTGCAACCTTGGAATGTCCTGAACACAACCATTCAGCTGCCTATTTGACTTCATGAAACTCTCAAAACTTAACTTATTTGTCTCATCACATCCAACTATATTTGATCAATCATAATTCCTATCTTACCTTCGCATGAATCTCACTTAGACGTACGTGTGTATATGTGTGTATATATATATATATATATATATCCATAATTTATGCTCAAAACCATCTGTTCAAGCTGATAATCATCTCAATATAATCTATACACAATTCATATTTCCTTAACCTTAAAAGAATAAAGTTTTTACAAATCTTTGATGGTATTCTAAGCCACATTACAATCATCATCTCAAAGTCTCAAATTACAACAATTCTTAAACAAATAAACTGGGTATGCAATTATAACACTGTGCCTTCCCAAAACCAACTAAAACTACAAATTAAGCAAATTTGGAGAATTTCCCTTAGTCTCTTTATCACTTGATCTCTTAGCTATCACCTGAAGATTGGGTAAAAAGGGGGTGAGCTCAAAAGCTCGTAGGTAACAGTTTATAACAAAAAGATAAGCAAAACTTTTGAAACCATTTTTCTTGTCATAGATAATTTTCATTGAGTTTATAAAAGACATGTTTCTTAGGCTTTCATCCAAAATCCACAATTCATAAAACATTAATACATCAAACTTGCTAACATAATATAAGCACATAAGCACAACAGAATGGTTTGGGTGGATCTAAAAACAGAACGTACTACACAATTCCCATAAGGGTCTTATATAGCCATAAACTTAGGGAAGTCCATGAAGGAGCTCCATGCCACTAGCGAGCAGGCAGGAGAACCCTTTAACTTGGTCAACGTGCACGTGACCGAACTTAGGGGACCACCACAAACCCACATAACATATAATTCATGACTTGTAAACTTGTTGCTCAAAATGGCACTTTTTCAAAAGCTTGCTTTTCATATACTTGATATATATATCTTGAAAACCATTCTTGAAAACTAATTCCATAAACATGTATCTTTTCAGAAATCATTTGTAAAATCTTTTTATCAAACATCAACAGAATTCATATAGCAACATATAGCAGATTTCATAAATCATTCAAGAACAATGAATGTAGCACTTATGACGCAATTAAAATCAATAAACGTCTTTGATTTAAAGAAAAATAATAGTGGCTTATTTACTCTATTATAAACATGTACCCACCTTGATTTCCTTGCTTAGAGACTTGCTAAAAAATGCTTCTTCTCTTGTTCCTTTTGCCTCTCCTGATCCCTTGCTTCTTTTTTCCTTCTTGATTTCCTTGATTCTTCAACAAGTGAAAATCCTTGGCTCAAATGGAAGCTCTTCTCTTCCTCTACCTTTTTCTATTCTTGAACAACCTTAAAATCTCTCTTGAAGGCTTAGAAAATTGAAACCCTAGCTTGTTTTCTCTTCTTTCTCTCTTTCTTTTTTCGTGCTTCTCTCTCTTCTCTCTTTTCTCATCCACGCATCTAGCTTCTTCTAGAATGCCCCACAACGAATTTTCTTCTTCTTAAACAAAACCACATTTTGGTCTTATCCTTCCAAAATACCCCTCCTCTCCTTTGGTCTTCCCATATTGCCCCTTCTTTCATTTACCTCCTAACTCTTTTAATCTTCTTAAACACCATGTCAACTCTAACTTAATTCAAATATTTCCATCTAATTCCAAATCTCTATTTATGCCCATCAAATTAATGACTCAATTCTAAAAATAAAGAAAAAAAATCAATAATAATTGAAAAAAATTCAGGGTCCAACAAATGTAGCATAAAAGCCATCAAGCTAGTTAAGCAAAAGTAACACTCAATGAGATATCAATTACACAAGTTACATTCTTTCAAAACTGGGTATGATTAGCTATGATGAATGCAACAATTATATTTTACAACTCAATTTAGCTCTGACACCATACCACATGAATATAACAGAAAGAGTGCTCCTTCCACAATGACATCTTCCTTATATGCAATATATTTAAACCACCCATTCAATATAACATAAGGAGGAGAAACTAGTAATTAACAACTTTTCAAAACAATTATATTTCCTCCTTGATACTTTTATTCAAACTCACAATTATTTTTATATTTTTGTTTCTTTTGTCTTTTTTTTTTCAAATATAACAATGAAAGAAGCTACATTAATATGGGAATTCATAACATGGCATTTTAATAAATTTAACTAACCCATATGTATGTGCATCCCCACACTTAGGCTTTTTTACATTCACAATCATCAATAAGTAATAAATGCTCCACTAACTTTACGATTTGGATAGGACATTTGATTAAGTTTAATAGCATGTAATGTGGTTAATACAAAAAGAAATGCTAATACAGCTCAAAGGGTCTTATGAAAGGAAAATTCATATCAATGGGTAGGTTATTTGGCTAATTTAGCTTGTAAAATAAAGAATGCCTAATCATTTTCATGTTAATGTATGTGATAAAAATTTGGTCTTGAATAGAAAATCAAAGCAAAGTCAGGATGTACATGTCATGAAGGTCACACATAGTAAAAGACAATGAGATTGATATGGATGTGTCAATCTAATACAACTCAAAATCTCATTAGTTTTTGTTTACCACTACTCACCACTATTTTAAGGATAATGCTCATTAACCAAACACAAGAGAAAAAATACATGCTAAAGTTTCCATTGATTTTTGTAGCCAAGTCATACTCTAATTATGACTATATAATCTTAAAAGCAATAGGAATCAAGAAAAATTTTATTTTTTTTGTTTTATTTTGAAAACTACCTAAGAAGCCACATAAGCAACAATTAAGCTAAAAAACATGTATAAAAACTAAGATCCCACCTCCACACTTAAAACTTACATTGTCCCTAGTGTAACATTTAATGCAAGAAATGAAGCATTTAACAAAAATAACAAATGCAAAAATGTAAATAAACAAAAACTGACTTCCCTTAGGTTGCCTACCAAGTAGCACCCTTGTTTATTACCATTGGCTTAACTCTCTATTACTTGCACCAAGTGACACCATTCGCATCTTCTAGCATCAACACTTCCAAATCCTCTGTTTAGAAGCCTCCATAATATGGCTTCAAGTGATGACCATTCACTCTAAATGTCTTATCGATTTTCAAACTCTATATCTCTACTACACCAAAAGGAAAGACATGATTAATAACAAATAGACCAATCTAATAGGAAGGCAACTTACCTATAAATAATTTGTGCTTGGAGTGAGAGCGATGCTTTTTAATCCACTGAGAAGCTTTTCCTTGAAATCATCTTATCATTAAAAGCCTTCGCCTTCTCCTTATATATCATTGTGTTCTGATAGGAGTTATTCCTCATCTCCTCTAACTCTTACAGCTGCAACTTCCTATGCACACTCGTATAATCCATATTCATGTTGCATCTTTTGATTATCAATATGCCTTGTATTGTAATTCCACTGAAATATGACATAGACTCTTAAACACTAGTCTATACGGAGACATCCCAATTGGTGTTTTGTAAGCCATCCTGTAGGCCCATAGTGTGTCTTCTACTCTTATGCTGCAATCCTTTTTATTAAGCTGCACTGTTTTCTCCAAGTTCAATTTGATTTCTCGATTTGAAAATTCAGCTTGTCCGTTGGTTTGAGGGTGGTAAACGGTGGACATCTTGTACATGTTGTGATAGTTTTTGAACAATGTTTCCATCACCCTATTGCAAAAATGGGTCTCGTTGTCGCTAATGATTGCTTTTGGGATTTCAAACTTAGAAAGAATGTTAGCTTTAAAAACATTTGCAACAACTTTGGCTTTATTAATTCTGGTGGCTTTGGTTTTTTCCCATTTAGAAACATAATCAATTGTAAGCAATACATAATTAAAACTAAAAGATGAAGAGAAAGGTCCCATAACCCCAAACGTAACAAATTTTATAGAAAAGCGTAAGAGTTTGTGGCAATTGATCCTTACGGGACATATTACCTGACCATTGGCATCTGTCACATGATTTACAGAAGAGGTATGCATCTTTGAATAATGAGGGCTAGTAGAAACCACTCTCTAGAGCTTTATAAGTCATCCTTTTGCCTCTAAATTTTCCTCCAAATGTATACAAATGGCAAAAGGATAAGATCGAGGGTGTTTCAGTTTCAGGTACACACCTTCTGATGACTTGATCTGCACAGTGCCTCCAAAGATACGGGCCATCCTAAATGTAATACTTTGCTTCATTCTGCAGTTTATCCCTCTAAGTCATTGACAAACCAACAGGCAGTTTTTTAGTAACTAAGAAATTTACAATGTCCGTCTATCATAATGGTGTCACATAGGTAGAAAATAATTGTTCGTCCAGAAATGTATCTCGCAAAGTGATGTCTTCTTCCTTGATTAAACGACTGAGGTGATTAGCCACCACGTCTTCTACCCCCTTCTTATCTCTAATCACGAAGTCAAATTCCTAAAGGAGGAGAATGCATCTGATCAACCTCGGTTTTGTTTCTTTCTTCGTGAGTAAGTATCGTAAAACTGCATGGTCAAAATAAACAATTACTTTAGCATTAAGAAAATATGGCCGAAATTTTTCTAAAGCAAAAATGGCATATAAAAGTTCTTTTTTAGTGGTCAAATTGTTTAATTAAGTTGGGTTAAGAGTCTTTGAAGCATAAAAGATGGCATGCAAAGCTTTTCCTACTCTTTATCCTAGAACTGTCCCCTTTACATAGTTGCTTGCATCACACATGATCTTGAAGGGAAGGTTCCAATCTGACAATTGAATCACCGGTGGGGATGTCAAAAGCTCCTTAAGTTTGTTGAATGCTTCCTTACAGTTATAATCGAACTCAAAGGGGACATCTTGTTATAGCAACTTGCATAATGGTGCGGCTATCTTCGAAAAGTCATTAATAAATCAATGATAAAAGCCTGCATGCCCAAGTAATGAAGGAACTTCTTACACAGTTGAGGGCTGAGGTAAAGAAGAAATAAGATAAAGCTTAAATTTATCTACCTCAATACCCCCAGCAGATATAACATGCCCTAAAACTATACTTTGATCCACTATAAAATGACATTTTCCCCAATTCAGTATAAGGTTAATTCAATGCATCGTTCCAAGATAATAGCAAGATTATCAAAGAACTCATCAAAAGAAGAACCATAAACACTAAAATCATCCATGAATACCTCTACGATCTTCTCAACATACTCGAAAAAAAGCTTATCATACATCTTTGGAACGTGGAAGGTGAATTGCTTAATCCAAATGGCATCCTTCGATAAGAGAACATACTGAATAGGCATGTGAAGGTGGCATTTTCCTAATCTTTTAGTGCAAACGAGATCTAAAGATGACCTGAAAAGCCATTTAGAAAATAATCATAATCATAACTAGCTAATCTCTTAAGCATCTGATCAATAAAGGGTAGGGAAAATGGTCTTTACGATTTGTTGAATTTGATTTCCCATAGTCAATACAAACTCTCCACACGGTTTGCTCTTGGGTGGGAATCAACTCACCTTTTTGGTTGGTCACAACAGTGATTCCAGACTTTTTTGAAAGCATCTGAATAGGACTTACCTACTTAGTATCGGAGATTGGGTAAATAACCCTAGCATTGAAAATCTTTAACACTTTCTTCTTAACAACTTCCATCATCGGAGGATTCAACATACCCTGAGCTTTCCTTGTAGACTTTGCATCCTCCATTAACAAAATGCGATGCATGCATATAGATGGGCTTATTCTTTGGATATTTGCAATTGTCCACCTGATGGCCCTCTTACGCGCTCTCAACATTCAAACTAGCTTGCCTTTTTGATTCGAAATCAATTCCATTGAAACGATAACTGAGAGAGTATTTATCTCCCAAATAAGCATACATGAGGTAGGTGAGGAGCGATTCAGTTCCAATTATGGGGCCTGGACATCAAAAGGTAATAGTTTCTTGTCAGATTTAGATAATTTCATATAAGCCAATCATACCTTTTTAGAGAATTCTCCAATGATTCCAAAGTAGCTACCGCTTCCATCAACTCTTCTCCCATTTCAACATCATTGTTAGCTTCTGCTTTAATATCCTCAGTCAGGACTATTTCTAAATGATCCTTGCAACTTAATTTAAACATTTCTTGCACTAAAGGGTCAATCACATCAACAGACAAAACACACTAATCATCTTAAGGATGTTTCATGGCAAAAAAAATATTAAAATGAATCACTTCCTCATCAAATTCAATCGTGAGGGTGCCCTCATGAACGTCTATCTTAGTTTGAGCCATATTCATAAACAATCTCCCTAATAAGATAGGTATCATATTGTATGAAGTGTCATCATTCATATCAACAACATAAAAACCTACAGGAAACACTAATTTATTCACCTGCATAAAAACGTCGTCAACTAAACCATCAGGGTAAGCGTTAGTGCGATCAGTTAATTGTATGAGAATTGAAGCTCTATTGATCACAGTGTTACCAATTTTGCAGGGAATGGTGATATACCTAGATCTTGACATTTTAGAGGAATCTTCTTTTAAAAAATCGCAAACACATTCTCACCCATCATCACTTTTTCATCACCCCTTGGTTTCCTCTTATATGTACACAATTCTTTGAGAAATTTGATGTACCTTACTACTTGCTTAATTGCATCGAGCAAAGGCATTTTTATTTCCACTTTCTAGAAAATTTCCAATATCTGTTTGTCTTTCTCCTCCTTTGTGCTCCTTTCTAGTCTTAATGATATTAGGGCTTTTGAAATTTACCTTTGTGCTCAATGAAGGATTTTCTTCCTTTCCCAACTTCTTCTTGATTTCTTCCTTAGTAGTAATCCTAAATGGAGTTCTCTTGGGACCCTCAATCTTCTTTCTGCTCCTTAGGGTTATAGCACTGACGTTCTTCGGGTTCACCTCGGGTTGGGATGACATATTTCCTCTACTTTGTTATTCTAAATGGTTAAGCCTCACTGCCTTATGATTCGTTTGTTTTTCCATATTATGTATGCTCGATTTTGTCTCCTATGAAGCTGTTGCATACCCTAATTAAGCTACAGCATACTCTGTTGAAACTGCTGCAAACTCTGTTGAAATTGCTGCATACTTTGTTGAGTACTCGTTGTCTTTGATGTTGGAAAATATTTTTCCAGAAAGAGTCTCTTCATCGCTAGCCAAGTATTCACACTCCCAATAAGTAAATTGAACAACAAATCCTTTGTTGCATCTTTTAGTGAGAACAGGAAAGCCCTCAATATGATTTGTTTATTTATCACTTCTAGAGGCTTCAAGCTTAGATAAACTGCATCAAGCTCTTTGAGATGCTTACGCACATGCTCACCTGCATGACCATCAAAATTGAGTAACAAATGTATTAATCCAGACCTTAACTCAAAAGTAATATACTTAGCAAAATTTGGAAATGTAATGCATAAAGGTCTGTGGGTTAGGTCTGGTGCAACCAACTCCCCTAACGCTCTCGAATTTGCCATAGTTGCTTTAGACTCAGGTTCTGGTTCTACTTCTAAAGTTGTTCTTATTTATCTTCGTAATTTGATCTATGGCTTCCTCTTGATATCCGAATCAAGTTGCTCAAGTTCTCTATGAGGAGATCTAGTCACTACCATACACTAAATGATGCTATCCCAGTGAACGATGCTAAAATTTGATAATGCAAGTCAAATGCATTGCAAAATTTACCTATCTCTGCACACTAAAATTTGTAGTTGTGGTGACTCAGGATTGTATCCATAGGAAATGTTTATTTAATTTTTGTAACAAAAATAATTGATGTAAGGGAAACAAAAAGGGGGTTTTAAAATTTTTATGCAATTGAGAAAATAAGTAAAATTAAACTAGCAAAAACAAGTTATAAAAAACAATTGAAAATGATAGAAAGTGTCGAATAATATGTAAAGTTTGATTCTAGGATCAATCTTGGCCTAGGCACGATCAAACATATCCCATTATTCTATTATCTTCACATCTCTCCTCGAACTATTGATCAAAGACTAAAAATATGCTCTAATTGCGGTTTTCCCTTAGGTTGTATTTAATTAAGAAATGAAAGTTAATTAAACCTAGCCACCGAATAACCTAGGACACAATCTTTGGATTTAATTTGACAATCACATTACGAAGTAGAAAATGGATCGATATAGGCAGTAACCTCGTACGTCCAGGTTATCTACCCTAAGTTATATTATTCCTAACAATTCAAGATCATTGGTGGCTACTAACAAACATCAAATATAATGATTACGAATTATATTCAACATTCTAACAATAAGTTCATAATAGAATAATCTAAATAATGTGTCAATATCATATTTAAAAAAAACCAATTCAATCAATACAAAAAACAATAACAATCATAAAAGATGGTACCAACATGAACAAGATGATATAAGCTTAACAATGACTTGGGCATCGATTTCACCTTCAAATCGGTGTTAGGGAGGTTAACCTTCCATCTTCTCCTTGAAGGTCTAAGCATCAGTCATCGTAGCCTCTGTTGGCATTGAAAAATGAAGAGAATCACCTATTGGTCACTTCTATTTGCTACTATTTACATTTCTGTCTAGGGTTTCACAAACTTTTCTTTTTATAGTAAAACATTGCATAGGTGGCATGACTCATTCACGCCCATGAATGAGGTATCAAAGTTTGAGACACCCTCTCACGCCCATGCTGTTGGTTGCATGATTGTGAGATTGCTCACACTATGTAACTTCACCAACTAGTCGTGAGCTACTTCCTTGCTTTGTTCTTCACTTTCAAACTCTATCTTGTCTCTTCCTCCTTTAATCCTCTTCTTCTTTTTGCTCTATGAATCAATAGAGTATGAACATTGAGATGATGGCTCAATGAATATGTTTTCTGGTCACTTTAGCTCCTCCACTTCCGAAATGTACCTAAACTAAAATATGAGCTAAAGTGAGTATCCTAAGCGTTCTTAAGGCATTAAAAGTGCAGTAGATTAATTGAATCGACATTTAAGCATATATCAATTTTTAATTACAATTTTTAAGCCTTAGACAAAGTTATAATTCGATTAGCTTAGCTGATTCCTCATGGGAATGACACCTCAACTACGAATCTTATAACCTATACGCTTACAGGATATTGAAGGGTTTATAGTTGTTAAATTTGCTCAACATTGGGCATTCTTGGGTTTACCTAATTATTTTCCTTATAAGAATTTTCATAGAAATAACAAAAAGATCAACAAAAATGGGATCACCTTGTTTAATCCTATTATTACCCTTGAAAAGAGGGCTTGAATTGCCATTAACTAAAATGCGAAAAGAGGTGGATGAAATACAAGCTTCAATCTAAGAAATAAATCTGATATAGAATCCCAACTACTTTAAACAACCTAGAATAAACCCTTATTTTATGGAATCAAATGCTTCAAAGAAATCTACTTTAATGGTGCAACTCTTGATGGAGCTTTAGCATCATAATCCTGCATAAGTTTCTGAATGAGTAAGATGTTCCAGGAATAAAAGCACTTTGAGAGGAAATAATGATTTTCTTCAAGCTACCCTTCAATCTTTCAGTTAATAACTTAGAAATAACCTTATAAATGGTATTACAATATGAAATAGGATGAGATTCTTTGAGACTAGTAGCATTTGGAATTTTAAGTATAAGGTAAATAAAGAAAGAGTTTAACTCTTTGAGCATTTTGCTTGAGGAGAGGAACTCCTGAACAACTTGCACCATTAGACTACCTATACTGTCCTAAGTAAATTGAAAAAAGCAAGCATTAAAGCCATTAGGTCTTAGATCCTTCCTTAGACTCAATCTGAACAGACATTCTCTAATCTCTAACAAGAAAGCTAGTTTCTACATATCCTCCAGCAGAGCAACATCAAAAGGAGAAGAATACCCCAATAAATTAATTAGAGTTTAGGAGTTAAACCTATCTGATTTTCTTGATCCAAGAATAACTTTGAAGTAATCAAAAACTAGTCCTTAAATAGACGGACTATTATACACAATTTGATTATCCCTATCCTTCAAACAAAGGATTTTATTAGAATTCCTTCTAGCCAGGATTAACTTGCAGAAGAACTTGTAATTAACACCCCCTCTTTTAACCAGTTAATCCTAGCCTATTGAAACTATAAAGAGTTTTGCTCATACAAAGCCCTAATGTAACCCTCTATGGCTTTGGCTTCTCGGAGTTCCAAATTTGTATTGTAAAGATCATGGTAAGAAAGTTCCTATAGTTCTTTCAACTTCTCTTTGGCGTAGTGAAGAGCTTGAGTAGAAGGGGACATATGTTTTAGGAAAGACTTTAATTGACTTTTCAACAGTTTCAATTTACTCATCAGCTAATAAGACTTACAACATTGTATTTGGGTCTCCTATATGTCCTTAGCAATAACAAAAACCCCTCTTAAATGCTAGGAAATTGAAAAACCTCAATGAAGCATTATGGTTCCATAAAAGAGTGATCATAACACATAAGAGGACCAAATTGAGCAAGAGAACTAGAGTACTGATAAGTCCAAAGGTGGTTCAACAAAATCTTGTCGAGCAGAGATGCCCCCTTACAATTTATTAGACCATGTGTAATGGAATCATATATATATGAGATTTAAAATCTCTATCATTCCGAGAAAGGATTCCAATTCCTTAATATTAGCATTATGAATACCATCCCCTTGTACTGTTAATGGCCTTAACACATAATTGAAATCACCTATAATAATCTATAGATTAATCAAAATAGATTTAATAGGCAACAAATCCTCCCATAATTTTTCTCTTTAAAAACAAAAGTTAGAAGAATATAGAATTGTGAATTTGAAAATGATATGAGAAATCAGGCAATTGGATACCAAATGTATAAATTGATTAGACATGCTTTGAGCAGTAACTTGAAACTTGTCTCTGTTGAAAGTAAACATAATTCTGCCATTGCAATAAGATTAATCATTATATCCAATTTTCTAGTTAGTTCTTAGGAATTCATTGAATCAGGTGGTTTATAAGCTATGATATGAGTCTCTAATAAACCCAAAATACTACGCTTCTTCTCCAATAACAAATCTTTTATTACTAATTGTTTTTTAGGATCATTCATACTCTAATGTTCCTAAATAACATAGTAAAATGTCAAAAGGTGTTACTAACCCCCTAGCCTTCTTTTTCTTCCTGCCTACTTTTTTGTTTGTAGCGGAAGTGGACTTTTCCATATGAGTTTCCTGAAAATGGTCCTCTTCAAGCGTCATAGCTTCCCCCAAGTTTGAATTGTCTAGTTCTTTTTTTGAATCAGATATAGTCAAGGCATTTGGTCCTACATCAGGTTTTTGAATTGCTTTATCAACTCTTGCCTCTATGGAGGTCCCTAGAGATTCACTAACAACTTCCAAAAGGACCTAATTTGTAGTTTCAAAATTCACTACCTTCAAAACCTCAAATTCTCTCATACCCATCAGCTTTGAGTAATTACTTGTTTTAAACACATCACCAGTTTCTTTCGATACCCTCTTGCCTAATTGGGGCTTCCAGGTATAGGAAAGTTTAACTTTTTCTTTAACCATCTCCCCACCTTATTGAGTTTCATTATTAGTAGCACCTCAGAAAGCTCATCGTTCATTATAACCTTAATGCAAATTTGAACATAACAAATTTGAAGTCTTACTAATTGAGTTAGTAGCACCTCAGGAAGCTCATCATTCATTATGACCTTAATGGAAATTTGAGCATAACAAATTTGAAGGCTTACTAATTGAGTTAGCGAAGAAGCTTAAACCATCCAATGTTTAATGTTCTAAAGGGAAATTATGAAAGTTGATCCAAATAGGGAAAGAATCAATGTCATTCCTGCCGAGTTCCAATCCAGGTGGCCAATTCTACATAAATAGAGGTTGACTAAATATATGTCAAGGGCCCGACTTCATTACTGAGTTCAAACTATCATCATCTATGAAATTGAATAAAAACGAGTCCTCTTCAGTAAGCAACACTTTCTTTAATACTTTATTTCCCCATTTGTTAAATGATGAAGCATACACCTGAGGGAAAGAGGATCTTTTACTATGAAAGAATCCTACTAGGCTAAGTCTTGATAGGGCCAGATTCTCCAATTATTGCATTCCCTAAAAAAACGACAAAGTAGAAATCATTTACACTGATTTATAGCCATTTCGTACTAAAATTGACACATTGGAATCAAAATTCTATAGTGATAATGTAAATTTAGTACAAATTCAGAAGTCATCTTGGTGTAAGGAAGGCAAACAAAAGATGAAAATAGAGGCAACAAAATTTACGAAGACAACAACCAGCATCCTTGTTCCTAAGCTGATTAAGGTTCCTATTATAGAGGAACTTATGAGTGAATTCTCTTGAAAAGAAAGGGCAGTAGCTACAACCATATAGATCAAATTCAAATGTAATAAATTTTGAAGAATTCTTAAGAAATAAATGGATGTGATGATGCAGAACTGGTTTTTGAAGAAGAGGAGGAACCATAAATGATTGACAATGGTGTCCAAGAGTTGAAATAACCTATTGAGAAGTTTAATAATTGTGGGGGGTCATAATTAAGAATCATTACAAGATTTGAATTTGGTAACTTTAGGATTTTTTTTAGTATTTATTAACAATAACTTAGATTTAAAGATAAAGCAAGAACTAGTGGAAATCTTAAAAGAACTTGAAGATTGTTTTTCTTAGGACTATACTGAAATGTTAGGATTGAGTAGAACACTGGTAGAATGCAAATTTTTGATAAAACCCAATATTATTCCCTCATTATTAACCTCCTAGGAAATGGTCCAAAGAATTTTTGATAAAGGTTAAATAATTAGTTGTAAAATTATGTAAGGCTGGTTTTATTAGTCTAACTAAATATACTGAGTTGTTGGCTAACATTGTGAATGTGGTTAAAAAGAATGGAAAAACAATAGTTTGTATAGACTTTAGAGATTTAATTGTAAACATCCCTAAGGATGTATATATGATGTACATTGCAATTTCTTTAATTGATGTGATAATTGAACATTCTTTATTCCCTTTTCTGGATTGCTCATTAGGATATAACCAAATTTTTATAACAAAAAAAATGATATTTCTAAAACATCTTTTAGATGTCTAGGGATTTGGATGTTCGAGTGGGTTATAATGTCTTTTGGTTTAGAGAATATGGGACCCACTTTTAGAGGCCTTGAATTCCATTTTTCATGATTTGATAGGGCATAAGTTGGATTTTTATAGAGATGTGATATTATCATGAAGTCAAAGAGGAGTACAAACATATCCCAGAATTGTAATAAGCTTTCCATAAACTGACAAGGCATAAATTGAAGTTGAATCCCCAAAAGTGTGTTCTCAAAGTGAAAGCAGGGAACTTCTTGTGGTTTTTAGTTCACAATAAAGGAATAAAATTGGATAAAAATAAAGAAAAAACCATTCTTAAGAAAACTTAGCTCAGAATATGAAGGAGTTTCTAAGTTTTTTAGGCCAGGTGAACTACATCATTGCTTATCTGGTGGGAAAAAGAGTTCTCATACTTATTAAGGTTGAAGAATTCCATTAGAAGGAAGGCATCAAGTGACATTCGATAGTATCAAAGAATGCTTAACCAAACCCTAGTATTAAGGAATTCCATTAAAGTTCTATATTTATTTTATAGAAGAACATACTAGATATCTATTGACCTAGAGAAATGAGGTTGGCCATAAACAAGCTGTTTATTACCTAAGTTGAATTCTACCTTAACAAAAAAGAAGTATTTACACATAGTTAAGATGTGTCTGGAGCTGTGTTTAAATTATTAAAAATTAAGGCATTACTTGTTTCAAAATAAATTCTATATGGTTTTATAGACTGATTTAGTAAAATAAATTTTGAATAAGCTAATCCCCTCTTAAAATATTAGGAAGTGACTTATAACTCTTATATACTTCAACTTGATATATTGTCCAAAAAAATTTGTGAAAGGTCAAGTATTAACAAACTTCTTCATAAGCCATCCTTCAATTAAATTATAAGAAAATGAGGGATATTTAGCTCTTATTTGTGAAAAGAAACCATGAGAATTGAAATTTGATAGGTCTAGTATAACAAAGTCAACTGGTGTGTTGAGTAGTCATAATTGTACCGAATGGAACCAAAACTCTTCTCTTCCTTAAAATGAACTTCTCATATTCCAATAATCAAGAAGAATATAAAGGCTTAATAATTAATTGGAACTTTTTATTGATCTTAAAGCTAAAGAGGTTCTTAATAAAAGAAGATTCATAACTACTGTTAAGCCAAATGATATAGGAATACAAGTACAGAAGTTTAACTTTATCACCCTATTATACCTCTATTGTCTAATTGCTCTTTGATGATATAGAATTTCAATATACTCTGTAAAGTGAAAATTAGGAGGCAAATTAATTTTCACAGATAGCATCAATGACGAGAATCTCTTACGACTTAGTCCATAAGTGTATTATGGTACAAAGAATGTTCCATAGTCCATAAGTGTATTATGGTATAACAAATGTCCCACTTATCCATTTATAAGAGACAAATTTTACTAGAATTTTTTAATATTAATAAATAAGCTTCCCATGATTGGAAGTTAAAGATTAAAGAATTCTTTAAAATCCTAGAAAAAAAGTGCCTTTTAAACTTAAACAGCAAGCACTCAACTTTATGTTGATTGAAGGAATTCTTTTTCGTCAAATAAATGGTAGTATTCTTCTGGGATATCTTGGGATGCCTAAATTTCTAAATGCTAAAGTAGATCCTAAAGAGATCCCACTTCTCATGAATTTATTTTAAATTAGGATCTTGTGGTTTAGCTTTATCCCAATTTTGTCCATTTTAACCTTAAATTTGTCAAAATATTGCAAAGATGTATATAGAACGCATCAATTTGGAATAAAGAAGATATGACTTATACGTCAGCATGGATTCTATTGGATAACCATCTTAGAAGAATTGAAAGAATTCTCGCATCTGAGTTAATTATATAGTTAAACTATGAAAAATTTAAAGGATGTGTCATTGGTCTAAGTGGGAAGATATGTCCACCATCCTCAAAAGGCCATATTTTTAGTAGCCACAAATCATTTTGTTGAATGGGTGGTAGCTCAATCTTTGAAGAAAGTTGATCAAACAAATTTAATTGAATATAACAAATAACATGTAGTCATTAATATAGAATTCCTCAATTAATTACAAGTGATCAAGGAACCATGTTTATATGAAAGGAAGTTAGAGATTTTGCTAAAGATTATAGGATAAAATTGTAGAATTTGACTTCATATTATGCTGAGGCTAATGGTCAAGTCGAAGCATCTCACAAATTTATAGCTTTAATTTATAATGCCTATTTGTTGTCTAGTTTAGAAGGTGAAAAGGATAGACATTTTATCAATGGAAATTATTTAAAACCTTATATAGTGATGTGAATGGGTCAGGCCAGGCCCAAGCCATGATTCTCAGGTTGGGCGGCTCGTGGCTTGGCTTGATCAGCCTATGACTCGGTCCATCCTTAATATTTTGTTTATAAAAATTAAAAATGACATCATTTTTGTAGTTTTAGTCGGGCCCTAACCTTGGCCCATGACCCAGTGGGGCTGAACAATTTTGGCCCATAGCTTAGTCAACCAGAGTCAAACTCGGGTCAAGTTAGACCAGGTCGGGCAAGCTAGGCCAAAATTGACATTCCTAACCTTATGTAACTATTAATATTTTGAAGTAAGGAGATCAAGAAATGAAAGTGAATTCTTGAAATATGATAACATTCTATTAACATTTAGAAATAAAAGTCCAAAATGCTACTTGAAATGAGCTAAAAGTTGATAAAGTAGGGAAGTTTACATAAGGTCTAAGCTAAAGGAACAAATTTCACCCTATTGATTAATGCATAACACTTGGTCCTCCTTGCCTTGCTATGCTTGTTGTTCTTAAAAGTTGACTTTATCTTTTTATAGGACCAATGACTTCCCTAATTCCACAATCATCCACTTGACTTTATGAAACTCCTAATTAAGCCTTCGTCCGTCTTGTTTAACGAATTCTTACTTTTCTTTAATAAACTTGATATCCCATTTATGCTTAATAGCTTCATTTTCTAAAGAATCAAATTTGTTTTTCATATTTTTGAATTTTTGTTAGGGGACTCCTGCCTTTCGTGTCCTCTGCATCATAATCCATTTTATGTTAATGTTAAAGGCTTAACTTTTTAGAGTACATAACCTGATTGTGGCAAGATTTTTTAAAGGGGGCAAAAAATTTCTCAGATTTGTTAAGAAGTCCCCTAATAGTGAAAGATTGAGTCATATAACCAATATATGACATCATACTCAAAAAAGAACTACATTGAATTTAAGTTAGGAACTACAATTCCTACTGTATGGTAAGTCTTAAAGACTTACTGATTCTCGATAGTTCTTTGAATTTAATTATTGATGTGTCATTGGAAGAAAGGTCAAGAGAGGTCTAAGTTGAAGACTCCTTCTGAATTCCTCGTTGTGGACCAAACATCCTTTGTTTGTCGTATCTAAAAGAATTTGTTAACACACTAGTGTATTAATGTGTAGATTAAAGGAAATATTACCAAACCCTATCAAAGTAGCCTTAGTAACCTTTAGGGTAGGAGAAGCCTTGGTTTTTCCATATTCAAGTTTGAAAGGAAAAGAAGGAGCATGGATGTTTGAAATTATGCCATATACAAGAAGGAGATAAAACAATGGGAATTCATAGTAAAAAAGGAAACTAAAAGTAATGAAAGGATGTTTCATAGCATCATTAACTTCTTCAACAATCTTTTTAAATGTAAAGGAAGTCCCTTCTAAAGAAGAATATGTTTAGTTGCGGGCTTGGTGGTTCCATTTTCTTTGAACAACTTGGAGGAAGAGTAAGTGGATTTCTTAGTCAAAGCCTTTCGAATTACAGTTTTAGCTTTCTTAGAACTAGAAGTCACTAGGGACTTCTCTTTAAGTATGGTGGGAAGAGGATGAAGGCTATTTGAGACCTGAGGTAGAAAGTGAAGAACTAATGAGGAGATTTTGTAATGAAGAAATGGTCGAATCTTAAGGGAATTGCAAGAGGATGAAATTTAAAGAGATTTGTTTTATTTTCTATAATATATAAGGAAGTAGAGATTTTAAATTTAAAAATATCAATGCGGTCTTTAGACTTGACATTTCTTATCTATACATGATTGCTTAGGAATTAAGAGACTCAACCTAGATAATGTTATTTGGCCTAAGAAATTTTCTATAGAAGTCTGAAAAACCATTTGGGATGGAATTCAAAGTCCATCTTACAGAAGAGTAGGGGAATTTCTATATCATATGTGTGGTTTGCTTAACCAAACATAAAAGGGGGGAAATTGTTGATAGCTTAAAGTAAATTAGTTCATATGCAAAAGGCCATGAAGTTAGTCTAAAAATAGAAGCCTAACAAAATTTTAGATAAAAGATTCATGGACAAAGAAAAAAGAGATGTGAGAAGAAATATGTTAAATTTATGGAAGTCTAAGGCATAGGAGTTGAGAAAATTGTAGAAGGTAGTTAACAAAAAAATAGCTTCATAGGCTAGAAGTTAAGAAGTTACGTGAGGATGAGTTCCAGGACATGGAAGTTTAGAAAGATAGTGGCAAATGATTAACTAACATATATGGAAATGGACAATTATAGCAAAAACTGCATAAGGGTGAGAGAACTGTAAATTAACTAACATCATGAGAATGAAAAACACAATTTCCTATACCAACACAATCACAGTACAAAATAAAAATCAATCTCTAGAGAAATCAATCAACCTTGTTCAAACATGCTCTGTTATTTTTTAGCTTTCTTTATATTGAAACTTCACCTTTGTTATATCCAATTCTATTTTGTAGTTTGTAATTCTCCTTTGCAACGATCAATTACCTTTTTTTTCTCTTTTAATTTCATTTAAATACATTAAAGCATTTTGGTAGCTTAAAATGTTTTTTTTAGTTTTCCAAAGCCTATTTTATATTGTCGATAGAAGTCATATACAAATTTTGAGAGAATTCTTAGTTGACATGCCCAAATTCTAATTATTTACCGAACATATTGTATCATGTTTCAAAGTAGTTAGATCCTTTTTAGAATGTTTCACATGTTGTGTTTTGCATTAGCTCTTCATTTTTCCTTTTTCTATTTTGATATCATATATTTTTAAAAATTCACCACTAGCTTTAGATGTACTAAGAGTTAATGAAGCTTATAGCAAGGATCAATGTATCATTATATTTTAAACAAATTATATATTCAATTGTTATATATTCAAATGTTCGGGTTAATTTTGATAAAATCATCTAATTTAAAAGATATTAGAATGATGACAAATTCATTAGCATGCTTCAAATATTAAGATAATTGAAATAGAGAAAGTTAACTGGAGAAGACAAACTACAAAATTACTAAAAATAACATAACTAAGATCGATATTCTCCAATTATATGTTACTATCTTCAGTTTCAAAAAAATTAAGAATTTGCATTTAAATTGGGTCAAGCCCATTGCGAAACTATTTGGGTTTGGGTTTGGGTTTAGTTTGGAGTGACAAATTACGGATTCAGATACGATGTTGCAAGGTGGCTTCGGATACGATGGGCTTGTGCCATATGATCCCTCAAACCGTAGCTAATTTGTCTGGCACTTATAAACATCATCTCTAAATTAACATAAATAAATTTCAGTTTAGCCAAATATTTTAATGTAATTATGATAAGAATTAAAGTGCAGAATAAGGAACATCATGTTATGGTTAGTCTGAAATCCTTGTAAGCCTCTGGAAATAGACGACAACAGTGGCACCAGATCATTTTGTTGACCAACATAATTGCATTGAATTTTTGTTTCAGAAGGCCACGGTTTTGCCTCGTAAGGGTTGAGTTTACAATTAAAATGGTAATTATGATTATAGAAATGCTTAAAACACGTATCTATCCTGCTACAATCGTTACGAGCACTTGTC
>JAOQMP010000009.1:1518558-1535931 GCA_027563575.1 Erythroxylum pedicellare
GTTCACTTAAAAAAAGAACATTATTGAGCTTAATTGGTTTTCATAATGCTTTCAATATTGTCCTTATGATTATTTAGGGCATCTCTAAATCTTCTACGCCAGATAAATGAATCATTTTTTAAAGAGACAAAACATTTCACACTTTGTGAAGACACGTCTTCCTATTGAGCACAATATATATTCTGATTTTTTGGACCAACAAACATAATATTATCATTATGAATATCGACAATTTTACAATGAGATGCATAGAAAATGACTTTGTACCCCTTGTCACATGACTCACTCTTATTAGGTTATGTTTCAATCCATTAATAAATAGAATGTTATCAATAGAGGTAGAGTCAGAATCACCAATTTTATTAATTATGGTAACCTTTGCTTTATTTTTGTCAGCAAAGATAACATTGCCTCCATCTTTTCTTTCAATGTAATTAAAGAATATTTCACCTACCATGTGTCTCGAACAACCACTATCAACTATCCATTGATTTATATTTTGAAGCATATCTGCAAAAAACATTATCTCATTTTAGATACCCTAATTTTTTTGGGTCCTTTTAGGTTAGTAGTTTGACCTTCGGTCTCGAAACATACATCTAAGATAATTTCTTCTTACGAAAATTACAAGAATGACTAATGTGACTATGTTTACCACTGTAATCCCACAAAATAGTTGAATGATATTTGTTATGATTTTTTCCTCTTAGCAAGTTCCTACTGTTTTAGCTATAACTACTGCTGATATTGTTATTTTCATTGTATCATATTCCGGCCTTACCAAAAATGCATTTACCACTACCAAGCGACGCATTAAAATTCTTCCTTCCATCAACGAAATTTTCCATATCTTTTTCTAGAGATAAGATCTTTATAGCACTTTTCTCCTTTTCAAGTTCTAAGGCAGTGACTTTTTCTTCTAATTGTTTTACCTTATCGTAATCATTTTTTAGCAGCGAATTTTCCAACTTAGCTACTCTTTCTTCTAGAACTTTCTTTACAGAAACCTTTTGCTTATAGTCAACCTCAAGTAACATATTCCTGGTTGCCAAGTTCTCATTCAAAGATTCCAATGATTTAATCTTACTCTTCAGAGATGCATCATTGCTCTTAGACTTCTCAACTTGTTTGAAATGCTTCAATGTTAACCTTTTATATTGATCATATAACTCATGATATGCATTTTTCAATTCATCAACATCAATATTAGAGTTAGAATAATATACCTCATCATCTTATGATTCATCCATAAAGCAAACATTGTTGACTTCTTCTGGCTCTTCTTCTTCAAAGTTTTCATAATCCTCGTCTAACTAAGTTGCATTCATTGCTTGCTTTTTGGATTTTTTGTTCTTCATCTTGTCCTTTTGAAGAGAAAATTATGGTCTTATGTGTCTAGGCTTTTTGCAGTGATAGCATATGATTTGATTATTTTATGTATTGTTATTGCTACTGCTGCCTTTTGATAGGAACCTGTTGTTTCTAGCTTTCTTATTTCCTTCTCTTTTCTTCATCAGCTTCTTTTTATAAAAGTGGCCATATTTTCTGACCATAAAGTTGAATTCGTCATCTCCATCTATCTGTAACTTAGCATCACTTTTATCACCGTTTGATTCATCAGTTACTTTTAGTGATGTTTCTTTTCTGTATGAGAATCCTTCATCTCGTCTACACTCGGTTTCATGGATCATCATATTTTCTCCAAGATAATTGAGTGAAATAGTGTCTAGATCCTTTGTCATTTTTAGAGATGTCACCTTAGGTCTTGATTCCTTTAGTAGTGACCTCATAATCTTCATTACAAGCTCATCATTGGGATATATCTTTCCCAAGTTCTTTAAGGTTGTGATGATGTTGTTGAAGCATCCAAAGAATTCGTCTATGGTTTCTCCCTGTTTTTGCAAATAGTTTCATATTGATGCACTAAAAGACTTATTATATGCTCCTTTATCTCATTCGTTCCTTTAAACATGACTTGTAGTTTTTTTTCCACGTTTCCTTTATTGTAAAACAGTATGATATTTTCTCATATTTTTCTGGAGATAATGCACAGACCAAATGATGTTTTACTTTCACTACAAGAAAAGCAAGAATTAGCGACAAAAAATTACTGACAAAAAATACACCGTTGCAAATTATCGACGAAAATCTATTTTCGTTGGTAATATCGACGAGAAAATTTTCATTTAGCGATAGTACTAATATCCGTCACTAAATATCGAGGGAAATAATCATAACAAATTTTGTGATGGACTTTAGCGACGGTATAATATTCTCGCCGGTAAAGGATTTAGCGATGGTATAAGATATCCGTCAGTAAAAAGGCAGAAATTATTAGCAGAATAAAAAAAATCTGAGTTTACCTACAGAAATTTTCTTCGGTAAATTCCGTCGATAAATTCTTTTTCAAGTTAAACTCAACCTAAATCTCCCTCACTTGTGTCTTCTTCTTCCTTCTTCCTACATCTCCTTTTTGTCTTTCTTCTCTCCGGTTTCCCCGTTGTGGACTCCTTTTCTACTTGTCGACGATGCTTCTCTGACCATTATCATCGTGTCATTCAGTGGAGGTATTTTTGCAACTACTATCATGTGTTTTTTTCATATATTAGATGAAAGTTAATTTGGGTATTTGATTACTTTCATTTCTGTGTATATTTTGTGATTGAAAAACAACTTTAAGGTATAAATGTCAGTGATAGAAGGGAGAAAACGTGATTTTAGTTGTGGTGATGGGATAAATTTCTGATACATGTAAGGTGTTTGATGAAATGCCTGTTCTTTGAAAAAATGATTTCAGTTCTTTTCTAGTATGAATTTCATAATTTCAATTCTTTTATTTGAAATATGATATAACTTACATTGATATTTTTGTAATGCATTATGCTTAGATTATAGCATAATATGATATGTTGAGATTATATTATAATATAATTATAGTATAAAATGGATGATTATTTATGAGACATCTACGACCGTTGAGTATGAAAGTCCACTTAGAGATAAAAAAAACAGCTTGACTATGAGGCCAAAAAGCTTCAAAACTGTGTAAGGAGAAGTCCTTCGGCTAGCCCCAGGAATGAAGCCGAAGGACAAGAGTAGAGGAAGTGGGTTAATGCTAAAAGAAAAATACAAGACGTGTATATTATAGAATTAAGGAAAATTTCAACTCCAACAGAGATTTTCTTTGGCTTCCTCTCCAAGCCTTGTAAGTCAAACCTTGCAAGCATAGGAATATAGTCATAAATATTTGGTTTCCCCATCACCACCATCATCTCTAAGCATAAATTTCTAAACTATATTGCAGCTTTAAAATCTTCCACTCCTTCTAACGTACATCCCCACAAAATGCTCATGAGGGCATTCATGCCTGTCATAAAAGCCAATTGGCCTATATCTGTAGGCTGGCCAATCTTACCATACATATGCCTTATAGTCTTCTTAATCTCTTGTTTTCTTAAACCATAATAATAATGTTTTTGTTACTTAAAATTTTTCAAACAAAGTCCTTGCGCATCTTTCTCCATTTAGAACCATAGGGGCTCCAAGCTATGTCATTTGCCCCTAAAGAGTTGATTCTAACAGTGAGAGGTGGGTTGTGGTTCACAAAGATTTTGTCTTGGTCTCAAACAACTTCTCTGACCAGGTTTAGAGAGCTAACTATGAGAAAAAGCTTGTAGATCAGTCCATAGACACTAGCCAATGTTATGAAATCTCGATGAATGTTTTGGCCAAGAAATAGAAGGTATCCAACTATTGGAAATCCCCGAGGACCTGGTGGCAGTGAAGCCACATCTTTTTAAATTTTCTTAACTTTCCATAAGAACCAGAATATAATAAGTGTTGCGATTGGTACGAAGAGATTTAGAAAAGTTCTCTCCATGGTGACTTCCAGAGAATCTGAACACTTTGCAAGTAAATTTTAAAGAACAACTTTTAGCAAATTTACTAACGGAAAAAAAAGTTCGTCAGTAAAACATATTGGATTTATTGACAGAAATTTTTTCTATAAGTAATTACCGACTGAATAACCAAATCTGTTGGTAATTTTTTGACAGAAAAATCTTCTTCTTCTATAAATTTACCAACCGAACAAAGTTTTCATCGGTAAATTTATCAACGATATACAAAATTTCCACCGGTAAATTTATCGACAGTATAAAAATTTCTGTCGGTAAATTACTTACGACTGTATCTCCAACACCTTTTCATTAGTAAATTCCATCGCTAAATAAGCTTACCGATAGAATGTGTACAAATTTTGTCGGTAATTTTCGTCGCTAAACTTCATTTTTCTTGTAATGTTTAGCATTTAGTAGTACATTTCTTCTATCAACATCAATCCATAATTTTACGTTATCTGAATTAGGAAGTTTAACTCCATCTTTGATGGCTTTTTAGACTTAAATATCTAGAAATTGGAGATAGATTGTCATTCTCTCTTTCTAGCATGAGTAATTGCTTCAATTGAAGTATGAACGCTTTGAGACGGATTGTCCTTCAAAATTTCTCATATTGTTTTTCATGATCTATCACGTATTGTAAAACACAAAAATGTGAAACCTCACTCTAATACCAAATGATAAAGAAAACACACGTAAGAGGGGGTGAATTGTGTGTGACCAAAAAAAAATCACAAGTTCTTTCAATTCATATAATAAGCAAATCCTAGTTAATGAATAAAAATAGGAAGGCCCTATCAGGCGATAAAACCTTTTAAATGACAGGAGCCTATTAGGCGATAGGAACCTTTTGTGGGATAGGACCTTGCTTAAACGAAATGATCCTACTAAATGATAAATCCTATTAAAACTATTTAAAAACAAAAGGCGCCTGTCAAAACTGAAAGGAACTTCTTGCAAGTTGAAAACAGAAGGAGCCTCTTATAAAAGTGAAAGAGCCTCTTGCTAACAACCAAGCATATGTCCAGTCCCCAAGTCTCCAATTTAAGTATTCTACTATAAGAATTCGAGTATTAAATTTTACGAGCCTCTCTAAGCTCACAAGTATATATTTTTCAAGGTTCTCTAAACTTCCAAACTCGAAGCGTATAACAAGCTTATAAAAGATCACAAAAAATAAAATGTAAAATAAAAAAAGTTCTCAATAATAATTTCTCTCTTGGTAGATTGATTTTACTTTCTAAGGCATAATAAGAATGATATGACTCTTAAGAATATAAATATTGCTCAAATGTTTCGAAATCCTGAGTATGTTCGTTACTTCACAAGTGTTGTTGCTCTTCTTTAAATTTTGAACTATTACACAGTTATCATTATAATCAATAATCCTAAACCTTGAGCTAACGTCCTTCAGTAATTTCTTTTTCTATTTTTTCTTTTAAGATTGTGAGGAATAAATGGCTGAAACGATAACAATAATTTTTGTTGTTGCATATATAAGACTTTATTGCAATTATTTTTTAATTTTATTGCTTTTTATGTATACAGCAACAAGTTATTATTATTGTTGCCTTTTAATATTATTAAAGGTAATACTTTAAAAACTATTGTGTTATATTAATTTTTAGCAACACATTTTAAATTGTTACAAATATAACATTGCCTAAAGCCCTTTTTGTCATAGTATGTGCCAAGTAACAAGAATTGCTTAAATAACATGATTTACTTGATAGCCTTATAGAATGAGCTTGATGATTACACACACAGCATGCCATATACCTTCTAGTACTCCATCTAACCAAATTTCCATGGGTTGAAAAATCATTTATAGTCTATAAAACAACCATAAGCATTTAAATTTTTCACCTTCTATAGCATCATAATTTTTAAAACAATTTCCTAAAGATCTTTTGAATCACCAATTAATGATTATACATATTTACTAGGAGTATTAGGCATTGGAATAAGCAAAGACAATAGGGAAAAAAAAAGCCCATTCTTACACTTTCATAGCGGTCAATTATATGGCACAAGAATTACGACTTGCATGATGTAAGACATACTCATATTACTAAATAGATTAAATTTATTATAGGCAAACCAAGTCAAACATTATGACAATCTTCTGCAAACCATGAAAACTTTCCATCAAAGTCTTTTCATTCATTTGAGTTTATTGGATGATATAAGAAATTATCATCAATATGTTTTTATTTATGCCACCTTACATATATGACTGCTTTTGTTGACATAAATAACCTTTGTAGTCGTGGTTTAAAAGGGAAATATCTCAAGACTTTATGGGTTATCTTTTTCCTTTTTTTATCATCCACTAGCCATCTAGATGTACCACAAAATGGAATTTCTTAAAGATTTTTAAACTCCTTCTAAAATATATCATAATCATACCTTCACATATTTATTGATATATATCATAAGCCTAGGTTCCATAATGATTTTTTTGCTTCACAGGAAAATTTGGACAATTTGTAGCCAAATGATAATGTATCTTTGAGTAAGTCAATCAACATGTTAAAAGATTTGTTACTCTACCTATTATATACCTTCAAGTGCAACAACTTCACAATAAAAGATAGTTGTGAGAAATTATGGTATATATTGAGAAGTGTTAAGAGTCAAGTTTTCATTTAAAAAAAAAGGTTGATAATTTAAAGATGTTATAATTAAGATTTTAGGTACATTGGTCGACCGATATAAGTTAGTGGTCAACCAATGTGCGTTAAAGTTATAAAAAAAATTGTGTGTTAAAACTATATAGTGATATTAGTTGACAAATTGGTCGATCAATATTTCAACTAATAGATTTTTGTGGAATAAATGCACATTGGTCCACTAATAGTCTATAATGATCATGACTAATATACTATAACTAGTCATTGTAATGACAAATTTTTGTCTCTAATGACTATATTGGGTCTTAAATTTTATAAGTACATATATAGCTTCTCATTGATTTTGATATAAAAAATATCTTGAGTTTTCTGTAAATGCATTTCAAAGATTTTTTCTTAGTACTTTTAAGCTTTTATTACTGCATTGTAAAGTATGTGAACTTTTAAGTTTTTTTTTTTAAAAAGGAGTGACAGATTACTCTTTACCCAAAATCAAATAAGATTTATTGTAATAAAGTTCATCTTCCCTTTATTGAGAAAAGAATCTTAATAAAAATTCAAGGGATTATTTATAAAAAATGTTACTTTTCTTCTTTTCTATACTTTTTGTTAAAAATAATAACGAACTAATCAAAGTATATGCAAAAGGCCACTGTAAATAGAAATAACCATTACAGATTCGAGATTTCTCAATTTTTAGATAAAGTTTGCTTTAATTAATTACTTACTTAGTAATAAAAACTAATGAGAATGGGGAATAACATGAAGCTGGCATTGTACTGAAAACCTAACTTGGAAACCGTACTCCGAGGCCAACTTGGGCTGTCAACATATTTGATTGCAATCCCCAGGCCGACCCTGGAATTGGCAACGTCCTACTGCACAACTAACATCTTTCAATTGACTCGAGTTTTAGCGTGTCAGCATTGTTGCAACCATTTTGTCATATTCTCTTCCACAATTTAATTTTGATTTTTTTTTTAATTTGGCTATGCTATTCCTGTTCCGAGCTGATTGACTCATTTAGACATTAATTGTATTTGTCTCTCACAAAGAAAATGGCTCCCAATCTTCTCCTTCAAAGCCACAAAGGTCAACCCTACCTTCCTTTAATTTTTCTCCTCTTGCACGTTCTCTCTCTCTCTACATTTTCAGTTGCAACCGCTAATTTAAACTTCCCCAACTTCTCTGGCCCCACTTTGCTAAACCAAGATTCTATATCATGCCCTCCCCTTTTCTCTTCTATCACTTCCATCATCTCATTTCTTCTTCCTCTTCTTCTTCCTCCGCTCCTTCCTCTCCTATATATAAATACTTCTTTCAAAAGTTTTAATACGAATCTTCCTCCCTTCCTCCCTTCTTCTTCTTCTTCTTCTTCTTCTTCTTCTTCTTCTTGTTATTGATTCTATAAGTTGTTTGTTCTTGGATGAAAATGGATGACTCTATGAATCATTCATCAATTAACAATGTTATTGTTGATTCTATGGAGGAGACACCAAAGTCACCTGAGGAGAGTGGATGGACTGCTTACTTTGAAGACTTCTCTACTCACAGAGAAGATAGTTTCTGTTCTGGGTTTGATAGCTGTTCCTTGGTTTCTGATGCTGCTTCTTTTCCTGTATGGAAACCATCATCTGATTACCACAACAATAATCATGTCATACCATGTTCTTCTATCGACCGCCAGATGAATTTGCCAAAGAAGCTGTCCTTCAAGAAAACAAGAGCCAAAGAAATTTCCGATGATGATTCTTTGGAGGACACGGCTAGCTCTCCAGTTAATAGTCCCAAGGTTTGATTTTCTTATACATGGACCATGGTTTTGATCATCCTCAAACCTACGTCTCATATTACGTTAATGCTGTCGAAGGAAGCTAATTTTTTGCACTTGCTTTCTCTTTTCTCTCTTGTCCGATACAAACGTAAAGATCAGTGATTTGAGAGGTGCCGTCGACATGAATCCCAGGAAAATCAACGATCATTCCATCAGTTCTTTGGTAAGTTTGATTCTCTATGTGAAAAGTCTATTAATTTCTTTTTTCCAGTATTTATGTATCATGGATAGGTAGTTTATGTTTCCTCTCCATGACATATATACATATTGCTAACCTAATATAGAACTGGTTATGGTTGTAGGGTATAGGAGGCAGTACCCTAGACAATTATGGAGGACTGGTAACAGATGGAAGGTGTGATTTTGGAACGGGATTGGATGTGAACAATAATCAGTGTACAGAGTTGAAGAAGAGAGGATTGTGCTTAGTCCCCCTATCCGTGTTTGCTAATTATCTTGGTTAATTTCGTGACTAGCCATAGCTTTGTACTCTCCTCTTCCTCTTTCCTATGTATCTTACTTGCACCAGAATATATGATCAGGCTGTATAAAGTAAACTTCTGTTCGTAAGTTAACTATGAGGTGTTCAGCTTTATACATAGATGTTCCATATATCTTTCTTGTTTTCTTTATGCTGACTATAGTCACGGGGTGATGAAAATAGGGTTACGATGCAAAAGCATGTGAGGAATATTAATCTTCACCTTTTAACACTAACGAATGCCAATGGATTTTCATCAAAGTTGGACACCGTCAAGTCCCGTCTTTTGTTTACTTTTCCTTTTTGGTTTAGGAGAGGAGAATCTACTATGTATAAAAACTATATGTAGGAGCTGGAATGGATTTTATGATTAGAAACCTGTTGAATTTCTAGGAAACATGGAAGTACATAGTCGTTGTCATTTTGAGTAAATGTCTTAGAGAAATACACAAGGAGTTGTGTTGTAGGGGATGCTACATTGTTTGGGTGGTGGCAAGCAGCAATTACGGGAAAAACAAAGTTGATGAGATGAGAGTGGTGTGTAAGTAAGAAAACAACAAAATGTTGTCTCCAGAGCCTTAATGTACCACTGTCCACCTGAAACTGTAAAAGTTAATTTTTTTAAGTTACAACTAAACTACAGAGAGGAAATACATGGTTGATGGTTCTAAATTACGGTGTTTGGCATTTGCAGATTTCAGCATGCATGTTCCAGGGTTACAATTATTCGAGTGGGGAAAATGAAAATTGCATCAGAATCTTAAAGAGTATGAGTTCCTTGTACCCAGAAACTGAAGAAAGAAAAAGTAAATATTAAAGAAAGAGTTAGATTGATAGGATTTAATATGAATTCAGTCCCAACCTCTTGCAGGCCATTCATTTAAAATACTCAGAAACGGCTGCAAATAGAAGACCCCTCCATGTGCATATAGCATTAAAGGCAGGTATGCAACAGAAGAGAACAGACTCTTTATAGGACATTCAGCTGTGGCATAATACCACCTCCTTTTTAAGAATTCTTCCGTGTTGACTCCGGCTCTTTTTCATTTTCTTCAAGATCTTTTATGCTAAATCTCCTGTTTTTCTTTGCCTATGAATTATTGAACTGTTTAAACAATCATGAATGCCTATAAGTTATTAGTTAAAGTGTTCTCTCCTTATAAGTTATATTATAATAACCTAGAGAATTTGGAATCCAGTTAGAGAAATATAGGAAAAGAAAGCAAAATGCGGGATAATATTTTTAGGTAGAATAGAGTATTTCCAAAAGCTGTATTTGAATATATGATTTTACTATAAATCTGTCATTACAATTATACTAAGTTTGTCTAATCAAAAACAAAATCACGACAACCAAAATGTAATGTTAATGGGGGAAAAAACTGTTGATTGGAAGTTGATATATGCATTTGTCGCAGTCATTTGGAGACATGTATCGTCGTTTGATTGTTGAATTGAGTAATTAATAATGCATAAGAGTTTGATAGGATAACTATCGATTAGCTTTGGATTAAACTGAGACAAATTCTCTGAACAAGCTTGCTTAATTAAGTTAGGTGGTCAATCAAAATAGATAACCACCACTAATGATGTGATTTAAGCTTTAGAGTGGTAGATCACATGTCTAACACATCACCTGAGGCATTATAAATAAGTCATTATTTTCAAAAACATGATCAACTACAATGATACCTCTAGAGTCTAATCTGAGGGTGAGTTTGAATTTCGTATACATAAACCTGTCCGCATGCGTGCAGATTATGTCCTCCATTATAACATCATTATCCATTTGTCCCCTAGACGAATGGATTAGAGAAATGATTTTTAGTATTAGTAACATGTGTTGTCTTGCCTAATATGTTGTATTTGTAACTGTACCATTATTCAAAAGAATCAGTGAATGATATGTGGTTGTTTGGCCTTGCGCGTGTTATATACACATGTCATAGAAGAATTTCCAATCAAATGAGTTGACTTCTGGTATATATAATTCCCTTCCCTCACATTACCCATACATTAAAAAAAAAAAAAAGGGCTTTGAGACTTTGGAGAAGTCAGACAAAATTCTTGGAGTTCGAAGATATCTAATGCTATATATCAACTGCGTTAACAATAATGACTATTAATTAAGTTGATAATTTTGCATTTAACATCTAATTTTCATTAAATCTCCTATGAAGCTTACTAGATTTGATGAAACTAGTAACGGCATATGTCCTTTAGTTACTGTAAGGCTCTGGTCTGATTCCAGGCCTGTCCCCTTTACAGATATGTAACATAATTAGCTCGTTCCTGAATCGACACGTAATGTTTGTTATAACTTTGTACGCTCTTTCTCGATATAACCAACTGGCCGGCATGGCCTTAACTCGTTACGCTGGCTACTACTTATGTCTTGCTACATGTATATATATACACTATAATTGTCCTGCAATGACTAATTAGGATTGCAAATTAGAAAGCTCATTTCTTTTCGGTTACCAACTTATACCCATAAATGATTATATGTATCTATCATTGACAATTAGGATAATTCTCTCTTTCCTATCCCCTCATTTTTATTCGAAGAGATTCGGGAAACCAAATTAAGAAGACAGTACTTATACATTATACTGTAATTAAACTGGATTAGGATTCCAACCTTGTAACTAATAACCATCAACTCTATCGTATTGTAGTTATGCATGCATAATTGAAAATGAAATCATTCCCGACGATAACATAGACACTAACTGTCTTGATGGAAATTGTAAGCTAGGATCCCACAATTATGGATATACATTCAACCATCACAGTATGGAGAAAGTTGGAGTCGCTTTGGCTCAACGTGACCTGAAATTGTCCTATATATACCAATTATATACACTCAACGATCCAAATTGTAGAATTTCTAATCTCTTACAGGCTGGCTACCACAAACAAAAAGATGGAACGAATGCCAGTGGCGGCTGCAACTCCAAATATTGATAGCTATGTTTTAACTCTTTGACCTCATTGGTAAGCATATACAATTGTAATTTTCATCAAAACTTCAACTCAATAAAACTTCAATCAAATTCAAGAATAGGCATTTTAGATTTGCTTTTACTTTTCAGGTTTATTGAGTTTTTGTATAATAGGAGTGATAATTGGGTGATGAAATTACCTGGTAATATTAAAGCTATGTCCTAACAAATCGATTTGGCCTTCAAAAGCAAGGTGCTATAGATGGTAATAACTATGCAAAAATTAGACAATCCTAGTATGATTGATTAATTGGAATTAAAAAAAGGTTTAATTAAGCATAATTATTCAGTAAATAAGCACGATTTTTGAATTCATGTAACAAAAAATTGGGATAATTGCTAAATGATATTGGGATTGGCGGCTGCCGGCTAACATAGTCATTGCTTTGGTAAGAACTCCGAGGAAGCCTCGATGAGATTGACATGGCTTGCGTGATTTTCGGGCAGGGTACAATCCACCTAAGAGAGCAAGCTAGCATAATTAGTGACGGAAGACGAAGGGCTATAATTCTGATGGAAGGGAAAATAATTGGTGGTGATATGAGTTTTCTCAACGAATGGCCCCACCAAAGGCTGTGGTTAATAATGTTACTATGTGCCTGCAACCTTCTTGTTGACCCTCAAATCGAGAGTCCATTCAGCCGCTAATCTATGCTTGCTCTGAAATTAGATCAGCCAATCCATTGCGTTCTTTGTTTTAACTTTTCCAAGTAAAACATGTTCCTAATAACCCCGTGACAAAGAAAACAATTACTGAACAAAGCGTATCATTCATGTCCTTGACTTTCCACCAGGACCCCAACATTTTCAAAATAAGAAGATTCTTTTTTCTTTTACTACTTATTTGGACTCCAACTAATATGTAATGGTGGAGGAAACGAGCTTCAATTTATTCTCAAATGTCAAGAGGTGGGTATCAAGCCAACAGAGAAAGAAGAGTAGACCCGGTATCTGTAAGATCATTAATTGCTACTTGGGAAATTCATAATTGTCATTTCATATTGGTTTCTTTCTTCTCTTACAAACATGGTATAAATGTTTAAAGATCTCTGTAGTTGCCGGCCTCAACAACCCTTTATATTAAACACAAGAAATTCAGAGGGAATAGAATTTAGAAGGGCATATAATCTGGAAACCAAATCTCGTATCTTCAATACTAATAATTATTTGTTGTCATCTATATGTTATGCAAGAGCAGAAGTGCAAGATACAGTCTACATTCAATCATTCATCCTCACCACGCGTGTCTTAAATTAGACGTTAAGGCCTACTACAGAGGTGGTTATAAGCATGATTCTTGACCTCATATTTTTGTTCATTTGCTCTTTGTTCCATTTTTCGTCAACTAACTAATCGTCTCAAATAAACTAACAAATAAAATTAGTATATGATCAAGTTAATGGAAGCGTTTGGCTTAAAAAATAAGATGCGTTGAACCGAATTGGCTTGTAATATGTAGTTAACTTGTCTTCAATATGGTTTTCCGAGAAACCATCCACTGATGATGTGCGACATACAAAAATAAGTTTCATTGGTTTGATATTTTATTTATGTCTAAATTATAGCCCTGTTGGCATTATGACATTGAATTCGTCAGAATCTTACTGGTGCAGGAGAATCGGTTGAATTGTGCCATCTCAACCAACGTTTCTCATTCATGTACACTAAAGATTTCCAAGCATATTCCCGCAAAAGCACGTTCCCTTTCATTTTGACGGTAAATTAAAAGAGGAGGCCCAACAATACATGTGAGAGTGAAATGTCAGCCCAACTATACATGTAATAGTGAAATCCTTTACTTGCACATGCGTACCTTAATGATTCTGCAAATCTTGAATTGGGTCAAGACAAGGGTCGTTCGAGTTTATGGCAGGTAGACAAGATACTCGGGAAATTTTGAATCAAAATGAAGAATAAAAATACCCTAGTTGTTAACCACTACGTGGAATAGAAAAGTGGCAGAGGGCTTGACCAAGTGCAGCTCTTTTGATTGGTGGCTGTCATGCAATAAATTGAATAGCCTTTCAATCACTACAAACAAACTGCAATTTACAGTCCTAGAGTCATCTGTGAAATATTAAAAGCTAGAAATTGCTAAGGTTTGCGTGGTCTCAAAATTAATAAGGTGGAATGAGGTTTTGCCTATTAGTCTGAACTCTAAGTTCCCCGCATGCCAATGCTAGAATCCACTTCACGACACCCTAATGATCCTTATCAAGATTTAAAAGGAACCTAGTCACTATTCCAATTACGTAAGTAATATTTAGCAGTGTACATACTATGACGTACACTAAACTTTTAACTACAGAAGCATAGATGACTTTCATCTTCTTTTCCTTCTCTTCATCCATCGAAGGACATTGTTCAATACTCAGCCTAAAGTGATTAGCAAGAAGATAACTAACTACTTTGGCTTTATCCATATTGAACCTTTGAAGTACTTTCTCTATTTAATTCTCCTGTGACAATCATAATTTGTTGGCACTCCTGTTTTTGATAATCGTTAAGACAAAAATATATTTTGTTGGCCCTAAGTCTTTCATAGCAAAAGACTTGGTTAATTGCTTCTTCAAACTGTTGATTCTGTTGATATTTTAGCCAACAATCAACACATTATCAAAAAAGAGCAAAAGAATAATGAAATCATCATAAGAGAATTTTTGTACAAAAACAGAGTGATATGAAGTAGTCTTCTTATAGCCGTACTCTCCCATAATTGTCTCAAACTTCTTATACTGTTGTCTCAGTGCTTGTTTTAAACAATAAAGACTTTTCATCAATCTACACATGTAGTGCTCTTTCCTCTTTCCTTGAAACCCTCAGGTTGCTCCATATATATCTACTCTTCTAAATCTCCATGAAAAAAAGGTTATTTTGACATCCAATTGCTCGATTTCCAAGTCTAGACTTGTTATTAAACCAAGCACTGTACAAATAGATGTCATTTTCACAACTGCTAAAAATATTTTATCAAAATTAATACATTTTCTTTAATTGAATCCTTTAACAACCAATCTAGCTTTGAGTCTTGGATGAAGATTGTGATCTTCATGCTTATTCCTAAGTACACACTTATTTTTCAAAGCTTTCTTGCCTTTTGGCAACTTCACCAACTTAAAGGTTTTATTCTCATGCAAGGACCTCATCTCACCTTGCATGGCTTTAACCCATTTCATCTTATGTTCATCTATTATAGCCTCTTGAAAATTCTCAAGTTCTCGCACTAATCACTAGGGTATCTAGAAGTGGCTTGTCTTACTCACGTAGATCTCCTTGTTGGAACATGAGTAGTCTCTGGTGATGGTGGTTGATTATGAACATCATCTTCATCAAAATCTTCATCTAATTGATTTTTAATGGGGGCATCATCATTAGTTATATTCGGTTGGTGATTTTCAACCTCATCTCCAAATTATATTGGCACCATTTTTGTAGGAACTAATTCTAAGTCCACTGGATCACCATCAGTTCTTAGAACATCCTTTTTCACTTTGTCAAGATCTTCAATAGTTTAATCTTCAACAAATATAGCATCATGGCTCTGAATCAGTTTCTTATGGACTGGATCATAAAACCGATAACAAAATTGATCTTCTCCATAACCAATAAATAGACACTAGTAAGTCTTGACATCAAGCTTGGATTTCTCATCTTTAAGGATATGGATATAAGCTTTTCGGCTGAATACCTTTTGCTGGACCCCAACTCTGAAGCCCAGCATTCGGAGTCAAACACGGAAGCAGTACTTGCCCTTCGCCATACTAAACCTGTATCAGGACATCAGGCATAACTTTCATTAGAGACCTCAAATTAAGGTGTCCATTTGATGAATAGAAGGAGGACTTTAGGATCTACAACTCCCATGAAGACCTTAAAGACCAATTCTATCATCTAGAGGATCAAATTTGGACCAGAAGATGTTTTGGCCAAAATGAGACGATGTTAAAGTCATGAGACGATTGCTGATGTCATACTGAGACCAATCAAAAAATGGGTATAACTTTCTGTATATAATTCAAATTTAGGTGTTCTTTAGATGAATAGAAAGAGGACTTCAAGATCTACAACTCTCATAAAGACCCTAAAGAGCAATTCTATCATCTAGAGGATCAAATTTGGACTAGAAGATGTTCTGGCAAAAATGAGACAATACTGACGTCATGAGACGATGATGATGTCATTTTGAGACGGAAGCAAAACTAAAACGATGCTGATGTCATACTAAGACAATGATGACATCATTTTGAGATGGAAGCAAAACTAAGACGATGCTGACATCATGAGACGATGATGACGTCATTTTGAGACGGAAGCAAAACTAAGACGATGCTGACGTCATGAGACGATGATGGCGTCATTTTGAGACGGAAGCAAAACTAAGACGATGCTGACGTCATACTAAGACGATGATGACGTCATTTTGAGACGGAAGCAAAACTAAGACGAATGGACTTTACAATATTGTAATGCTCGTATCTCCCAACTCCGATATCCAAAATTCACAAACTTTATATCATTGGAAAACTGGAAAGACCCTCTACAACTTTCAAGCAAACTATTTTTACCAGTTCTACCTATATCATTCCATATTTTCCCCCGAAGTTAGTACACAATTCTATCCCTATGGAAAACTTGAAATCTCCAATGTACCTTACGAGATAATAAGCATAGCCACACAGAACTTCTTCAATACTCAATTCATTTTCCAAAACAAAAAAAATTGAAGTTCGCACATAGCCTCCATTTATAGCCTTGATTACACATCGACATTTCATTAAGTCTTAACCCAAGTTACAAAAATACATTTGATACTCAATGTTCAAAATGCACATAAAGCTATTTGACAATCTAGTCATTTACTTAGTACAAAAGCTAACTATCTTGGACTTTTTGATGCCTTGCAAGGATTGTTAACCTTCACGCTCTGCACCTGAGGAGGGAAGAGTGGGGTGAGTTTCACAGCTAAGTGGCTAACATATTTATAGCCATGTCAATTAACCAGAGTCAAACATATGTAGGTATATTTATATATACATCTAGATAGCATTCATACTTTGTTCAAGCAATTTAAATATTCATCAAATTTGCTAAATCACATAACACTCAATATGCTTCATGTTTGATCACTTAGAGATGCAATACACAACAAATGGCCTGAGGGTTCCATGAAACAAAATGAGGAAACCGAAGTTTACCCCATGAATAGAATGAGTCCATTTCGGAGCTCATAGGCCACAAGTGGGAAGCCGAGAGAAGGCTCTTGTCGACGTGCACGTGACGAACAGAATGGTTCCGCTCTCGCCCAAACAGAAGCACATAATCATGGTCAGAATCATTTTTATCAAAATGACAGGCTTTCATGCTTTTTCTTCTTCTTTTATTTCATTTATACAGAATGCCATGACAGATATCAAGGCATAAAAGGATCATGATTTAGTTATATAAAAAAAAATCTTGCTTCTTTCATGGTATGACCAAAATCAAATATCATCATGAATTTTCAACAATTAATCACAAAATC
>JAOQMP010000009.1:1552644-1572285 GCA_027563575.1 Erythroxylum pedicellare
AAGTTTTCATGTCTATAATTAAATTGTATATGATGATTTAGATGATGGCGTATCAATATACATATGCTTTTCCTTCAAAAAAATTTTCTTAATATCAAGTGATGCATTTTTGTAAGTCTGTCCAAGTTTGCTACTTAATTCTCCATTATCTATAGTCAAACTAGATAAAGACTATTTGAGGTTATTAATCTCCTTCTTTAATATCTCATTTTCATACAATAAATCATGCTCATCTTTATTGGAACTATCCACTCGTAGATTATATCATGTCATTCATATCACATTGCAACTTCTTATTCTCAATTATATATGTATTAAAGAGTTTTCAAATCTCTTTAAACTTAGAAAATGCATCCTTTTTAAGCTCACAAACTTCGAATATTTTATAAGATCATCGTATGGAAGTTTAACATCATTTTTGTGTGTTAGTTTTTAACACTAATACTATTGATTTAAGTAAGTGATTGATGGTTGTTAATTTTATGTGTTTTATACCACAAGTGCATGATGTAGCTATAATTAGTACTTGCGAATACATGTCGATCTTACGTGGACAACAATTACTAGTAATAACTCTTCTCATATTATCTGACCACCAATTGAGGTTCTATTGATAAGTAATTTTTAAAAAAGGAAAGTAAATTAAGGATAAGTCAAGACAATTAAATAAACTAAGCTACAAAATAATTGAAAATTCAACCAATAAAACTTGGAATTTGAATCCCTGTAGGACTTATCAGGTAATAGTGATTTCACTAATCAATGACCGAGTGAATTCGTCAATTATGCTAATATGTTTCTCAAGACTATTCACAAATAATTCTATATTGAATAATTGAAATCTCTTTCTAATTAAAACTCTTATAATCATATTAATTAATTTATAAATTTCACTGTTAGGTTTAACCCTAAGCTAGAAGATTTATATCAACCTATCTCTAGTTTTCCATATAACTCCTTTCAATTATGTCAAATCTATTTATACATTACATTTATGAATCTTAATTGCATGAAATAATATATGAATCAACATGCCAACAATATTAATTTAAGGATAATTGACAACATATAATTGAATCTCAATGAAACTAAAGAATAAATTAAATTAAATTAAAGTTATTACAAGATCCATTATGAGGTTCGCTTAATATAAATACCTAAAAACGGATTTAGCTTATACTTATAGAAAACAAAACATCAAAACTAAAAAAACTTGAAAATTCTGAATAACATGATTGAATTGCCTGAATAACATGATTGAATTGCCTAAAATATTTCAATTCTTTATTTTAGATTGATGACAATATGCTCCAAGGGGGTTCTTTAGCTTTTTCTTGTGCTTTGTATCGTTTTATGTTTTTACCTTGTGTTTCTTGCCCTCCTTTCTCTTCTTTCACTCAATCTTAGCTTTTGAAATTTAAAAATTATATTTTGGGAGATACATTAGCATCAATACAAGCATATTGATGGTTGAGTTCTTTAAATAGACGCGTAACACTTTTTAAGCTAATACGTGCATAGATAAATTGTTGATCGTTTCGTAAGCTTTATAATTTATAACCTTCAAAATACTGCAAGTGCACAGATGGTGATTTGTAGTATGTGAAGGGTCAATCCCACAAGGAAGGTGAACTAATCTAAGACTAAGGAAATTAATAAAATGAAAATAAAATTACACAGAAAAGTATATACAAGAAAGTGATTATCAAGAAATTAATTCGCAAGTTTAACACAAGAAGAAATTGAAATCGAGCAACACAAATGTCACAAGGAAAATTAACGAAGAAAAGTTACCAAATTATGAGAGAGGGGATTCTTCCTATCACTAATGCTAACATGGCCATTTATGTAAGGCTTGAAAAATAATAAAATGAAAATGAAAACAAAGATGAAAGAAATACACGTGGAATGGGGATCGGGACATTTCTATAAAGCAGCTACTGCAAAGATTCGTTTCTTTCTCCTCTCTTCCTCTTTCTCTCCCTTTTTCTTCCCTCCTATTGGTGTCTTTTTCTAGAGTCGTAGATTGGAGGCTCCCTTAGGGTTTCATCATGGATTTTTTTATTGGTTTTTTTAATTTAGGCGACCCTAGGGCTTTTTCGGAGTCCTAAAGGTCTGAAAAGTCCCTCAAAAACTCAAGTCGGGAAGGTTATCTATGTTTTTTGTCCATAATAGTGGCCCCTAAATGAGCCTTCTGTCACGATCGTGTCAATTCTGCCCTGATTGTCACTCCTCCTTGATGCTTCTGTCACGTTCTGGCTTCTAGGCCACGATTATGGGCCTAGTTGCTCCTTCAACTTTTCTAAAAAGCTTCTCCATTCTTCTATATTTTTCCTGAAACACTAGCAAACACATCAAGGCATCTCAAAAATATAAAATTAAAGCTCAAAAGTATTCTCTAACCCTCAAAACACTCAAAACACAAATATCTAACTAAATAACCGAAACCTAACCTAAACATGCATTAATAATTCAATTTAACTACTAAACACATACTAAACTATCCATTAAAACATTATATAATCTATGGCTATCAATATCCCCACACTTAAATGTTTGCTTGTCCTCAAACAAAAGCAAAATAAGCAAAACACGCATCATATCAAAACACATAGCAGGCAATGCAGTAATGAGGAAATGGCATTCAACTTTCTGGGACTAATTTAACTTCGAACACAATCTCTCAAGTTGTTCCCACTTATTAACTTGCGAATCATATGCCTAAGTTCTTTAAACTAAATATACAACTAATCAAGACCTTAATATTAAGTTTATTCACCCCTATCACTTGCACACACACATTGATAATTATTTAGTCAACCAAAAGTGTAACTATCTCTAAGAAGGTTTTCATCGAAATTCAATTTATACACAAGATCAGTAGGGTTTATTTGGCAAATACATTATTTTTTATTTTTTTGATGACATGAACCTAGCCTTTTGGTGAAGGAAGCAAACATTTGTAATGACTGTCGATATGGTTACTCAAATAGATCATGTTTTTATTTAGCGGCTTGGTTAGAATGTCATTATAGCCTTTTGACATAAAGGCACACATTTGCGATGCGTATCGATCCAATTACTTGGCTACATCACATTCTCAACTACTTACTAACTCTATTCATAAATAGAAGGCTAGCAAAATAGTTATTTATTTCAAATTTACACTCTTTTTAACTACCTTATTTCTTTAGCTAATCATTCTCATGAAAAGGTACTAGCGATACTACTTATTCGATCAACCTAAAATTATAAATGAATGTGACAAATTCCTAAGGTGGTGAATAAACTAACATCGTATCCTAATTAACATATAGATTTAACCAAATTTACCTAGATCACTAATTTCATAAGCTAATAAATCTTCGCAACTTAAAAGACTAAGTTCAAAGTTAAATCAATTATGTTAAGTCCTAGTTATTGACACATTCAGATGAATCACATCATACATCCTAAACAAACTAACATATGATACGTAAAATTCACATTCAAAATAAAAGCATATATGCACACAATGCAGCCCTCCCCATGCTTGACAACACATTATCCTCAATTTGAAAAGAACAGCCAAAAACACATAAGGTGGGAATAAACATAACATAAAATAACATGAAAACATTTTTAACAACATAAAGACAAAATTGAAAATAGAAAGGGTTTGAACACAAAACTGTCAAGATGATTGAAGTGGTGATGGTGTCGGAGGTAGAAGTTGAATGCTTTGAGCCTACTTTCCTATCTTATACCTGATTCAAAGAGATAAAGAGAGTTATTAATCCTCAACCATTCTAAATTATGAAATCTTATTTGTCTAAATTTTAAACAAATCTAACTACATATAATTTAAATTTAACCACTAAACGTGCTAATTTATGGTCATTAGGTTTATCATGCATCCTTGGAAACTCAGTCAGGATTAATTAATAGTGGCTTGCATCCACCCATGTTTCTAAAATTTAGATTCGTAGCTTATAAATAAGCTACAAATTGTAAGATGATCAGAAGGACAACATTGATGAATTTGAGAAAACCAATTAAATTCAGTAATGTCCTTTTCATTAACAAACTATCTATAAAATAGGGAATAAGGAAACTCCCTGAATCTTTTAACGAATCCAGTAGTTTTTTTGTGAGGGTGTGAGTTGTTCGTATTCTTCCTCAATCATCCTCATTTCCTCTTCAGCTTTCACCTCATAAACAAAGACTTCTATTTCTTTTTGAACCTCTATCCTCTGATGTCATCTGTTCATCTTCGTCTTGTTCTTTTAAAGATTTGAACACATCAATTTTCACAAATGGTATGCTTAATAAGTAAGGTGGGGTAGGAACATATGGAGGGTCCTCATTCTTTTCTTAATCATTTTTTTTGTTTCTCTTAGTCTTCTACAGAGTGGGTTTCAGCTGGTCTATCCATTGGTTCTCCTAACTCTTTCCCAGTCCTATGTGTGTTAGTCTTACATTGCTCTTTTAAATTTATTTTCATGTTGCACAGATAGTTTTCACAATTTGCTTACAAAATTTTTTGGAAAGTTAGCCTATTCGAACCTCTAGGTTGTGAATAGAAGAGGCATGATCTTTCGTAACTTGTTCAAACTTCTCTTCTAATCTCTTCTGGCCTCTTCCATATTCATGAACTTATCCATGGTATGATCTAATTTAAAATCCCATAAACTGGACTCATATGGCTGAAATCTTGATAGGTCTTAATGTCTTAAGTAAGTCTTTACATTATTGGACCAAAATAAATTTGGGTGCTTTTACCACCCGGATTGTACATGTTTTAATAAGAATGATGACTTCCCTAACCAAACTGTTCCTCAATGAAGTCTGCAAGGGTCCTTGGATTCCTATAATGTATTTCCTCCATCATTTAACCTTTTGGACTCTTCATAGTTGCCTAGTGATGTCCAAATTGATATGTCTTCTACTCTACACCCAAACTTCCTTCTTTCGTTTTTTTCCTAATCCTTAGACTAAAAGAATTAGACTAATCTTACACCTCCCCAGCAACGATGCCAAAACTTATTGATCATTTTACAAGCTTTACAATTTATAGCCTTCAAAATACCACAAGTGCATAGGTCATGATTTGTAGAATATGAAGGGTTGATCCTATAGGGAAGGTAAACTAATCTAATCCTACATTATCTAAGGCTTGAGAAAAAATAAAATGAAAATAAAAATTGCAAAGAAAAGTAAATACAGGAAAATTATTATCAAGAAATTTATTCATAAGTTTAACACAAAAGGAAATTAAAATTGACCAACATAAACGTCACAATGGAAATTAACTAAAAAGAGTTACCAAATTATAAGAGAGGGGATTTTCCCTATCAGCAATGCTAACCTAGTCATTTATGTGTTATTGTGGTGTCAGTTATAGATTATCGTAGAGTGGACTACTCTCTCTCTAGTTATAATCATTAAATCCTAAATCATAAACCCTAATTAAATTATGGAATTTGCAATCTATTAATTAACAAAAGACATATAACTCTAATTAGATCTTAAGGCCATCTCACACAGGATCTCTCTCCATATAATAACCGACTAGATTGATTGCAAGGTCTATTGGATTGTCTAACTCTCATTAACCCGACCTAATGATTTTGCATTCGACTCACCCTCTCGATTTGTTACCAAAGCATAAAGATACAACACTCAATCACAATACCCTATCAACATAACACAAAAATAATTAGATTAACATTAACTCAAGGTAAAATCCTAAAAGAAAGCTAAAACATATTAATCAAACCCAAGTCCATAAATATATTCGTATTCATCTTATAAAAGAAAATGAAAACAAAGATGAAAGAAATAGCATGAAAGAAATAGCATAGTCGTATCATAAAGGCATATACCATCAAGATGGCCTTCTTATTTCTCAACACAGGTGATTTCCCAGCTAACATGTTCATATTTCATAGAACAATCAAAATAACTCCAAATTACTCCAAAATTTTTGGAGTTCATTCATTTTTCTACAAGTGAGAGAATTATACCTAAAAACATGATATGAACAACTTAAGTAGCAAAATTAATTAAAATATTGGGATAAATAAGCAAAATGCATTAAATAAGAGATTAAAAATATGACTAAATTACTATTTTGGCCTCTTAGTTGAGATTGGACCAAGGTATGAGGCTTATATGAACGGACACTAGTGATTGATTCTAAGCAATAGTTATAAGCCAAAGCACTAGCTAACAAGAGTAATTGGCTTTCTAAGCATTGCTTTAGTGACCTGAAAGGGTTTTGAAAGAGTTCAAAATAGTTTTTAGCATATAAACCAAGTTAGAATTAACCTTTATAAATAAGATAAGGTCATCCATAAAAGAAATATTGATAATCCTCATTTGCTTGCATTTAGAATGAAATTTGAACTTCCTTTCCTAGTTGACTCCAAATTAATTAACCTAATCAATATTTTCATACATTAAATGAAAAGGTAAAGGGATAAGGAGTCCTCTTATGTTATCCCTTTAGTTACTCTGATTAGGGTTGTAGGGGCTCTATTGATCAAGATTTCATAGCTTAAATTACTAAAACATTGGGAAATCTATAAGTTACTTTAAGAAACCAAAAGTAGTTATGGTGTTAATAATAATGGACTAATTTATAGAATCAAAAGCTTTATTGAAGTCCATCTTAATGGAATAATTTTTTCTAGATCCTTTGTTGCTATAAATTTTGAGGAGCTCTTGAACTATTAGGATATTGTATTATACAAATCTATTTTTTACGAAAGCTCACTAGGAAGCATCCATTATTTTGGAGAATGCCTTCTTCATTCTATCTGTAAATATTTTGGCTTTTATTTTTGTAAAGTATTTTGCGACAATATATAGGATGAAACTCCCTCATGTTACTAGGCATTTGTTTTTTTGGAATCAAAGTTATGTATTTTTATCTCCTTCAATAGTTTTCTAATGGAGAAAATTTCTAAGATAGCCTCGATCACCATTCCTTTTATTTGTCCCCAGTTGTTTTAGAAGAAATTCTCATTTAACTTATCTAGACTAAAAGTTTTATTTAGCTTCAATATGAAGATGATTCTCTTAATATCTCTTTAGGTGAAAGGTTTAATTAATAATGCTACCTCTTGTTCTAATAATGGGTCTACAATTAGATTCCTTATTAATTCAGTTAAGGAGCAAGCATTTGCAGGATTTCCTAGAATATTGGTAAAGATAGTAGTGATATCCATTTTGATTTGTTTTTCAAATTACAACTATAGGCCATCTTGATCATAGATAGAGGTAATTCTACTTATGTTTTTCCTTAATAGAAGAACCTTGTGGAAAAAAGTTTTATTCTTATCCTCTTCCAATAGAAGTTGATTTCTTGATCTTTATTTGATTAGTAGGCTATGACATTCAATTATATGGATGTATCTAGCCATTACTAATTTGTCTTGTGTTTGAAGGCTCACAACTCCTAAATAGTTGTAAAGATTACTTTAAATTGTTTCTAGCTTGTCTCTTGCTTCTTAAATTTATCTAAATGTCAATAGCTTTCTTCCCTTTAAGCTGTTTAAGTTATGATTTTATAATTTGTAGCTTTCTTATACAAATGTATTGTTTTGTGCCCTGTATGTTTGTTAACTCCCTTTATGATAGAATTCTAAAAACCTAAGAAATTTACCAAATAGTTGTTAAACTTAAACTGACAGTGCTTCTCTTGGTGTTAAACACATTTGGATTAGTATAGGGGAATGGTCTGAAAGTAAAGGGTTTCTAAAGGCAATTTTGCTTTTTAGATAGACCTCTAGCCATTTTTAGGACATTAAAGCCCTGTCTAGCTTTTTCTTTAGGAACCAATCTCTTTTTTGTTTATTGATCTTAGTCTAGAAATTCTCCTTTATGCTCAAGTTAGATAGTTGTATATAATTCATATAGTTTATAAAGTCATCTTTATAATTTATCCTACTTATACATCCCTCAGCTTCCATTGGCAAAATAATGTTATTGAATTCCCCTAGAATAATCCAAAGTTCGATTATTTTATCCATCACGCTAAATGTATGTTTAAAAATATAACCAAATTTGATTTGGCATGGTTAGTGTAGATCATATGTACTCCCAAATGATCCTTTATAACCCAAAAAATTAAAGTAATCGAAGAATCTTATTTTTCTAATTTTGATGTATGAAAGTAACTTTAATACTTGATAAGTTCTTATCTATGGCATGTTAACCAAAATCAGTCGGCATATGAAAACATTAAAACTAATCTAAATGGCCCTATTTTTGTGGTTCAATAACAAAATATTGCACTATCAATACTTTAAATTTTTGTTTTATTAACCATTTTTATATAATCTGTTCGTCATTAATTAAGTAATACATGTAAGCATTTTGTTTAAACTTAGTAATACGTGAAGAAAAACAATATATATATATATATATAGGTACTTACGTATGTATGAATCTGGCCACAATTTGTTTGTCGTAATCCAACCTAAGCTTTAAGAAGCTATTCGATGGACCAGTCCCTTAACCATTAATGTGATTGCATCAGACGATTCCTATACTTTTCAAGCTTAACAATATATATTATAGATTAAATATATTTCCACTGATGGATGAAGAAACTACATATGTCGTTTGTTATCCAGAAAAAGAAAAGAATACGTTTACGTTTCAGTACAAGAAAGAGAATAAAATCATTTAAACAATACACTTAATTGAATAATTGCCTCAGACGTCAAAACAAAATAAGGAACTCAATTATCTTCTTCTTAATAATTCTTCTTAAATGGGGTAATAGGTAGGGCTGAATGTCTCCCAACAAATGCTGATTTAAATCATAAAATTCTACTATAACACCTACAATTTGAGTTGAGAAAAACAGGTAGAGTGAGCTGTCTGAGAAATAAGGAACAAATCAATCTTGCAGTTGCTGTAAATGATAGCATGCATATTCAAGAAATTAAACATATGCACTTTCCCCGGGATCTTTGCTGTGGACATCAAGGTCAAGTTCCCACCCGAAACATCTTGTGAAAAATAAGGACTGTTAACGACAGCGCTGGTCATCAGATTGGCAGAAGTTGTGATGTTTATCTTACTTCGTGCAGGAACAAATTCATGTGGAATTGCTACTTCCCCGACTGAGAGTCCATGGTATTGAATAGTTGCAGAAGTGTTCTTGTACTGAAAGCTTCCGTAATTGCGATTACCAATGGTGATAACCATGCCTATTGTCACATTTGACGTAAAACCCCACTGAACCTTGTCAAGGCCAACTGGGTAGGCTTGGATGTCAGGGTTCTTTGGCTTGAAGACGGTCAAGGCCAAAGTTGTGAAGATTATGGCAATAACAATGATGAAGATTGCAGTCACTGCACAACATACCTTGAACGCTTTCTGAATGGCCATGTTCTCTAGAAATGAAAATTTTGGGAAAAAGCTCAAGGTTTTGGAGTTGAGTTAATCCACGATGAAGAAGGTTGGATGGATGTGGAGTTGCCGTAGGGCTAGGATGGCTTAAATAATGATCCAGTCGTTTCTCTGGGAGTAATACTATTTTATCTTTAGTAACTACGTGGATTGACCAAGATTCCTGTTTTGGACAGTTTAACGTAAATCATTGATTGGATTTAGCTGTATCCTGAGTTAATAGAAACTATGCTGTATTTTCCGATCTCTTAACTTATGCTATTAGACTATTAGCTTATTGATTCATTAGAGTTGCAGTTTTCATTATTTATTACACTTGTCTTTTATATTTTTTTAAATTGAGATATGTTATGAAAGACAAATGAGAAAATTTTATTTATTAAAATGAGTAATATCACAATATTGTTCGTTAAAAAACTTCCTTTTCCTTCCTACTCATCTTCTTCTTTCATTATCACGTAAAAAAATACAAAAATAGAAAAAAAATAATTATTTAGTCGTTCTCACCCGATACATCTTAAAAATTTAGACATGTTAGAAGTGAATTAATGACAAATAAAAAACTAAAATACTCGAGCTTCTCATTAAAACATCTAACTAAAAATGTGTGCCTTTCAAGTATACAAGCATCTTCACTAATATGTCAATTTTTGATATACACATACTCAGTTTTTAAGAACTAGAAAAACTCACAAAAAATAATGCTTTCTAGTACGTCTTAATTATGACATTAATACTAGTTTTGCACATGTTGGTGGTTTATTGGGCTATTATTCTCCCTCTGAAGAGGATTTTACATTTGTAGTAATGTGTGGACTTAGAGTACCTTCAATATGAGATTAAGTCAAGCATGCCTACCTCTTACGGGCTTTGTTAGCAGTATTGACAATTTCTCTATCTGATGAACCTCCTATCTTAATGGGTAATTCTCTTAATCTTCTTACCTTTTTTATACTAAAATTATGATCTCTTTGGTCTAATACTTTTGTAAGTTTGCATTATATCTTAGAATTTTTGGCAAACCTTTTGCTTAACGCTTTGTCAAGTTTTGATTCTTATACTTCCATTTCATTTTCCTATTTTATTTTTATTTCTAATTTTCATAATCAATTATCGTATGAAGATTTTGTGGACTGACTTATCTGGAATTGACAAACTTGTGGAGGACTATGTTATTGTTTTATTTTTCTAATTTAGCATTCAAAAAGTGATCTTCAATTTTTAACATAACTCATAACTTAGTTGGGCTCTGCCTAGGCAATGTTCTTTACATCAATTTTTGGATACTTTCCGGTCTGGGTATAGGAAAAGAAGGAAAACTTAAAAGTGATTCCTTTTTTCTTTCTCTTTATCTTTCCATTTTTACTTCACATATTTGCAATGAAATGAAATTTTGATCATGTATGGTATTCTAACATTGAATTGTTTATTTTTTATCTTAATTATGCTATATAATGATACACTTATTAACTTATTTTGTTTTTATTCTTATTCGTTTAGAATTCCTTTTTATGAGGATTGGTAGTCTTCATCACACTTGTAGTTTACCTCAGTCTGAGCTCCTTATATATTTTTTACTTATTATACTTCACTATGGATAAGATTATTTAATTTTTATTTCTACCAAAACTATGGTCATTAATTATATTATTTCATTTTTTTGTCTCTTATTTTTGTTACTATATTTTACAAAGATGAAACTAGGATCTCCTCCTAGAGAATTTACTTGCATATTCAAGTGGTTGTGGAGTAAATCATATTTCTCACCTTACTTGATCTTAAATCCAAAATAGTTCTTTTCCAAATTGGAAATTGCTTTCATGCTTATTATATATTTTGCATATTCAACTCAATTACTTTAATACTACCAACTCATTAACTGCTTGGCTAGTCCCATGTTAATTAATCAATGCATCTACTCATTCTAATATGGAGATTGAAATCGAACATATTTGATACAATATCCCTTATTAATTCACTTTTGATGCCATTTTGAGAGAGTTATTAACTACAACTCTTCAGTATTTGTTTTATCTTGGTAGGTAATTCTAACTTAAAATAGAAATGAGGTATTATGGCATAATCAAACTAGAAAAGATTATCTAGTTAAGGAGTAGACATGCATTAAAAAAAAAAGAAGTTTTTATAAGGCTTAAAAATGTATATTTGGTGTAAATCTTGAATAGGGTGTGCAATGAGTAAAATTAGCATTGCAGTAATATAATAACATTAGGTATTTCTCTTCTCCCAAAAAAAAGAAGAAGAAAAGAATGACCTTGTTTACTAAATTTAATTACTCATAATCAATCACATTGATGATAACTATACTCATGTACTATAATTGTTTTGTATAGCAAGCATCTACTTAAAGAAATTAGAATTAATAGTAAATTATGGAATAATAGATAGATTAATCTTATTTAAGTACTTTTTTGTTTTGAAAATTTTGAATGTATTAAGCCTTTGAAGGTGAACAAAAAGTGTTACAACTTACGAAGCAATGTGTCGACTTAACTTAGAAATAACTAAGAACACTTCACCTGGACATCTATCAGAAAAATGTATAACTTAAAACTTAAATTCCATTTTCATGTAAAACATAGCTTCACTCCCAAACATACTTGTCAATGATTATTATCGTCCCACCTGCATATTGTTAGCATCCCACCTTATATGTCGATCTTATTCCTACCATGCATGTTGTTAATGTCCACCTTGTATGCCAACATGAGTTAGCTATTAACGTCCTACCATGTGAACCACAATAGTCATCTAGGGTACCAAATAGAATCTCTACTTACTTTGTCATTAAACTTCTCCACCATAGGTAAATCAATCTACACTTTCCCATGTATAAATACATATTGTAGGTGTTGAAAATTCTACTTTTATATGCTAATTTTGAGCCTAAACTATTTTATCAATTTTTTTTATAAAATTGACCTTAAGAGGTGCTTTCATCATGGAAAGTTATGAAGTTTCTATCATCCCATATAGTGGTGAGTGTTGAAGATAGAATATCGTTCGTCGGGTTCAGATGTTGTCTAGATTATCAATTTTAGTAGTTAATGTGCATTTGATATGAATCTCTCTCCATATGTCTCCAATGGAGCACCGTTTGAAGAATAAATGTGTGCTAGTTTCCTTTGTTTCTCTACAAAAACAACACCAATTGATGAGCTGAGTATATTTGGCTATCTTATTGACTATTTTTAATCTTCCTTTCATCATAATTCATAGATTAAATACTGCACAGGGTTCAAGATGACTAGACCAGGTGGCTTTAATCAATAGAAGCTTGGGAAGTTGTTTGAAAATTAACTTCTTGTAAGAGGAATTAAAAATTTTACCATCACACAAGTGCATCCAAATGTATTTATCCATTTTAGTGTTGTAGTAAGTTTTGTAGATTTCATTAGCTAGAGAGTTCGAAAGTGTAGAGTTTAGAAATTTCTTCTTGCTTTGTAATGTTGTAGTAACCAACACATGTAAGGTTATTGAGCTCTTTAGGGATTTAGCTACGTTGGAGTTAATAAATTTTACACCTAAAAGCTAGTTATCATACCAAAATTTGACATTCCTCCTATTACCTATCAGCACAATGAAGTCAGCTTTATGCTTGTCCCTCATCTTGAGAATGGCTTTAAGAGTAGTAGAGGGAAAATGTGAACAATTTATTACCTGCTCCTGTTCTTGATGAAGTAACTATGTATCCATCTGCAGCATAGAGATTGTTGTCTTATATTAGTCTTCATAGCCTTTTGGTGAGAAAGATTAAGTTCATGGTTTTAATGGAATAAATGCCCAAACCACGTCGATTTTTAGGAGAGCATATTTTTTCCATTTCACCATAGTATTGCGACTTTTCTCTTTGTTGCCTGTCCATAAGAATATTCTGAACATATTGTCTATGAATTTAAAGGTTGATCTTGGGAAAGATATGTGGGCTGCCCAATACATGTTGATGGAATTAAGAATCGAGTTAATAAGTTATATTCTCCCTACTCGAGAAAGATGTATGGAGTGCTAAGTTGAGATTCTGGTTAGTATTTAATCAAATAGTTCAGTGTAATCCCTTGCTTTTAATCTATGTGGAGAGATGGCGATGCCCAAATATTTCATTAGGAAATCTTATGAATGGAACCCAGTTAAGGTAGAGATCGATTACTAAAGATTCAAGGAGCTCTTAGAAAGAAACATATCACTTTGAAAAAATTTTACTTGAATTTTTTAGGCTCTTTGGAATATCTTCAAAGATTTAATCATTGTGGAGATGAAATTGGCATCAGCTTTTGAAAGCAAAATCACGTCATCTGCAAAATAAAGATTGCTTAGTTTAAATTTACCACATTTAGAGTACTATTCGAATTCCTTTGTCTATACCACAACATTCTCAATGATTTTATGTAGAGTTTGCATCACCAAGACGAAGATGTATGGAGATAAATGATCTTCTTACCTGATCCCTTTACTACTTTGAAAAAACCTGATAGATTGTCCGTTTATCAAGTTGCTATGAGAAGAAGTCATTAAGCATTGTTTAATATACCTTATGAATATTCCTAGAAATCCCATAGCTTGCATAATATTTATGATGAAGCTCCAATCAACATTATCATATGCTTTCCTAAAATCAATTTTGATACAATAATTGGGTTTGCTTTTCTTCTTGGAGTAGTTGGTAATGAGCTCTTGAAGTATCAAAATGTTATCACCAATTAATCTTCTAGGTATGTTAGCACTTTGAGTGTGCCAATGTGCTAATGAATAATTCCTTTGAGCCTTTGAGCTATAACCTTGTAAATGACTTTATACAAGGAATTTCAACAAGCATTTTGTCTAAAATTAGCGAAGTAATTCAACTCACCACTCTCTAATACATGAGTGATGAGTCTTGTTGATCTCTTTCAGAAGTGTACCTTTACTAAAGAATTCCATCACAGCTTCTAAAACCATGTTACCAGTGAGAGACGAAGTGTCCTTATTTAACATTCAAACCATCAGGTCTAGGGGTTTTAGGAGGGTGGAGAGATGCAATTGTATCGTTGATTTCCTAGAGTGAGATAGGTCTGGCTAATTGGGTTACTTCTTCTGAAGAAACAGAGTCATTTAGAATCTATTTGAGAAATAGTTTAGAAGAGGATGTTTAGCCCCTCTGACATTTCACGTAAGAAAATTCATATTACTGTCTCCCCCAGGGAGAGTTTTTTCTTCTTATTCTATCTACGACTAGTAACAGTTTCAAATTCAAGCATTTCTATTTGAAATGGCAATTATTTTTTTCCAGGAGATTCATTGAGTTTGTTCGTCATATTTCCAGCATTACACTTTATTGTATAGCTTTCGTTAGATGCCATTTTCTATGTCAATTTTTGTGATAATTCATTGGTTTTAGCACTATTTACATTTAACCTGCACCGTTATGTCTTCCACTTTAATGTAATTGGCTGGTGCAAAAGTAGTTTGTTTTGATACAAATTCTACATTTGATGTCTCCACCCAATGTGTATTAGGATCAGCTAATATGCTTACTTCTGCTACTATAATTTCAGCAACTTCATTGATTAGTATAAGGGGAGTTATTACATTTGTTATGTCTCCATTAGCTTTCTCCACCATATGTGTGTTATGAGCTATTGATGTGTTTACATCTGTTACTCTAATTTTAGCCAATTCATTGACAACATACTTCTCATCACTATTTAATAATAATCCCTAATAACTGCCTAATTTAAAAGTCCACTTTTGAGGTATCCATTTCTGTTTTTTCCTGATTTGCAGCCTCTATGCATTTGTTACTCACAACTGATCCTCAATGGGCTTTAGGTCTTCATTCAATCTAATGAATGAGATAATATCAGGTAAATCAATTATAGAAGTCACCAAGACACATACTCTAGCATAATTGACATGCTTTGTTTCAGTTGTTACATGATTAAGTGTTATTGGTCGACAAATAAAACTTGCATGATAGCTTAACCCACTCGTTGTCCAATATTTAAGTGAAACATTGTGTAAGTTTAACTTATTAGTATGTTGTCTATTTTCAGATCTTTTAATTTCATTCCAAATCTCTAAGCATGTAGTAGTAGGGGCTTGTTCTGCACATGTTAAGGTCCAGATTGCAAAACTTGTTTAGCTTCCTCCAAGTTGGAAATTTGAAGAGAAATACATCTTCATTGTTTACTAGGACCTCCATTAAACCATATTACTTCCATTCATTAAACTTCCAATATTTCATTATAAGAAATGCAATTCTTTTTTTTTATAAAGAAACCAACAAGTATAGTTCTCCATTTTTCCATACCTACCTTCAAGATGTCCAAAAGAGGAATAATTATCCTCTGTTTGGATGATTCATAAGGTGAACAATAAGTGAGTTTTAGTTCAGTTTTAGTGACACCTACCACTTGCGTCTAACTCTTACAAGTAAGAGGATTGTCATGGCTTATGGGATGAGGATTGTCTAGTCTTCTTAAAGTGATTTTTTGATAGTTTTTTAGAGGGAATTGCTGCCAATTTTCTATAGAGACCTATTGTAAGGTTGTACTGGAAAGTGGATGGAAGTATTTATCCATTGGGTACAGTTATGGATTGTTGGATAATAAGTAACCCATGTCACGAAAAGTAAAGTTCCAAGGTAAGATAGCAAAAGAAATGTCGATGGTGTGGTATGGACGGACGTGTTGTCGATTGGGTGGTAGAAAACATGTGGACTGGACATGCTAGAGAGGAAAGTTATGTGTATGCAGTAGAGGGACACAGGATAGTTGCGAGAAACAAAATATATGGGTCTAGAACAAAGAAAAGCTTAGAGGAAAGGTTATGGAGTTAGACTCTATAATAAAAGCAAGACGAAGGAAGGTGCGTGAATGGCAAGTCGAACTCTATAGAAACACAACTACTTTTTTGTTCTTATTTTTGTTGAATCCTTCACGATAAATTTTTCAAGATAACATTCTATAAATTTACTATTTTACAAACTTGTTCCTTATTACAATGCCATATTTTAAAAAATATTTAATTGAAACTTTCCCTTGTGAGAAAATGTTAACTGTTGTTTTACTATGTCTTATGTTTCTTATCTTCTTCATTATTTGCTTCCAACAACAATGTAGCTTGTAACTTTATCTTTGTACAAGATAAATAGATATTTGAAAGCACCTCTACTAACAAGTGATGTTAAGTCAATTTAACTTCTTTGCTATCAATTTTTCCCTTTTACAAACATAAAGCAAATGCATAAACATAAACTCCATTATAGCTTACTTATAACTTAATGATTATGGTGGGAATTAGTCTAAGACCAATTATATTTTTGATACACTATTTATGAATTTGTATTTGCAAGGTCCTTATGTAAATTAAAATAAATGTTATGTATCCATAACCTTTAAGTTGACCTACAAGCTAAGGTTTTCATCACTTGTGTTTTTTATTAAGGGAATTCAATCATGAAACATACAACATATTTTTTATTTGTTATAATCTTTTGTAAATTAGTCAATTTCAGATTATCTACAATGCACTTAGAATATTAAATAATATTATCACCCATCTCTATTAATACAACATCTTTAATAAAATTATTATTCCTATCAAGTCAAATAAATCACAAAAAATATGATAATCGAATAAAAAGTTTAGAGCTATAATTATGATAAAAAAATACATAAAGCAACATAACCCAGATTTTATTATTAGGTAATAGATTCATACACACAAAATACCACCATTCAGGAAAGCCTGTATGGCTAACCTGTGTACCCTTTACATTCCTCCCATCCCCACCCTGCTCTATGCTCCTATACCTAAAATTTCTTTAACAACTTTCAAACTTTCAGTCCGACCATCATCCTCCTCCTAGACTTATCATTGTCATTGCTTCTTTCTTTCTTCCTTCCTTATCCAACTTCCCTCTTTAAGGGGCATTTTAGGCCTTACATAACCTAATAGATTCCGTCCTAACTCCACTTTCTATTTTAAATATTATCTTTCTGAAGACAACTCTCTAGGCTTGCAAATTACCCTTTTGGAAAAAGAAAATCAAGCTACTAAGAACCAGTTAAAGCCAACCTCTTAAAAGTACCTTATCACCCATCCAAGATGGTCATAATAATGTGAAACAATTTAAGGAAAGCATAAACCCTACATCTGCAAATCTAAAAGAAAATAGATTAATCTAGAAATATATGCTAAGGGAGTCATTTGATATCTCATTACACTATGATCCCTCATCCCCAGTAATGACAATGGTAGAAGCATTGTTTCACCATATGTCAAGATATTTAAAGAAAGAGCTAAGAGTTGGAGATATACACTGGAAAAAGGCCCCCCTTTAGGTGGTGAATGCATGGGCTTATAAGGTATGGAAAGTTAAGGGCCTCTAAGAGGTTATGATTTTAGAGGAAAATCATATCCTTTTCAAATTCTCCTCTAAATCAAAAGCTAATGGAGTGCTAGAAAATGGTTCATCGTACATTTACAACCTTCTATTCTTCCTATAGGTTTTGAAACTTGGTATCAGCCTTGAAAGGATTAAATATGAAAGTATCCCCATTTGGGTAAATATTTATAATATTCCCTTAGAATATTTATCTACTATGGGGATTAGCTCAATAGCTAGCTATATTGGAAAACCAATATATATAGACAAAATAACTACAAAAAGGAGAGGAGTAGGAAATTCATAAATATGTATAACTATAGAGTTGTTTAAAGATCTCCAAATAATATCCCTTTGATGAGATTAGGAGAGAATGACAATCTTTAAAAGACTCGATTTTAGTTTCTTATAAAAAGAAAACAACTTTAACTCAATAAGGGAATTACTAGAAGGTAAAAGAAAGAAAATTTAAAAGATTGGGCTACATAGAACCCATGAGATAATAAGACAAATAAGAAGGAGAACAATTATAAGCAACATAGATGATAGAAGAAGAAAGGATCAAAAACCAAATGCCAGAACAAAATGTAATCAATGATCCCAATTTGGAACTAGGAGTAGTTATCATACAAGATGACAATTAATCAAGGTTACCTATCTCTACAACCCAAGAGGAGATAGGATAATTAACATAATCAAACACCTCAACTACTAAAGAGACACAAGTTGGTTCAAAGGTAGAAGAGGATCTCTGTAAAGGCACCAATAATAAGAAAAAAAGCATAAATTCACAATTGATAAAATAAGAGAAAGTATTGAAGGAAAAAGAGAGGTAAGTCCCCTATAGCTAAAACTCATTCCCCATATTAATAGTTATCCAGAATATTAGGGGTATTAATTTCCCCAGCAAACAATTGGCCCTAAGAGACTTTCTATATGATCTCAAACTAGTTTCTATGTCTTTTGGAAACCAAAATTAATCAAGAAAACATCTCTAAGCTTTATATCATAGAGAGTTAGTGGCTTTTTTTATCCAATCATCACTATCACCACAATGGTCTCATTATTTTGACTTTTGACCATACTAAGGTATTGATGTATTAGTTATAAGCTATAGACAATTATTGCATACCATGATTTAGTTCATTTAGGAGAGAACACAAGTGAACATAACATTTATTTATTGTTCAAATCTTCAATTCTAGAGGAGGGAACTATAGTAGAAACTCTTCAGCATTCACCAATCCATTATTGGGATTTAGATGATAATAAGTGATTCAAAATTATAATGTATAGAAATGAGGCTAAAGGAAATGCTAGTATAAGGAGCTATAACAAAATCTAAAAGCTTATGTTCAAGACCTAGGGTTCCAAACCTGAGATCGAATTTTTGTTCTTGAAGTAACAAATAGCCCATAACTTAGCATTTGATAAAGAAACTTAATAGGACCTTGGTAAACAGTGAATGGATGAATAGATTTCTAGCTAGCTCAACCATTTTGATAGCCCTAGAATCTTATATGTAACATCAGACTTTTTGAGCCCTTTTGTGTTGTTCTGTATTTGGAGATACTACTATATATTAATATATACATGGTTGTATATGAGTTCAAAGATGTAATTGAATCCTTTGGTGCATATGACAGTGATATATAATGTTATGTGCCCTTACCTGAACTTAGAGTTCATTGGTATGCGAAATCTTGGAAATTTCCGACATATAAGCTTTTAAGTGTGTAAAACTGAGTCCATTGGATGGATATGACCATGGTAGTTAAATTAAATGTGTTCTAATGCCTTAGAGGTAATTAGAAATGATTTATAGACTTATTGGACACTTAGAAAGTTTA
>JAOQMP010000009.1:1588645-1606895 GCA_027563575.1 Erythroxylum pedicellare
TTTCCATAGTTTTTCTTTTGTTATTTCATCATTAAACTAGCTTCCTAATGTCATTCATTAATCTTAAATCATCTAATAATGGCAAACTAAAACACTTTAGACAATGAATCTGACCTTTGACCAATGGTCCACACACTAAGTTTAGTAATTTTCTTCTCCTAATCACTTCCAATGCAATAGACCCTTGATATCACATCATAAGGGTGTAATTCACACCATCAAAACCAAATCTCAACTATAACACAACAAATCCAATTTTTCAACAAAAGTAGTAAGCTTATCAACCGATTTTCTTCTTCCTCTTAACTTGGATGGCTATGGGATCTTGTTGGATGCTTGATTAGAGGTAGAAGAGCATAAAAAAAACTCCTTGGATCACTTCTCGATGGCCTAACCAAAGCTCTCTCTTCTCCTTTTTCTTTTCTCTCTTTTCCTTCCTTTTTTTTTTTCCTCCTTAACCGAATCTCCACCTTGGTTTCTCTTCATTTCCCTTTCTATTTCACTCTCACGATTAACATTAAAATGAACCAAAATGTGTCTAACGTTTGCTTTTTATACTCATTTAATGCATTACACATGTCGTTTCTTATTGGTCATCACTAATGACTCATCAGCATTTAATTAATGATTCTTAACCTTTAAGAACATCTCTAATTGGTCATTAAGTGTGATTTATTCATCCACTAACATCATTTTATACAAAAATACCATTTTGTCCCTTATCGAATTAAACCGTTAAACTTTTCTAAATAAATACTTCTATATAATTCTAAACCTCAAATTGACCTAAATATACTCTAATTAAACCTAAAAGCCTTCAATTGCATGCTTAAAAAAATTTAATTCGACACATTATACCTACAATCTATTATGTTTAATATGGGTCTTTTATCATGAAATTTTTGAATTACCCAGGTTATTCAAACAACCACCATTTTTACCCGTTTCAATTCCTAGGGACTTCAATCCTATTTTCGGAGCTTTTCATCATATTTCGAATTGTTTGGTAACTTTTCCAGTTGACTGGAAGAATTTTCATATTGAATCATGAAATTACCAAATGTCACCAAAATCGTTCAAATTTTATTCAAAAGTGTCACATAAATCTCCAAAGCATATTTCAAGGCTTTTTAAAGGCCGTTCGGACTTATTCCGTAGCTTTTCAAAGTTTTCGAAGACTTTCTAGTCAAGTTCAGAATCATCTCTAGTTTATTTGTGTTCTATGTTATAACCTCGATAATATATTTAAACACTTAATTACTCTAGTATACCATAAATAGAGCCTACTCTATAAAATGCATGTATAGCATATTACACAATACAATAATTGAACCAGTATATTACATGGTATCTTTTTACACTTTGTATTAACGTGTGATATTCTTTGTACTAATTTATGGTATTCCCATTTTAAACTATAATTGGTACTTATTTTAATAACCATAGTACTTTTTGTGAATAAGTCTAATATTACATGTATTATCTCTTGGTGTATTATAAATTGAGGTAAGGTAGTTTTTGTACTCAGTCATGATATTCCCATATATAAGTGTTTACTTATTTTAAATGAATGCTGACATTTTTTATATATAGGTGTAGTCTGAAATGTGATGAGGCATGGTAGTGCTTGTGCTAATTTTTGATAAAATATTCACGTATCGAACATGGGCAATATTCTTTTCAAACTCTTGTTTTCTCCTTACTATCTCAACTTTCACTTTAAACAACTTTTTTTTTAACCAATAGACTAATAACTTATTTTTAAATTAATTAACATAGTAGTCCTTTTTATTAATTACTAGTTGGTTCATTAATTATTATTAAATAATATGTTAGTTTAGTATTTTAATATTTTTAATCTTAATTAATACCAAATCACGGACCGCGATCACTTATGCTATCACCTAAGACCCACAGAGTACATTCCATTCAGAGTATTGACGAGATCTGTTTTAAACATGATGAAACTTCAGAGGCATTCGTTACAAAATAAAGGCAGGCAAAAAGTGGAATGTCTGGTGATAATCTTCCATCTGGCGTCAGACATATATCAACAGCTCATGTGATGTTGTGACGTGAGAACATAGTATTGGCGCTAAGCTTAACAAAAGCAATTAATATCCCACAAAACAACACTACTGCGACCAAAACTGTCCGCCCTCCAGTAACGACTTTGGTCTTGTCGTACAGTTTTAATAATTTAATATTGCCGCTAGACCAACGTTCTTTTCATACTATTTCTTCTATAGCTCCTAGTTTTCTTTTCCTTTTACTTTTCTACGTTAGGAGGGATTTCTGTGTCTCTGGTTTGATCAAGATGAACGACTTGCTATCGGTAATTAGCTCCTGATTCCAACACATGGGTTATCTTTCAATTTTCAATCTTATATTATTTTATTTGATGTTTGTTTGATGATTGCCAAGTTTTGGTTCATTCACTGCGATCATGGAGTTCTATTTTACGAAGAATCTTGTGCCTTTGGCATGTATTTGATCAAAGTTGTAGCTTTTTCGGCTTTGTTTGAATTCCATAGTGGTTAAAAGCTACGTTAGTGTTCCCTTGCGGGAAATTGTAACTGATGAAGATCATCAATGGTTATGACTGCAGGATTCCATGTGAATTTTACAATCTTTTTAACGATTCCAGATTTCCCCTTCAATTTTTCTCATTGGTTGGATAAGAACAGTAGAAGCACGTTTAAGTTATGACGAATCAAAGAACGTAAAAAGTCAACCGGAGTTTCTAAGCATTCTTCACGAGATTTTCAGTTCGTCGACTCTTAGATGTTGCAGTTTCCCATATATGTGCCTGTGTTTTGTTCTTATTGAATGAAAGATTTCTGCAACTCATATGCTGTTGGACTAGTTATTTGAATCAAGTTTTACGTAAATATGACATTTCAATTTAAATCTTGCTTGTTCCATATTTTTTCAGGATTCTTTTGTTAATGCTGCCAAAAGGCACTCTTCTGGTGATAATGATATCGAAATGGGGATGCAGCGTCCCAGTATCGGAATGGATTCCTTCAATAAACAGGTAATTAATTTCATGCTGATCAGTTGTATATATTTATTTGAGGTCGGAAAAAGAGACGTAGAGGAGAAAGGCCTATTTGTGCATGTATTCTTTCAATTCATTTGTGTCTATTCTTTATCTTCTGTTGCTTACATTGTTCCGGCAATTTCTTTCCTTGCATTTTGCCTTCTGTAAGATACAAGAGGTCGAGAAAGAGGTTGATAAGGTTGCTATGCTACTCAAGAAACTCAAGGTATGCTTATTTGGTGATCAGAGTAGGCGCTTCTTCTGCATACAAGATTAGATGTGTTTGTCAAGTAATTAGATAAGTGAGATAGTCATTGCTTGGGCTTGGGCTTAAATCATCGGGACTATATGTTGTGATTTTAAAAAGAGCATAATGAGGCACGCATGGATCAACCTATTAATTCCTAGGTACACGTATATATGCACGTAGGTACTTGGTCAGATTTATGTCTAATTTTGTAAATTTGGTAGGAGTGCTTTGTGCTGCCAGCATAGTTGAGGTGGAGTTATAATAAAATGGGAATTGACTCTTTAGAATAACTATATTTTTTTAGTTATTCATTGTTTCTTACTTCAATCCTCAAACAACTATTCTTTATAAACATTAATAGGAGTCTTACAAAGAATTTAAGTGACATTTAAGATGGAACACATGCCTCTATTAGCTGTATATCCAATTCGTATTTCATTAATTCAGGTAGATTTCTATTAAAGACATTAATTGAAGTCTTAATATAAAGTAGCTAATAAATTTTAAGGATTGATTATTAGAAGAATTTAGATATTATTCATAATATTTAGATATTGTTCACATTACAAGAATTTAGATATTGTTAACAAAATATCTAAACAAAGATAAATAATTTTGGTATAAAAGTAAATAGAATATGTAGTAATTATAACAAATTGAAATGTGTAATTATTATTAGTTTGATTCACCTATAAATATGCATTCATCCTTTATTTCATGTATTAAGATGTAAATTCAAGCATCCAAAAGTAGATATGTTGAGGATGCTAATCTTATAAGTTTAAAATTAAAAAATATATTTAGTAGACGAGTATTTGTATTGTAGTTCCTCTTTTTTACTATAACAATTTTGTTGTGAGTTATATTACTTTCAATCTTAATTGAACTATGATCTTACTTTATTTGATTAATTATTCTAACAAGTAGTATCAAAACCTAATTAAAGTGTATATACTTACTTATGTATGTTTAATCATTGCTATTATAAGTGGATCCTCTATATCAAAAAATAAGTTAAATATTATTTTCTCTCTAAAGGTATTAGAGTATACAATTATTGTTGATTTGAAATAGTTAAAGTTATTTTTCCCAGTTCAAAGTAGTTTAGGGTAAAAGCAATGACAAGCAAATTTAATATTGAAAAGTTTAATGAAAATAATTTCTCATTATGAAAGTTGAAGATAAAAGTTATCCTTATAAATGAAAAGTGCCAAGGAGCTATTAGTAAAAGGTCAATGGACTTTATGGATGATGCCAAATAGAATGAAGTAGTCACAAATGTTGCTGTAAATCCTCATTTAGCTTTATCTGATGAAGTTTTATCAACTATAGAGGAGAAAAGAATAGTTAAGAGATATAAATCATCTCACAAAGCTATACAAGGCTAGGTCACTCCCATCAAAACTTTTCTTAAGAGAAAATTTTATACTCTCCAAATATCAAAATATATTTCGGTGACTAAGTACATTAGTAATTTAACTACTATATTCTCTCATATCAAGTTTTTGAGTTATAGATTATAGTCACATGAACATACCAAACTTCTACTTCAAAATTTACCCTTTCGTATAATCAACTCATTATTAATTTAACCGATTAATTTATTATAGACCACTTAGTCTTTGATAACATTGTAGTCACGGTTCTAAAGGAAGAAAATATACATAAGAATAAGGAAGATAGGTAATCTGATTCACAATAACTAAAATCCTTGACGGTGAAAAAAGGGAGATTAATAAAACGTAACTTAAGTGGAAGCCAAAATTTTGGTAGACTAAAATCAAGAATTAAAAGAAATTTAAAATGCTACAATTGTAATAAGAAAGATAAATTGAAAAAGGATTATTAAAATTCAAAAAGGAAAAATTATAGTCCTTAAGGAAATTTTGCAGTTACTTTAGATGATAGCAATGCTCTATGTTATGAAGTAGCAACAACAATCAAAAGTAGGAAATCACCACTTAATGTATAATTGTTTGACTCGTGAGCTATTTTTGCATAACTTTTAGAAAGGAAGGGAATGGATCCATTAATTATGAACTTATGTCAAGAGGATATATGTACATTTGTCAAAATTATCCTTTAAAAACTATTGGTATTGCAACCATGAAGTTGAAGATGTATGATGACACAATTCGTACTCTTTTATGCTATGACATGTGGAGGACTTAAAGAAGAATTTATTGTCTTTAAGATGACTAGATGATCCTGGATGCAAAATAAAAATTAAGTTTTCAAAGATAATTATAAGTGGCATGTACTTATAAAGGGAAAAATGATATATGCAAACTTGTACAAGTTAAAATGAGAGATATTGTTAAAAGTAAAAGCATCAGTCATTTCAAGTTGTTTAACTGACAAATATTTAATGTTATGACATAAAAAACTTGGACAAATATCTATAAGGAATGAATATCCTTATTGAGAAAAAGCTACTTCTTAGGCTTACAAAGGTATCACTACCCATTTATAAGTATTGTGTTATAAGTAATACCATGTAAAATTAACACACTAAATTCAAGAAATAAGATTGTTCTTGAATTGGTTCACTCTAATGTGTTCTAAGAGGAGAAATTTGTTTTTTATCTTTCATTGATGAGTACACATATACTTTTCAAGGGGAAAGAAGATGTGTTCTCTATATTCAGAGTTTTCAATGAATATATTAAACTTGATTTTGATAAAAAAAATAAGTGTTTAAATACAGATAATGGGAGAGAATATATTATGAATTTTATGCATTATGTAAGTAAGGATACATCAAGAGACAGTTCACTATTGCATATGATCCTCAATAAAATGGAATGGTAGGGCAGATAAACAAAATTCTATTAGAAAGAACAAGAGTAATGTTGAGATTTGTCAGCCTAGATAAGACCTTTTTGGGTGAAAGGAGTTGAAACAGTCAATATATTGTGTTATATAATGAATTAGAATCTATCAACTATAATTAAATTGAAGACGTCAATGGAAATATGGACTAAGAAGTTAGTGGATTACTCTAACCTCTATATGCTTATAAGTACTATGTACATGATATATAGTGCCAAAGAAAATATGGAACTGGAACTAAAATCTAAGAAATATTTATTTTTAAGATATGTTGACACGATGAAAGGAATGGCCTATAGGATCCCACTACCAACAAGATTAATATCAATAGCGATGTCCCATTTGTAGAAGATAAGTTACTAAAAGAGAAAAAGAAGAAAACAAAATTTTATAAAGTTTAGAGATTGCATAGTAGACAAGAAATTTGAACAAGAGACTTTTAAAGCAATGTCAAAGAAAGATTTTTAAGAACTAGTTGAATTTGAAGTTTTAGAAGCTCATTAATTAGATTGCACAAAAGACCATCAAATTAGCCTTTGAATTATATAATAAAGAACAAAATAGTATATTACCTTTTACCAGAGGATAAAGATCCGTTACCCTTCAAGAAGCATTTTCATCGATATGCTTTTCTAATAACAATGCAAGAAGAAATTGAAATTTTTTATAAAAATAAAACTTGAGAACTTATACAATTATGACAAAGAAGAAAGTTAATTGGTGTTAAATAGTTATTTAAGATCAAGTGAAATGGTGACGATCAAGTGGAGGTGATATTGTGTAAGATTAATACTGGAAGAATGTGTTAAAAGAGAGAGAATTTACTGCAGTAAAATATCTTCCTTTATAGTTCAACTTATTATATTGAGAGTAGTCCTAACAATATGTAATGCGTTTGATTTACATTTAAACAATTAGATGTGAAAATTTACTTTTTTTTCGTGGAGATATTGAAGAAGAAATTTATATACTATACTAAAAAGGTTTTGAAGAAAAAGGAAAAGAAAAATCAATTTACATGCTGAACAAATCTTTATATAGTCTTAAACAGGCGACTAAGTGTTAACATAAGAGATTTTATTTCTTCATCATAAGCCTTAGATACAATAGGTTCAATACAAACCCTTGTGCATATTTAAAAAGGTTATAACAATAACAACAACACTTACTGTGAATCCCGCTAAAACGTGAGGTCTGAAAAAGTCCAACAGTACACAATTTTACCCCTAACGAGTAGAAAGATAATAATAATAATAATTTCTTTTTCTTATTATTGTATGAGGACAACATGTTTGCTGTAGGCCTTAACAAAGATTGTATTAAATATTAAAGGCACAGATAGCTAGAAAATTTGAAATGAATGAGTTGAGACTAATAAACAAAATTCTAGGGATATAAATTCACCGAGATAAAAATTATGAAAATATTTAGCTTTCTACAAAGAAATACTACTCAAAGAAGGTTTTCTAACATTTTAGTATTCAAAATTGTAATCTAATATCCATCCCTCTTTTGATTAATTTCAAATTATCCTTTAGTATGAACACTAGTAATGATGAGAGGATGAAATTGTCCAAATTATCATGTGAATTTGTAATGGAGAGTTTAATAAACATCATAATTGCACATATAGTGATAGCGATTAGTCTCTATAGGACGAGTCCTTGTAGAGAGAATCAAATTATAATAAATAGAATCCTAAGATACATTATATGGATCTCTAATATAGTAGGAGAATATAGATGATTAAACTTTATTATCAAAGGATATGTTAACTTTAATTATGTTAGTGATCTTAATAGAAGTAAATTCACTATAAGTTATGCATTCACACTTGTTGATAGCGTTGTAAGCTGGGTTTTAAAGCTACAATCATTAGTAGCTATATTAACAATAGAAGTGTGAATATATAGCAGCTACACAAGCCAATAAAGAAACAATATTGTAAAATTTATGGTGGAAGAAATCGGAAGAAAGAAAATGGAAGAAAGAACTATGACTATGTAAAAAGTCAAAACCAAAGACAATATAGTAGATTTTTGACAAAAGTAAAGAATAGTGATGTGTTTGTTTGGTGTCGGTTCTCATGCGACTGGAAAGAAATATAAGCAACATGATAGTGATAAGGTAATGTAAAAATTGATTGTTTGGTGTTGATTCTCGTACGACATGATAGAAATGTTAGTAACATGATAATAACAAGGTAGTGATTGTTAGAAGTATTTACATATTCCTCACAATCTATATTCTTCTAATATGAACAATATCTAGATATACTATTCAAAAAATATCTGGATAAAGATAAAGATTTTTATAGTGCAAAAGTAAATATTAGAACACGTAATAATTTTGACTTAGCACTCGCAATTTTTCCTTAGTAAAAGAAAAATAAATAAGTTTAATCAATAGCCAAATTCCAAGAAGATTATATCAGTCTTCATTGTTATCTCCTGCATTGATGTGAACTTTACTGGAGATGATGGGCATGCCATGAATCCGTTTGATTGATGCACATTTGTTCTCGTCCTTCCTTTGCAAAGGACATCTCTAATTTCGTTCATAGTTTACATTGTAACGGCTGCACAGTAAAGTGTGGCATCTGCCAATTGCTATTTGTTCAAAGTACACAGATGCTAGTCATAATTTCACTTTTGAGTTGACGCAGCAATAAATAGCTAATACTTTCTAGGATACTTGCAATACTGACTTGTACACAGGAAGCAAATGAGGAATCAAAATCAGTAACAAAAGCATCTGCGATGAAAGGTAGAAGTTTTTATCTGTAACTATGAATGCAAGTGAATTTGAATACATGGCATACTTCAACGAAATATGCTAGCTCACAGTTGGCCAACTCATAGTGAGACTAGAGTGCAAGGGCTTCTGTAATGAGGAAAACATTTTCTAATTCCATCTATAACTATAGATTTATGATATTCATGAACATTGTATCTTCATCTTCTTGGAGGCTTTAAACTACTGAACTTGCTGACAACTCTACTTGTGTTTTCTGTATTACTGCAATATGCTGCAGCTATCAAGAATCGTATGCAAAAAGACATAGATGAAGTGGGTAAAACTGCTCGCAATGTTAAAGCCAAACTGGAATCAATAAACAAAGACGTAATGATTTCTCTTTCGCTACCGTGTCTACCTTTATTTTCAGTAACTTCAGCTTAACTTCTCCCTTCTGTAATTTTGTCTGCAGAACTTGGCAAATCGAGAGAGACCTGGATGTGAGAAGGGCAGTGGAGTAGATAGAGCTAGGATGAATGTTACAAAGTGAGTTGATGGTACAGGTCTTGTAATTTAGATTTCATTGTCATCTGAGCATGTATCCGCAATTGGCCATTCACATTGAGTTCAAATGGGTTGCAGTGTCTTGACTAAAAGGTTCAAGGATCTCATGACAGAATTTCAGGTACATCCACTTATGATGCTTGTTATAGTGTTGTTGGATTTTCATGGTTCCCATGTTTCATTTTGGCTCAGACCCTACGACAAAGAATCCAAGATGAGTATCGTGAGGTTGTGGAGAGAAGAGTTATCACAGGTACAGTAGGAGTACTTTCATTGAGAAGTAGAACACTTTTTGGAAGCGTAAATAAGAAACATGGTTCAATTTTGCTCTTTTCCAAACATGTTCGTCTTTATTTCTGCTTGGTTTCACTTGTTTATAACCTATGATGGACAGTTACTGGAAGCAGACCAGATGAAGAGGTGAGGTTGGACAATTAAAAATGAAATCACAATCTTCACATGGATATCATTGTAATGGAGTGAAATTCCGTGAATTGTAATAGACAATTGACCACCTGATTGAAACTGGGAACAGCGAGCAAATCTTTCAAAAGGCGATTCAAGAAATGGGCAGAGGACAGGTACGTTTATTGTGTGTCCAGTACCAAGGCTTATAAGCTTTTCATGTTAACAGAAATCAGCATATTACCTGTCAACTGAAACTTTGGTATGAGAACTTCATGCACCTCTATATCTTCTGCAATTTCAGAATTTGATCGAAAATTTTGGAAAAATATCCTGCAACGAGTTATGTCATGTTCTATTGCTTCCCCCAGCTAGATTGCTGGAGATTTTATTTGATAAATCAAAGGATAATCTAAACGGAAACCTACATGATTTTAGATGTGTTTGTGTCCTTTCTCAATCGAGCAAGTCATTTGTTTTCCTTAGAAGGATAAAAGTCAAATTAATATGAAGTTCCATGGCTTTCATCAGACAAAGAAGCTAACTTCCTAGTATTGAAACTAATGATTCAAAACATCCGGTGTCCATTCCGATGATTATTCTTCTATGGCCTGTGTCATGTAACTTATCTACTACTTCATTTTGTAACAAAGATATTACGCACTCAGCTCGTCAAGATGATATTTCGTCTGTCTGTTCCAGGTGTTAAATACCTTGGAAGAAATTCAGGAGAGACATGACGCTGTAAAGGAAATTGAGAAGAAGCTTCTTGACTTGCATCAGGTATACCAACAAACTCTGTGGACTTTTTAAATTGAAGTAGCCTAATTAGTACTTTTTGACAGATTTATCTCGACATGGCTGTCCTAGTTCAAGCCCAAGGAGAGATCCTCGACAACATTGAGAACCAGGTTTGGTGATCTTCGTATATAATTGTTCTAATAGCATGTTTTGTGGTATATCCTCAATTTCACTTGGTTTTGCATATATAGAAACATATATACATTTCATATGGTACTTGGAAATGTGGAGAAACCACAGAAGAATTTCCAAAAAAAGAAGCACCGGAAAATTGAAGTTGATTTTCCAGTTCCAATAGCTGTTGTTAGAGAGTAAGCAGGCGATTGCTTGAGTCTTGCCCCTTGGGTCATCCTGGAGTAGGAATCTAGTTGAACTTAACCATCATGGGCAGGGTTGATAAGTGTTCAGAGTATTCTTTACCAGCTTCTAAAATCAATTTGCTTATTGGTTATTGGTTGGTCAATGGTTTGAAAACACAGGAATTTGGCAACTCATAATCTCGTAACTGTTCGATAGGCATAGGGTATCCTTTTCAGAACCTGAGTCGGTATCACAATTCGTATTTCGTGTTGTTTAAAAACCTTATTTTCAATATATTAATGGGCATTATCTTCCGATCATGGTTATTGTTTTAAGCTACTTAGATATCAGCGCAGTATATACCTGAAGAACAATGACTTGATTAAGTTGAAAGCGATATAAATTTGTTTGAATGTCTTTAATTACAGGTAGCAAATGCAGTGGATCATGTTCAAAGTGGAACTGAAGCTCTCCGAACTGCAAAGAACTTGCAGAAGAGGTCCAGGAAGTGCATGATGATTGCCATCATTTTGGTTTTGGTCATCGCAATTATAATAGTGCTCTCTATCGTGAAACCTTGGAAGAAAAACTAACTTGTGTGAGGACAATGAATGTCTTCAGTTAGATATACGCTCCAAACGTTACAACTTAAGATAATATGCTCAATACTCTTCATTTTTAACTGATTCTGTACTGGCTATGATTTTCAGCTATCTTATAAATAAATGATGCAATTGCATTTTGGCTGTACTGGGAGAGTTGCGATGTCATCTCATATTAACTGATTAGATGGGTGGATTTATATGACAAACAGCTTCCAAAATGATGAGGACATGAGGAATTTAACTTTAACTTCACCTGACCTCATTGGACGTTTTAAACAAATTTGTAATAGGTAAAAGAACAAACAAGTAACCACAAGCACAACGTGGCCTATTAGGATATGCCTGTAAGAGTACAAGGCCAAACGAGTAAGAAATCATATTTGCCTGTCTTCAATTTCCAATTACACCAAATCGTTAACAACTATTCTCTCCACTTATTTAACTTTTCATTTGTAATAAAGAATTATTGTCACCCAAATCCCCAGATATAGGGACTGGTTAATGCTCCGATAACCCTTCCTTCATCATAATCAGGATTAGCTCTTCTACATCCTTGCTTTAGCAACCACCTCATTGCCTGCAGCACCAACTCCCACGGCTCCTGGCCTAGTCCATGTTTCTTTGAATTGCTCCTCAGTCACTCCTGAAACCAAAAATTGCAACAAACACGCTGTTAGAATTCCTCTTCTTTAACACTTTTAGTGTACCTGAATTTTATTTTTCCTGATACCTTTGCCCATGGCAGCAGTGGAAGCTATGCCCCCTTGAACAGTCTTGAGATACCGATCATAGAAGTTTGCACCTGACCATTTCTGATGCTGCAGAGTGTCAACTCCATTGTTCCTCTCTTCCCTCTGGATCCTTTCCACATATGCCAGCATCCCCCTTCTTGCAAATTCCCTTGCAAACGTATCAATCACTAGTGCATCAGCATGGAAGCCTGCCAGTGTTATGAACTGCCAACAATAGCCTAATTGAGCAATCCGAGGAATGAAGTCCCTCATTTGATCGTCAGTCATTCCAGAAGCATCCCAATTAAAAGATGGTGAAAGGTTATAAGCTAACATGATCCCAGGATGCATTGCCTTCACTCCTTCAGCAAATGTTGTGCATTCAACCCAGTCAGGGCTAGCAGTCTCCATCCAGATGAGATCCGCATGGGGTGCAAATGCCCTGCCGCGAACAACGGCAGCAATTACAGACCCTTTAAACCTGTAGAATCCTTCTCTTGTTCTGGGCAAGTCCCAGTCCCAGAACAAATCCTTTAGCCCCATCCTGTCAGCAATCTCTCGGCCTTGCTCGTAGGACAAACACTTGTCATAACCCGAATGGTTCATCCACGCATTCAGCCTCTTCCTCTTCTCATCCTCACGAATGTTCATATTCTTGATTGCGTCCATGACACATTCAGAAAATGTTTTAAGTTGCGCCATCGCAATCCAATTGTCCTCAAGGGCTTGAAGTTCAGCTCCAGTTTTGCCACCAGCCATTGCCTCTGCCATAAGAGTAGCCAAACTTTTGCCTTTGAGATTTGGATTAGTGACACCCAAAATGAACTGATGATCCCTGGTGTCTACATTGGTTTGGATCAAATTAGCTGCAACCGCATCGGTTCTAGCCACCAACACGGTCTCCATCCCCATCACATCAAACTGCAGCCGTGCGGCGACAAGCCTGTTAATGTGTTCACTAACAGCAACAAGCACCTTACCGGCCATATGACCACATTTTTTTGTCACGGACGACTGATCCTCGATGTGGACGCCAGCAGCGCCACGCTCCACAAAGAGCTTGCATAGCTTAACCGTTGCTGTGGTGCCACCAAACCCTGTATCGCCATCAGCGATAATTGGCTTCAAATAATCAATATAAGGGGTCCTAGCTCTTTCCTCACGGCTCATGCTCATTCTTGCCTCTCTTTGCTTTCTATCGTGGTACTGTTGCGCAAAGAAGAGGTGTTCCACTTTGTTAGGGACTGTGTCGTAAGGATAATCAGCAAGGTCAGGACCAGGTTCATTGGTTGAGGTGTGAGTAGATGAGCACTGCCAACCAGAAACATAAATAGTGTCCAAATGCTTAGCCATCATAGCTACTTGGACAGGGTCAAGTGCACCAAAAGTCCTTGAGGCAGTGCCATTGGCTTGATGGGTTTTAAGAGTTCTCCACAGTTTCTTTGCCATCTCGTTGGAGCCATAGCTTTGTTTGAGGTTGCCTCGCAGAGCAACAACGTCTCTTGCTGAGTATGGTCGTCGGGTTAGCTTGAACCTCTCCGTGTTCCACCATGCTTGAACCTCTGCAACTTCAGCTTCGAATCTTCCTTCTTCGTCCATTATCTGCTTAAAATAACATTATAAACGCACTTAGATTAAAGGCTAAAATGAAATATAAAATTTCTTTTAAAAAAAAGTTGGTAATTCGAAGCATATGAACTCTTAATGATCGATTCGCGCGACTATAAAAAGCAAAGAACTGGAGTATTGCTGGATATATAACAGGAACTTTATCACAGCTTTAACTTCTTATTCAAGCATTTGAGATCATTCTTTCATTTTTCTTTTCCTTCATTCCTTCAAACAAGAAATGACATTTTTTTCCTTACAAAATTGGAACTCCAAATCTACCTCGTCCTAGACAAGTGAAACAAATAGTAAGGGATAATAATTACTACAATGGCTACACTTCCCTATTATCATTGACCGTTTCTGAAATTTTCTTGCAAGAAAATGCCAGACATTAAGAGACTTTCCAATTCACGAGGTTAAGATTACATGCATCCTTATCACATGTTGGTTGAATAAAATAGGCAAACATGCTTCAATACTACAGATTCCACGGGTCCAATAGTTGGAAAGGGGAGGCTAAAGAAAGAAAAAAACTGCATCATCCTCTTGAATATATGCAATGCTAAGGTGGATTTGAGCCAGTCTAAAGGACTTTTTTTCCATATCTAGCAGTAGAATGACAATGCAAGTGTAGGGTAATGCATATATAGAGCTCTGAAAATTCTTGTATGAGTAACCGCTACTAGAACATAGGGAGGTATATTAGGACCAAAGAACAACACCGACTCGAACTACGTTGGCTTACCATTGATGGCACTGAGAAAGATCCAGCCATGGCAAGAACAAAGTTGATTTCAGGTTTTGTAGAATGAACTTAAATGTGTCTAACAACTACTCAGAGAAGTTCATGCAAAATGGTTCTCCAAGCTCCAATTTATAACAAAAGCGGCTCACAGTTCCTGTCTAGATAGCAATTAATTAACGCCATCATGGATAAGGGGAAAAAATAAGATGAGATTTCCACAGAATTCTCCCATTTCATCTTATCTTCGGAACTTGTTATCTTGAGAAAGAAAGAGGATGAAAGTTTGTCCCTTGGGGAGGCTGCATTTGCGGGCAGGCACTTATCTTCTCATTGCAAATTAACTAACAGAGTTATAATCCATATTCTTGTCCTATTGAATTTGCAGTGATGTCATCTACCTTCATTCACATAAGTTGCTCTTTGGACTTTTGATCATGCCATCTACCAGCCCCTCTGTATGATTACGGTGATTGTACGTGTTTGTGAGCTGATAATTGATAAAATAGATGATTTTTTAATTTTAAATAAATGAACAATGAATTAATTTAACTTGAGTTATTATTCCAACAAAATTAATGAAAAACATATTTTATTTGGTTTCAGATTTATATGCCATTGCCACGCGCCCATCGACACATGCAAAAGTTTCTGATTTCTATGGCTGACGGTGGGGAGGTTGAAGGGATATATACACATACCATTTGTCCTTTTTTATTTTTCATTTTCTTAGACAGCTCAAATTGTAGTCAATATGATCCAAGTGAAAATTACAACTGAACAGTATTTGTAACAACTAGTTTACTAGAAAAGAGAATGCTAAATATTTGAATTTTACATGTTTAGGTTACTAAATAAACAAAGCCTCTTAACTTTATCCAGATAATGAAGATAAGAAACTTTGTTTATCCTTGTATTAAGCTCAGGATTGGTGATGAAGAAAGAACTTGACTTTGGTATGACAATTGGATGGACACGAATACACTCATTCTCATCCCTCTTCCTCAACGCTTGAGAAACAGAATTCCTTTTAATATTAAGATTTCATCTTTGATCTTCAACGGTCAATGGAGAGGGAATTTTTGGAGCTTCGATACTTTGGCTCAATATTTCCCTCGTATAGATAATGAGCAAATACATGACTCTATCATTTGGTTGCTAGATTCGAGTGGTAAGTTCTTCAATAAATCTTGCCATAAAATTTTTGCAAGAGGATTACTTTAAGAACCTTGGTCTTCTCTTTTATGGAAAAATGTGATTCTACCCAAAGCCTATGTTATCTTTTGGCTTACGATTAGGAACAGACTCAGCACTAAGAGTCAATGGCACGGTACTATGAATACAACCTGTGCTTTATGTAAAATGGAAGCCGATGATAGAGATCATCTCTTTTTTCTCTGTAGATACTCAAAAGCTATTTAGAGTAGAATTTTGCACATGATTCCAAATAACAAGTATCCTTATATTTGGGAGTAGTCGTTGGCTTGAGCAATCTGCTACTCTAAAAAGGGTATTTCTAATGCCTTTCTTTATAAGGCTGCTTTTATTACAACCATCTATTATCTTTGGAAGGAATGAAACTCTCATAGATTTACTAACCTTGAAGAGGATAAATACTAGCTTGCAAATAAGATCATTAGCTGGATTAGAGCCACCTTAATTGCCAAAAACCTACAACTGCATCTATCCCTAAATACGAAACATAGATGAAATTTGTAGAGTAGATTTTCTTACTAAGATTAATCACTAACTCTCTTTGTAATATATTAGTCTATGCAGCATTAGCCTTGAATTCATTGTAATGTTATAGTATTTCTATATATTGATAATACCATATTCATTTTTTCAACAAAAAAAAATACCTTCCTAAATACAACTCATTTAAAGGAAGTAATAGACAAGTAAACAATCAAATTTTCCTTTTCAGTAACAATTTTCTTCAACTTTATCATAAAATCATTATAGGCTTAAAATCTTTAACAGTTTCTATTAAGATATATAGTATATATCTTTTATTTTGTTTTGACATCTTATTTATTAACTGGACATATAAGTATTAATTGTAGTGAAATGAAAAAAGATGTAACTGTTACACTTATAGTTGTGAAAGAATCCTACACTATTTTGAAGTCTATTATCATGTTGGTAATGGAATTGGTTTACTGCTGGATTTTGTGGATTTCGTGTATAGCTAAAAAAGTGAAGTGGTTGTTGTGTGTTCGAAAAGGCTCTTTCCGGTGAATATCGTGTATGTCTCTATCTAAAAAGAAATGCATCTTATGTGGGAGTCTGGCAATCAACAGTTCAGTGGGCGTTAATTACATACTTTAAAAAACGTAGCTTACGTTGGTTTTTGGGGTTCTAGTCTTCATATATACATCGTGGGTTAAGTAAATCTTGTGTGGGTGTATTATTAAGTGTGCAATGAGGAGTTAATTAGATGGTGAAATAGATATATATGGCGTCATGCGTGTGCTCTGTGTGTGTGTGTGAAAAATCGTGTGTGAACTTTAAGATTCCAAAAGTAGTTCTTATGTGTTTTGTTTCTTCTAGGTTGCGAAACACCATAGGTTGATTTGAGATTTCTAGACTTGCTCTTCTGGGTTTGTGCGTGAAATATACATGGTGTGTAGAGTATTCCATATGATTTGATTGGAATTGTTCAAGTTGGATGATTTGCGTAAGTGAAAAACTTTGGGATTCTTGTTTTGATATTGGATCGTTGAAGTAGCACACGATTGGGAATGTCTCTTTCTTTATGCGTTGGCTTTCGGTTGAGAGGTAATTGAGGACTGCAAGTACGTTTTTTCAGTTGTTATTGAGCAGCCAGAGTTTGATTCTAGAGTTGTCATGGACCAGTCCAGCTGGTGAACAAATTATCCATATTTATTTTAGTAGAGCTGAACCTTTCGGAAAGTTATTCTTCTCTTTGTGTATTATTATTTAGTTCTTAGTTGAATGATTACTTGAGTTATTTATTTATTATTCTTTCGTTAAAAGATTGATTGAAAAAATCCTCTGTTGAGGTTAACATGAGACGGTCGTGTTATTGGGTGTGAAATTCTTTCATGGGAAGTGAAGTTGAGAAATAGTATCAAGGGTTAAGTGGTGTAGGCTCAGTAAAGCCTTAGATAAATCTATTGTACTTTGGTGAAAATAATTAAGCTAGACGAGGGCCTCGCAGACCTAGGCAAGGTGTGTCGAATTGTGTTACCAAATTTTTGGTGCTTTTTATTATTTCATTTTTGATTGCTTTTGTTTTCGTTTTTGCTAGAGATGTCCACGATAAAATTGGAAAGTTTGTGAAACTACTACCCTCTACGATTTTTCAATTGGTATCAGAGCAAGGCCACCGATTCAAAACTTGATAGTAAGTTGGTGCAGATCTGTTCGTAATTATGGCCATAAGAGAAGGAGCATCAATTATCAGGTTGTTAGATGGTTCCAATTATCCTGCATGGAAATCACGGATATAAGCATAGGGAACAAAATCATGGAACTTGGTATTACATGACTGAACACATCCGATGATTACTGACGATAAGGGAGAGACAGCTCTAAAAGATTCATCTAAATGGACAAAAGCCAAAGAAGAAAGAGCACTTAGATACTCACAAGCGTTGCACAAAA
>JAOQMP010000009.1:1625042-1648245 GCA_027563575.1 Erythroxylum pedicellare
TTTGCTTTTGTTCAAGGTTAATTTAAGTGGACTAATTTCACTTCCGTGGGAGACGACTCTAAGTAATCACTACAACTACCTCGTATACTTGTGAGTAGGATAACCTAGGTATTTTTAGAACTTATTTGGGCACAACAATTATTCCTCACTTTCCCTTCAGGTTCAATAAGCATTTGGTGTTAGATGAAGGTTTTGAAGGGGCAATATTGAAAGGGTTAAGTGGAAACATACAAGGTTCCCCCTTATTCATGTACAATGCAAAAATTAAGAGTATAAAATAGGAACTTAAGATTCTAAACAAGCCAAGACATAGTAACATCAATGCCACTATGATTGACTTGATGGACAATCTCCAAAGAATTCATAAACTCTTATACACTAATCAGACAAACCAAGCATTTCAAATGAAGGAGAATGAAGTTCTATTATCTCATATAACGGTAGAAGAAGTTCAATAATCATTATTGAAGAAAACATTAAGAGTCTAATGGATGGTGGATGGCGATAGGAGTACCTCATTCTTTCATAAATCTCTTTTGACAAGAAAAAACATAAACAGGATCACTTCTTTACAACTAGAGAATGTTTCAATAGTCTCTACTCAAGAGGACCTTTTAAATGTTGCCTATGATTATTTCATTAAAACAATGGCTAAAATTATAATCCCTCTTCTTCCAGGTCTTTGTTAACTCAATAATCCAAAGTAAAATTTCAGATGATTATACAATTTTGTTGGAGTCACCATTCGCTCTTGTTAGTTTGGAGAAAGTTGTATATAGCCTCAAATATAATATATCCCCAAGACTTGATGGTTTAAATGGAGTTTTCTCCTAGAAATCATAGCCTTTAACAAAGGATTTGATCACTGAGGCTATGCTAAGCTTTTTTTTTAGGGTTTATATATTAAAGGAACTTAATAAGACATTTACATGTCTTATATAAAAGATTTCTATACACCTAAAATCAATTGAGAACATATTTTTTCAATGCCATTTCTCTGCATATTTATGGAATAAAACCCTTACTTTGCTTCAATATCTCTTTTCCTTCCTATGCTTAGTAGGGTCTACTAGATTGGATTGTCCACTAATGATGGAGGAGCAAGCGAGAAAATTTTATTTAAACTAGGAGGGGAACGCATAGAAAGAATATTCAGTGAATTACTAAATTGGATGAATGAATACAACCTAATTCTCAATAGCAGATGCAGATCTTAACTAAAAGAAGATGTGGTCATCAAAAACTTCTTCATGTATGTATTACATTAGTTAAACTACCAATCTGAATCCCCACTAGGACCTTAGTTCTTAACTAAGAGATGGAGACTAATCAGTGGCTGAGGATGAGTATCTAATTGGTTTTATGGGGAAGCTAGGATATATAAGGAGGAGAACTCATTCCAATAACCATTATATCTACCTTATATGCTTTAGACATGCATGCATAAGTTATAGGAGCAAATGGAAGCTAAATGTTTTAAGGAAAAGAAATTGCAAGCAAAGAGTGGAGAAGCTAACCTTCCAGAGAGAGCATACCTAGGGGAAATGTTGTAAGTAGATCATTAAAGCTCTAACCCTAAGCTCTACTTAAAAAACATTATTAAAAAAAAGGGTAAGTTAGAACTCTTATTGCAACATGCAGTAGAATTCCTATAATGTATTAGGTGCGGTAGCTATGGTGGAAAAGATTTTCCCTAGAAAACTATCCATGTAAGTCAGAAGTTTCTCATTTTTAGCTAGGCATAGTGGCTCAAGTGTTCATCTTGTGTTTGGTCATGACTTGGATGTGTTTTTTTTTTTTTAAACTATACATGTCCTAGTGCTGTAATATGTTTATATGCCTTAAGTCATTATAAGTTAAACTAAATGTTAGAGCTTTGTATGGCCTCGTGGCTCTCTTTATTTATCAATTTATTTACATATCTTTTCAAAAAAAATAATTTCTTGAAAAAGAATAATAATTTTTTAACAATGAAAATAATATATCAGACCTAATTAAATAACTATAATTTTATTAATTCTTGCAATTATCATAATTTATATTGACTAAATTAACTTTATGTATTATAAATTATTTATTAATATACAAGAATAATTTAATCAATATATTAGTTATGATAACTATAATGTTTATCAAAATGGTTTCCAACCATTTTTTCCGTAGTCTATATTTGTCATTAAAATGTTTAACAATATTCTGACAACAATGGAAATAGCCAATAATTGTCGCTAAATTTTTGCCTAAGACCGGTTGATCAACGTACAAGCAATGTGGCGATTCCAATTCTGTTAGTTCACAAGTATCGGGAACTTCGATCCATAGCCAAAGGCAACATATATAGATGTCAACCCGAAAACATTCAACAAACTAACAATAGCTAAAATGCAGCTAGCGTGAACAACTTTCAAATGAAATTCATGCCACGTTTAATTATTATCTTTCAGATGACTAATTAGGGAAGTGATCACAACAATAACAACTTGTTCTTGCTCTTAACAATGAAAGTGGTGGTGGAAATACTAACTGGTGCTCTCTTCTACGTTCAACTGAACAATGATGCCACATTTGCTGATCTCAAGCGAGACGTCGCGGCTCAACAAAACCTACCTCATGATCGTCTCATTTTGTGTCTAGAGGATAGTCAAAATCACCTGATAATCCGACACGAAGAAGAAGCATCTTTGATCGACCTTGGGATTCGAGATGGATCACACATCTATCTCTTCTTCAGTCCCCTTGATGATGGGTCCGTTAATGATGTTGTGTTCGCTAATCCTGAACATGATTTATTCTTCATGTAGTATCTGATTCCCTGTTTTTGAGGTTGCAAGTCTGAAGATTGCGAACTAGTAGCAGACAAGTAATAACAGCGATCGTAGATTGATCTCATCCTGGTGGTTATTTGTAAAGTGCAGAGTTGCACACAGCTACTATAGTAATGCAGTATATGAAACATAATCTTGCTATGCAGGCCAATGAAACAATTAATTAATACTTGTCAAGATGGATTAAAGTTGGAAAGAAAGTGATGATTTGGTTTTTATGCTTAAGCACATGTTTGGCAATGAATATGAAATTTCCAATCAGCCAAAGAAAAAAACACTATTCTCATTCCTCCTTACCAATATAAATTTCTTTCTCTCTTCAATTGCCATAATTAATTTTTAAAAGACAGTACATAATTTTTTAAATAAAAATGAATTTAAATTAGTGTTCGGTGAAAATGAGGATTTATAGATTAGAAACGGCCATGACATGAAATTTTCATTGATGAATATGGAGTTTACATAACAAAGAGAATTTCTATTTAACAAAAAATTCAACAATTCAGGTAAATATCAAGGATAAAAAATATATGAGATATGATTTGAATTTGGTGAAGATTTAAATTACAAAAGTTAAATATGTATTAGACTTGGGCTTCGTTGTTGGTAGCGGAAGAAATAAGGAAAGAGATCCAAATTGAAGACTATATTTATTTGGTATTTTAATTGTAAAGTTGAAGGGAAATTTAAGAGGAAACATATGGAGAAGTGTTCGTTATAGTCTATAAGAGTTTTGATGAAGATACTGGAAGAGGCAGTGATGTCTTGATAGCAAGCAATTCTGATTCTATAAACAGGTGAAAATTTGAAATTGGCACCACTTATCATATGATTTTTAATGAAGATTGGTTATGTTCTATTAAAGAAGAAATGGTATTATCAAATGGGTGATGATTGAGATCATGTTGTCAAAGGTAGTGGCTCATTATGTATCAAAATGCATGATGGAATTGATAAGACATTAGATGCTTGGTATGTTCCTAAACTTTCAAAGGATCTAGGAAATATAATAATAATTTCCTTATAATAGGAAATATAATAATGAGATTGATAGTAATGTCTCAATCTTTAAGGAAGAATGATGATAGTAAAATGTTACAAAACATACAAGAAATAATGAAACTTCATAAGGGGAGCTTATTACAGGATGACAAATATAAGAAGGTATATAAGTTTTGCAGGCTTGGTAAAATTTCTAAGGTAATCTTCAAGGATATAGTTCTTAAGAGGAGACATATGTTGAAGTAAACATATTTAAAGGAAGTGCTAAGGTCAATAGTGAGCAATATTAGTTCAGATGTGGTACTAGAATAGCATCAATAAATACTAGTAGGGCTAAAAATTCTAGTTTATGAGATAGAACAATGTCAAGAAGAAAACATCAATGTAGTATAGCTAAAGATACAACAAGAAGGATCATCAATTAGCCAGGGGGATATGATTGAGGAGACTCAAACACATATGCTCTAACCATTAATTATAAGGAGGAAACTAACTTTCTAGGAATTGAGGAAATTAAGGAGAAAGATAGACTGATGGGAGTTTTGGTGAAGGATGTAAGGTTTCACAAAATCAGGAAATTAATTGCATATGGTCATATCTTATTGAAAAATGTTCACACTTTAGAGGATGCAGCTAACATGTTGACAAATTTGTTGCCTGAATTTTTTTTTAAGTACAACATGGACTTGTTAAATGTTTATGCAACTTGAAGCTTATAGAGGTTTATATGACAAGGTGTGTTTCTTAGTTAGACATTAGATAATTTAAGTAAAGCTAGAAAATTATGAGATATACTTTGAATTGGGTGAATAGTGAAATTATAGAAGCTAATTGACCCTAAACAAGGTCATAGGATTAGCTCCAATCATGTAATATATGAAGAAGATTTCTAAGGTAAAAGCAAACTAGAACCAAAATGGAAAGTTGACTAGCACCAGACTCATAACATGTTTTCTGAGGATAAGAGGAAATAAAGCTTTAATATGCGTAGGCATTTATGAAAATAAAGTTTCAGTTACCTTAGGCTTTTTAGTAAAAAATTTTCACTATAATTAAACTTCACACAGTTAACCCTAGAGTTTTATAAGGTAGACTTTAAGACCTTTGATGAAACATTTTAGAGAGAACCCTTGGGAAGTTGTATAATGTCATGTTGTGATCATACTTTTCCTTGTATTATCTTTCTCATATTAATAAAAGAATTATATCCCCTTACACATGAAATGTCATATAGATTAGTAGAACCATGTAATTATTTGTATAATTTGCTTCCTTATTATTTTTTATGTGGCTTTATTTCTCAATAAAGAATTTCTCCTTGCACATATAAAAATAAGTGTTGAATTTTTCCCATAAATAAGCAAAGTGTGGATTGATGACTAGCAGTGTGTCACAACACTATAAAAAAATAACTAAACTCAAAAATGTAGCTAGTAATGAGTCTAGGTCGATCCCATAGAGAATAAATCAAATAACTTTTCTAAATTATATTTATATGTATAAAGGGGGTAAAAGAAAGTAAATTGAACTTATGAAAGCAATGAAAATGATAAAATTGATAAATGATTTAAAAATCTGGTTCTCAGATCAATCTTAGCCTAAACACAAATAAACATACATCATTGCATTATTATTTTCACACCTTTCTTAGAACTATTGATCGTAGATTAACAACAAGCTCTGTTAACCCTAGTTTTCCTTTAGATCACATTTAATCAAAACAAGCTCTTTAATTAAACCTAACTTTCAAACAACCTATAACAAGATCTCTAGATTTAAGCAGACAACTGTCTTGTGAATAAGGAAAAAAAATCAATTTAAGCAACAACCACACAAGTTTGGGTTATTTAACCTATGTTACATTATTACTAATTATTCAACCTTATTAGTTGCCACAAATGAATCCAAAACACAAGTATTACGTATCATATTTGAGATTCTAGCAATGGTTTTATATAAAAACAATCTAATAGAGCATTCAAATCATCCTTACATAATACCCAATTTAATAAGTAGAAAATAACGTAAACAATCCTTAAAGAGGGGAAGATCAATGATACACAATGATGATATGCTTAAATGCACTCCTTAGCATCGATTTCACCTCCGAACTAGAATAAGAAAGCCTGGCCCAACATAGATCCTAAGAAGGTAAGCTCTCTGCCCTTTCCTATGCCTCCAAGATGATTCTCCTCCCTTTGGCTTCTATGCACGATGCACGACCATGAACCTAAAAAAAATGTGAAACTTATGAAGAAACATGATTGTGTATTCAACTGTGTAAGTCCAAAAAGTATCTTCCGAATGTGTCCATGGTTGTATAAGTATATACAAGGTCATGTAGCTCCCAAGTTTTACTAAATTGTTGTTCTTCTTGTGATTTCTTGTCCAATCCTTAACCTAATTCATCTCCTTTTTATTCCACAAAGATAATTGAGTTTAAACGTCAATATGATGGCTCAAGGAATGTGCTCTTAACTCATTTTAGCTCTTACACTTCCAATTTGTACCTTAAACCAAATATGAACTAAAATGAATGTCTCAAGCATTTAAAAGAATTAATCAATTGATGTCTTAGAGTAAATGTATAAACAATCAAGCACACACCAAGTTCCCCTAAACTTAGCCTTTGACCGTCCTCGAGCAAAATAACAAAATCACATTCACAAACTAAAATACTTTCACAATTTTCATATTTCCCAAGAATAGATAACCCTAAGTAAAGAGAAATAACCTTCAAAATCATAACTATAACTTAACATCCAATTCCTCTACTCATGATTGATCAACAATCATTCTCTTCAGAAACTAAGCAATCTAGGGGTAGACTTTAACAAAGTTTGTTTAAATATGATAAATTCATAGGTACACTCAAACACCATTCATAATTAAGACATTCCACAACTTTGCATATCGTTTCATTTCTCCACCACTAAGATTCACATGTCTAATCATAAAACAACGAGCTTTTTTAAAGGTTGTAATGTAGGCAAAGGTTAAGATAAGATGTTGTTAACTGATTTGATGGTGAAGGCAACCAGCACACAACCTCTTGAAATGCTCTTAAAACTTAACTAATGTCTCCCCATTGTACTATCTAATTATACATATTTACTTCCGAATATTTATAGCTCTAGAGGCAAGGAAGTACTTTTCTAGAAAAAGTCTGTTCATGTCATTCCAAGTAGTGATTAATCTAGAAGGTAAGTAGTAGATTCAATCTTTAGTGGTGTCCCCTAATGAGAAAGGGAATGCTCTCAGCTTAATCTGCTCTTATTGTAACTCAGTCGACTTCATATTAGAACAAACTACATGAAATTTCTTGAGATGCTTATGAGGATCTTCACCTGGCATATCATAAAAAGTAGGCAAAAGATGAATTAGAATAGATTTAAGTTCAAAAGCAACATCAATAGTAGGAAAATCAATGTATAAAAGTTGATAGTTGAGATTAGGAGCAGCGAACTGCTTAAGAGTGTGATCATTATTTTGCTCTGCCATGTTAGAATTTGTTTCAGAAATAGAATCACTAGATGAATTAGAAAGTAAATCTAAGGTTATTTGAATTGCTGGTGAAGAATCAATTCTCCTGTTAGATGGTAACGGATCCTCGAAACCTTATGCAACTTTTCTTTTTAATATGTGTAGAGTTCTTTCAATTTCTGGATCAAATTTTAGTTCATAAGAGTGAGAAGATTGTGTCATGAACCGTAAATAAACCAAACAAGTAAAGAAAATAACCAAAAATAAAAATAGAACGAATAAATATATTTAGAAAAGAATGGATATTAATCCCCAATAATGGCGCTAAAATTGACATTGTGTTGTAACAATAATGAGTCTAGGTCGATCCTATAGAGATTAAATCAAATAAATTATATTTATATGTATAAAAGGGGGTTTCGTTTGATGCAATTAATAAAACAAAGTAAAATTGAAATTATGAAAGCAAATCAAAACAAACAGTGAAAATGATAAAATTGATAAATGATTTTGAAATCTGATTCTCAAATTAATCTCAACCTAAACATAAATAACCATATGTCATTGCATTATTGTTTTCAAACCTCTCTTAGAACTATTGATCGTAGATTAACAATAAGCTCTGTTAACCCCAGTTTTTCGTTAAATCACATTTAATCAAAATAAGCTCTTTAATTGAACCTAACTATTGAATAACCTAGAAAAAACTTTCTAGATTTAGTCGGATACTCATATTACGAATAAGGAAAACATATCAATCTAAGCAACAACCATCAAGTTTGGATTATTTAACCTATGTTATGTTCTTTTTAATGATTCCACATCGTTAGTTGTTACAAATGAATCCAAAACACAACTATTATGTATCGATTTGAGATTCTAGCAATGGGTTTACATAAAAACAATCTACAGAGAATTCAAATCATCCTTACATAAAACCTAATTTAATAGACAGAAACAACGTAAACAATCCTTAAAAAGGGGAAGAACAATGATACATAATGACAATATACTTAAATGCACTCCTCGACGTCGATTTCACCGTTGAACTAGAATAAGGAAGTTAAGCCCCACATAGATCCCAAAATGATAAGCTCTCTGCCTTTTCCCTTGCTTATAAGATGATTCTCCTCCCTTTGGCCGCCTAAAATTTCAATTTATAGCAAAAACTAGGTTTCTGGGTATATCCACAGTTAGGTGTATGACCGTGCATCTGATCGTGTGACCTAAAAAAATTGTGAAACTAGTGAACATACGCAGTTGGATACACAACATCCAATTGTATAAGTCCAAAAAGTATATTCCGAATGTGTATACGATTCTATAAGTATATACACGACCCTGTATCTCCTAAGTCTTGTAGAATTGTTGTTCTTCTTGTGATTTCTTGTCCAATCCTAAACTTAATCCATCTCCTTCTTATTCCAAAAAGATAATTGAGTTTGAAAATCAATAGGATGACTTAAGTAATGTGCTCTTAACTTAATTTAGCTATTATGCTTCTAAATTGTACCTAAAACTAAATATGAATTAAAATGAATGTTTTAAGCATTTCAAAGCATTAATCAGTAAGTGTCATAGGGTAAATGTATAAACAATCAAGCACTCATCAATGACTTAAATAAAAAATAAATCAATGTTATACATACGACGTGAATTGCATTTTAATTTTTCAGTTAAAAATGCATATAAGTTAATGTTATTATCACTAATTAGTAAACAATTATTGAAATATAAGTTAAGATTTTTTTGCAATGTCATATGGGAATTGGAGGTGAATTACTTGAGTTTCATATGCAAGTTCTTTACTTACAATAATAGCCAAACTGGAAACTGATTTTTCCAAATGAAACTTGATAATTGTCTAATTAACTCAGCTTAGATGTTTTCATTCCCTCTAAGCTCTCCCAACTTCTATAGCTCTCTCATATTTGATCATCCTTTTATAGCAATCTAATTCTATAAAAATGACCATAAGAAGAAAATCATTTTTAAATTCGTCAATGTAATTTTGAATGAACTTGGATTTAAAGAAGCAACCCTTAAAGGGGTAAGTGAAAATGTGGTAGGATCTCACACCTAAATTTGACTGCAAAAACTAAAGGCAATTAAAGTAAAACTCATTTATATTTGTAAAAACAAAAGTAATCCTATGTTAGATGAGAAACAAACAGCTTTTAAAGCTCTAAACTAGATCCAAGATAGTTTGAATAGCAATCCTTATGATGCAACTTTTAAGCAATCTGAGGCTGTAACTATAAGAAACTACATAGTTTCTCTAGAAAACTATTACTCCCTTTTGAGGTAGAAATCCATAATCTTTTAGTTAGGAGATGGTGAAAAAATTCAAAATTCTTTTATAATTTCATTCAAGCCAAAAGGAATATAAACAACATTGTTTCTATGCAAAACTTTAAAGGTATAGCCATAAATATTTAAAACAGGTTAAAGGAAATAGACTATAAGTATTTCAATGTTGTATTGTGAATAGAGGTAGAAGTAAGCCCTTACTTGATGAGTTCAGTATTTACTTAGCTAATTCTTTTCTTAGTCATCTTGAAATTGATATTGTTAAAGACATTACTAAAGAAGAAATTAAGGATACGACATTTAGTTTGCTCCTTGATAAGGCCTTTGTACTAGATGGATTCATTACTAGGTTTTTTAAAAGCACATAGGATCTACATAAGAATTATAAGCATTTAGGATCCAATATCTATCTCTCTGGCTAGAAAGTATAAAATTGTGTAGCTTTTTACTTGCATGTTGGTTTACCAGGGGTATATTAGTACCACAATAATCGTTGCACACTTTTCTTCTCTTTCCTTCATAAAAATCCCATTACATTTTGTGATTATGAGTTCCAACTTACATCTTTTAATGTATTTCAGGTTGAGGTTGAGGTTAGAGCTTAATAGTTGTTTACAAAGTTCCCTTGAGGCTGGTCTTTCCACATGGTTAGTTTTTCTTGACTTTATCTTGTGATTCCTCTCTTTACCTAAGATTTCATTTGCACTTATAAAATTATGTATGCATCTTTAATGCAGATAAAGTAAACCCTAAACTTGTTTTATAGAGGTAACCATTTATGTAGAATGAGTTCTTCTCCTTAAATACTAACTTCCTATTAGGCCGGTTAAAATTAACTTTTCCTCGCCCATTATCTAGTCTTCGCTTAGGAGACCACCTCTTACATCCTCTATAATCTATATTCACCATCAATTCTTCTTTTATCCATGTAAAAAGCTACAATAGTAATTGGAATATATTGGTTTTGATGCCTCCAAAACATCTAAAACTGTGTTCTTAGGGGCTTTCCTTCTAACATACCTCTTAAAGAGTTCCTATGTTATAAACACATTATACCTTATGATTTATTCTTTTAAGAAAGTTCCCTGTAAGTCACTTATAATAGATTATAGCATAATCTTCATTTTGTTTGCTATGATGTTGTCCATACTCTTCTACATGATGTTACAACATGGAAAAGGTTTTAATTCATTAAAAGACACTGGTTATAAGGTATAGAAAGCTTATACTAATTTCTTCAAGAATCTTACCTTTTTCAAAGAACTCTTGGATTGCCTCCACCACGAGGTCCATGATGAGGGGCTAAGCTTTTCTATAGAAATGCCCATTAAGAGCATCAGGTTTAAGAGCACTATCGCAATTCATTTTAAATACAATTTTCTTTATTTCCTCTTATCTTATAAGACACACCAACAAATAGATCTCCTCATTTGAAAATTTGATTACTAATAATGATCTTAGCATTTGAGGAGTAGGTCTACTTGGAACTAAGATCCTTATTGGTCAACTAGAGAGATAATATCATTATTATTTCTACTTGCTAGAATTTAACTAAAAAATAATTTAAATTTTCTATCTCCATCTCTCATCTAATTAACCTCAATCTCTACTTAATTAAGGAATTGTGGTTGGATAGAGCATTCGTATAGTCCCCTAAAACCTTCTTCTCCTTACTTAGTAAAGGGTTATCTCCTAGTAGTTTTCTTAACTCCTCTTTGATTCCTATAAGAGAGTTTTGAAGTCATAAGCTTTCTTTAAGGTGTAATTCCCTCCTATTGATAGCCTAAGAATAATTTAGTCCATTTGGCCAAAAATTAAAAATGTCCAAATGCTAGAAGTTCTAAAAGTTGTTTGGTCAAAGAATTAGTAAAGGTGGGAAGTGGCAAAGAATTCTAGAACGTAAGACATATGTAGTAAATGTGCAATGGGAAGTTAATGGATATGATAAATAAAAGTGGAAGTTAGGAAGTTATAAGAGAAACTGCTTAAGCAAAAAGTTAGAGAATAACATATGGTAGACAATTAACTAAAATGTGGTCATAATGAGAAGTGGGGTAGAAGTTGAGCAATACTGCTTCAGGAAGTTGACATTAAAAGGATTGTATAATTTCGCCAGCATCATAATACAAAAGGGCATGACAAACATATATATAGATAATCAGGCTACTCCAACAAAAATACCTTATTTTTAGTTTAAATTTTCTTTACACTATGCACTTATCCTCATCATTATCTCAAATTTTCTTTATCGCTTAAACTTTTCTTTTACCAAAATTAAATCTTATTTTAATTCAAATCTTATTTCAATAGTTTTTAGAATCTTGGTAACTCAGAATTTCAATTTATAAGTTTTTTGAAGCCCACTTATATTGTTGATAAGAAATTAATTACAAATTTTGGAAAAATTCCTTCCTGCATACTCTAATTTATAGTTGATCATATAAGTAACTAACAATTTGGCACATTATGTAGGACACCATACCTTGTATAAGTAATGGAAAGGAAACTATTGTGCCTCCAATGCTTTCTTTAATTCAAGATTTTAAAAGAAAAGATTTAATTAAAGATGGATCCCTACTATAGTAGGGATTTAAGGCTTTGTATCCTTAATGATTGAAAATCTTAAGAAGGCAACATCACCTTCTGTTAAGTCTCCAATTAGCAAGAATTTAAAATTATTGCAACCATTTACACAAACTAAGGTTATTCATATAAATGACATTCAAGAACTAAATTTCAACTCAACCTCTATGATTAAAGCATCCAAAATGCTGACAGAGAATATAGACAAACTTTCTACCACTTTGGTACAGATTGCGGGATGGAATTCTTCTTTTTTAGCAACACAGATCTTTGAAGGGATTGGGAGGCATCTTGCACCAACTGCAATGGAAGTTGGTGAGTGTAGTCAACCCTAGCTTCTTCGTCTATGGATAAAAGATATGTTCTTCCTCATAACGGAGAAGATGTTCTTGGTACACCTATACATATTGATCCTGGAAATGAGCGACAAGTGGTCAAGCCCTTTGGAAGATAAGGATTTAGTTTTGTAGGTAAAGTTAATTGACCAAATTATGGCTTAGGGAGTAACCAAATGGCTATAAAGTATAATCCTGTTATTGCTTCTCTGTAAATAAGAGTACCAATTAATATGGAAACTATCAAAGAAGTTGTTTATAAACTATGCAAGCCTAATTTGAGGCAGCTAGGCTGCCCAAAATTCGATAAGCTTTATTTGGAACATATTGTCCATGAAAATCCTTATCATCATGGCTATGGGATTCATGAATTTAATTTTTTCGGTGAAGATGGCAAATCAACCATTGAGCCCATTGCTAGATTTGCCATTTAGTGTGGTTAATTGGCTAATTATAAACTTTTTAATATTTTCAAGCTTAGATTGTTTTCAAATTTATTAATGAGTATAACTTTCTCCTCTTATGCTTTATTGGGCAAGAATTTTGTCCTTTCATGGTTTAACATGGATAGATTATTTCATACTTGACTTTTCCATATTGAACTTGAAGTCAATATAGTCAAATTGTTTAGAGTTACTAAAAAAAGTGGCAAGAATGCAGACTTGTTCATCACTTGATTCAAGGAGATAAGAATTCACTATCAAATTGCACTCCTAAAGACCGAGTATGTGAAGTTAGCTTAAAGGGGTCTCAGTATTAAACTTCAAAAAAAAAATTCTAAGGTATGGAATTTCGTCATTTCTATAAATTGGTAGCAAAAGTGTCTGAATATGAGGAGCTTCTTAAGGAAAAAGGACATCAGAAAAAGAGTTCAGTTGATACTTATATTTTATGAAAACAAAATCATATGATTCGGCATAAGTGAATGTCCTTAAAAAATGTGTTTGTCCCTCTTTAGAATGGAAATCTCCCACATCAAAAGGAAAATTCAAGCACCAATTAATTATATTCAATACATGTTTACACCTCCAAGATAGAGGAAATCTTTGATTTTCATCGTAGTAAAATTCATTACGTCACTATTAAAGCATAGAATTCTCACAAATGAAGAAAATAAAGGAAGGGACTACTATAAGTACCGTAATAAATGGAGTTGCCTAAGAAATTCATACTAGATATTTAAGAGTATAATTCAATATCAGATCTAAGAAAGTCACCCTTCACAAAACCTATCACTTCTAAGAAGAGTACTTCAGACCCAAATAACAAGAAAGAATGTGTATTTTTTTGGAAATTTTGAAATTTTATTAACTTAACAAAATAGTGTTTATAAAGCTAATAATAAAATAAAAGGATCTATTAGTCATCACTTTACAAATACAAACACAATTTTTCGGCTACAAGGCTCAACCCCAATGCACGTTCCTATTCATCCTTTAAGGACTTCCCATTATATGTTCCCTATATTTATCGATGCTTTACTTGAGGTCTTAAGTAAGGCTTATTCCTTGATATTGATTAACCATTTGCTAATTTAATTTCTCCAATTGCTCAGGATTGTATATGGTGATTCTCCCTAGGATAGGATTTCGCGATGCTCTATTCTTGAGTACTTAGTTACATCCGCTAGGTATGCTTCATTTCTTTGAAGGTGAAATTGCATGTGAAATAGTGAATCTTTAATCTTCCTTGAATATCATGTTTTTCATTTTTTCCCATTTGTATGGTCATTGCTGCTTTTTCTATCCTAAGTCGAGGCGATTTGCACGTAATGAATTCTCCTCTATTTATTTATTATTGATTTTTCCCTAATCCATCTCTATACCTATATAATGATATCTTAAACTGATAGTTGTGATTTTTTGAATATGAAATTATTCCTCTCTTTCCAAATCATCCATAGGTAGACCTCAAATGTAATAAGTAAAATTATCATGTCTTTCCTTCATGTTATCTTGTTATGTCATTCTAGCTTAGGAAACCTTTAAAACTTAAATCTTATAAGATAATTTGATTGCTCCTTAGTGTCTTTAACTACATAGTTTTAGAGAAGGGACAATTAAAATATATATTCTCAAGCTTTCTTCTTGGTATTTGCATAGATAACAACAATTGTCCCTATTTAGGAAAGTGAGTATATCCTTGGCAAGAACTTTTTCACAACGTAGGAACCACATGCATATTGAAATCTTAGGAGGTAAGCTTGAATATCATACCACCTTGTTCCATGCTACGGTTATCCCCCATTTAGTTAGACTAGTTCTATATGATAAATTGGTGAATTTACTTAAAGGATGCAAAGTATAAAAGTAGGAGTCTTCCTTTCAGGGTATAGATTATAATTAAGGATTATGACTTCCAATTGCCTAGGATAGTTCCTTCACTGATCGTAGATAATCCACTCATTCACCTTTGTATCTTTAGGAATCTATTATATCAAATTAGCATGAGATTATTCTAATATTAATGCTCCTACCTTGCTCCAATTTTCATATAACATAAAGGTTATATTTCCATTGCCAATTTCACATTTGATGTATTACAGGATAGAGCCACGTTTTCAAGAGGTTTGTAAAAAAAATGGGAGATGTCATGTGGAGTCCTAATTTCCTTAAAAAAACAATTTCCTTTTAGATAGAATTCATGAATTTATTGAACCCAAAAGGATTCCCTGTTTATCAGAATCCCCCAAACTCTCTTTCCTATATCCACTTTATTCCTAAAACTGATGGGAATTATCCCTAATCCCCCTTTCTCTTTATCTTTGCAAACTTGTTTCCATCCTACCTCCACTTTTTATTTCCTATTGTTATTCTAGCCCAAAGAAATTTCCTCATCAGTTTCTCCAGAGCTCTAGTTAGCCCTTTAGCAAAACAAAAAATGGGAACTCCAATATACATGCATGGAGTTGATAGTTTCCTTAATTAATACAACGTACCTGCCATAGAGAGATGTAGATTGTTCCATAAATTCAATTTCTTCTATGCATTTTCAATGATAGGAGCAAAATATTTGAATAGCAATATCTTTAGGGTTATAAATAACCCTATGTATTTGGAAGGTTTTTTTTTCCACTTGTAATCCTGTTATTCTAGACATTAGATAAATGGTCTACACTTTTAGAGATCATGATGTAGCTCTTTTGTTTGTTGATACTTATCCTTGACAAATCCTTGAAAGTATTTAGTGTGTTCAGTAGAATGAAGAGTAACCTGTCATTTGCCTTAGTGAGTAATAATAAATCATTTTCAAAAAAAAGAGATGATTTTTCAACCTCTTACATCTATTATAGAATTAGAAAGTGGGTTCTAAACAATGTTGTAGTTTACCATCTTTGATATACTTCCATAGATAAAAACAAAATGTAAGGGGACAAGGTTTCCCCTTTTCTAATTCCTTTCTTATCTTAGAATATCTTTGTAAGATCTCCATTTACTAAGGTGGAGTAAGATTGAGAACTAAAGCACATGTTTACTAAGCCTCTAAACTTTATAAATAAATTGAAAACCTCCAAGATCTACTTTATGAAAGACTAGTTTAAGGTATGATATGCCTTATGCAAGTCTATTTTGATTACACAATTTCTTGGTGCCTTCTTACTTGAATAGCCCTTAAATAACTCTTAAGACAATATAATGTTATCCCTTATGTGTCTTCCTTCTAAAAATGCCCCCTAAGATGGATTAATTATAGAAGCTAGTGCTTTTCATAACCTTTTGACAAGAATCTTTATATATGAAATTACAACAGTATATAGGTCTGAATTCCCCAAAGAGGTAGGGTTTGAGCGGTTAGGGACCAAAGTAATAAAAGTTTTATTAGTAACTTTAAAAAGCTTCCTTTTTTGAAAGTCTACCTACTCTGAAAGTCAAGATGAAGATTATAATGAATTCATCATAATTGGAGAAATTCCCATTCGGGTAGTATATGTTGTTTCTTTTATAAAGCTTCATACCTCGTTAGGAAAAACTCTTGGAAAGAAGGTGGAATCTTTACCAAATAAAAAGGAATGCAAAATAGTTGTATTATTTGTAGGACTAGGAATTCTAAAGAAGATGGTGCTAGAAATGCTAGCTGATACCATAACTTAATATATAAAACCTTTATACATTAAAGCCCATATTAATAGAATACCAACTTCAAGAGTTTTGGCTGATAATCAGTTGACAGTAAATATTATGCCAACCAAAATGATGGAAGTTTTATGCAAAGATGATTGAGACTTAATCCCAACTGAGGTATTTATTGTCACATTTATTGATTACCAAAGAATGGGGAATTCTCCTTAAAAACATCATATTAGGGTGAAATTCTTTGTTAACCACTTTCTTTGTTATTAACACACGTGTCAATTATCAAATTTTATCAGGGTGAGATAGGATCCAGTCCAACTTTTATATTCCTTTGTCTCTTCATTAACATTTACTCTTGTGGACAAGTAACGAGGCAAAAAGTGTCTAGGAAAATTCTTAACCTTTTTATACTAAGTTAGATTTCGTAGATGCAAAATTTTATGGACATCATACAAAGCTAGTTCAAATTCAAAAGTTTTCATGTAGGGTGTATAAAAAAAAAAAAGAAGGATGAAGAAAGGGTTCGGACAAAATTAGAACTGTTGGTAAAAATAGCTACCATTGTGCCATTTAATAGGCTAATGAAGGTTCTAATTATATAGGAACCTAATGAACATAATTTAACAAAAGGAAGTTACAGTAGCTGCAATTATATAAATCAAATTTTGAATGTAACAAATCATAGAGGATTTAAGGAATTGGAAAAAGTGAAAATGTCAACTTAGTTTTTGAAGAAGAAGAATTATAAGTAAAGGATGAGGGTCGTGTGTAGGATTTGAAATCTACTACTTGAAAGATTGGCAACTTCATGAGCTAGAATCAAGAACTGTTAGAGGCAATAAATACTTTATAAGTTAGAATCAAGAACTGCTAGAGGTAGTAAATTTAAGTGATTTAGGAGAATTCCACAAGGTGTTTATTAATAAGAATATTGATTAAAAAATAAGGATGGGGTTAGTTAAGCTCCTAAAGGAATTTAAAATTTGTTTTACCTGGGGCTATACCAAGATTCCAGGGTTAAGTAGAAGGTTGGTGGAATATAGACTTCCTATAAAACTAAACTTTCATCCTTACCACTAATCTCCTTGATGATGGTCCAAAGAAGTGGAGTCATAAAAGAGGCCAAAAGTCATGTTAGGTTGGTTTCATTAGACCAGCCAGATATAATAAATAATTAGCTAATGTTGTACCTGTAGTAACGAAGAATTGTAAGTTAAGAGTATGTATTGACTTTAGGGATTTGAATATAATCACTCCCAAATATTTGTACATGATTCCAATTATAGATTCTTTAATTGATAAAATAGCTGGACATTTCTTGTTTTCTTTTATGGATTGTTTTTTAGATATAATTAGATTTTTATAACCAAAGGTGATATTTCTATAAAGGATTTCAAATATCCTAGATTGATAAGGACATTTGAGTGGGTCATAATTCCTTTTGGTTTAAAGAATATAAGAGTCACTTTTTAGAAGGCTATAAATTACATCTTTTATAATTTAATAGGTCGTACATTGGAAGTTCATACAGATGATATTGCTATTAAATAAAGAAAGGAGTATAATCTATATCTAGAATTTGAAGGAAGCCTTTCATAAGATGAGATTGCACAAATTGAAGTTAAATTCACTAAAGTGCGCTTTTGGAGTTTAATTGGGAAATTTCTTGTGTTTCACGATCCACAATAGAGGGATTAAATTAGATAGAAACATAGCAAAAGCCATTCTTGAAGTAAAACCACCTCAAAATAAGAAGAAACTCTAAAGGTTTTTAAGTAAGGTAAACTATGTAAGGAGGTTCATTGCTAAACTAGCCAGTAAAATGAAAGAATTCTCATACCTCTTAAAGTTGAAAAATTTTAAGGAATTCCATTGTGAAGAAAGGCATCAGTTGGCATTTGAAAGGATCAAGGAATATCTTACCAAACCTTTGTTGTTGATACTGTTATAAAAGGCAATATGTTTAAAGTTATATATTTCTTCTACGAAAGGATCTATTAGGTGCTTACTAGCTTAGAATAATAAGGAAAGCCATGAGTAGGCTATTTATAATCAGGCCAATAAGAAAGAAGTGCATTCCTATTATAAAACTATGTTTGGTGCTATGATTTGCTTACTCAGAATTACGGCATTAATTTTTGTAAAATAAAGTTTGTGTAGTTTTGCAAATTGACTTTATGAAGTACATATTGAATAAACTATTCATCTTAAGGAACGTTAGGAAATGGTTTGACTGTTGTAGATTTTAATTTAGTGCATTATCCTCAAAAGTTAGTGAATGGCTAAGTGTTAGCCAACTTTTTAGTTAGCCATTCGATGATAAAAGTTCAAGAAGATATGGAACATTCGGTACTTACATATGAAAAGAAACCATGGGAACTAAAATTTTATAGTTCTAGTACAGAGAAGTCAATTGGTGTTAGGATCCTTATAACTGCACAAAATGGAGTAAAAACTATTCTTTCTCTTAAGATGTACTTCTTATACACTAATATAAAAGGTAAAGAAGTTTAAAGTTAATATGTATAAAAAGACCAAATCTTGCCTTATTATTTGATATAAAAGTCTTAATCCTCTTTAGCTTGATGGACTTTTTGCTTCCAAAGGCTGACTTCTTCCTTTTACAGCATCAGCGACTTCCCTAACTCCTTAGTCATCTATTTGACCTCATTGAATTCCTAGTTAAGTTGCGTATCATCCTACTTTAGAGCTTTTTGTTTCTCTCTAATCAATTTAATAGCTCATTTGTGCTCAATAGCCTGATCTTCTATAGAGTCGAATTCATTCTTTAGCTCATGAATTTGGTCTAGTAGGTTTTTACCGTTAGCCTCTTATGCATCATATAATCTATATGGAATTTTTTTAGAGTGGCTTAGTTTTTTGTAATAAATAACTTGGTTATGATAAGACTTCTTGAAAGAAGAGAATTTTTTTTAAATTTTACTGAAAAGTACTCTAGCAGTAGATAACTGGGTTATAGAACCAATATGCGACAACATGCTTAGGAAAGAGTTGCATTTAATTTAAACCAAGAGTTGGAGCTCCTACTGCATTGTGAGCTTTAAAGAGTCCTCAACTCTTATCATCTGCTTACAACTAACTATTGGCATATCATTAGATGGAGTGTCAAGAGAAACATTTAAAAAGCTTAGATCAAAGACTTCTTTTGATGATGCTGTTGTTATCCACACATCTCTTGCCTATAAAACATGGACGAATTTGTCAAGAGTTTAGCAGACTTCATACAAAAATTAAAGGAATTCCTATTTTACCTTAAGCAAAGTGACTTTAGCAATCTTTAGTTTAGGAGAACTTCTAACTCTTTTAGATTATAATTCATAGGAAAAGGCAAGAAATGGTACACTAGATATTGAATCATCTCTGAAAGACAAACCAATACTAAGGATTTATAAAGAGAATAAAAGTACAAAAAGTCAAGATGAGTAAGATATTGTCACTCATATCATCTGTGATCTTCTCAATAGAGGAAGAGGTCTCCTTTATAGGGTGGTGTCTTCAGTCACAGGTTTTATAATTTCAGTTTCTTCTAGTAGTTTGGTGGTCGAATATGTCAACTTTCTAATAAATATCCTGGGAGCTGATGTTTTGTCGTTCTTGGAGCTTGAAGAAAATGTATATTTTTCATTGAATTTTTTCTTAATGATAAAGTTTGTAACCTTGTTTGATTCTTCTAAGAATTCGTCTTTCTTCTTCTTTATCTTCAAAATCAAGAATTATGAAATCTATAGTGGTAAAAGTTAAACAATTAAATAATCTTTAGCTAGAAGAAGTACCTTTAAGGATGGCAAAATTCAAATGAGGAACCAAACTTTGGTGGCTCTTTTGCCACCAAAGGTGGTAGGCTTTTATATCAACAACACTTGTTGCATAGATTTTACATTTCAAAATGCGATAATGCTTATAGTTGCCCTAAGAATTTTATCATTAATAACATTAACTTCAAAGGGGAATCCCACTAGGTAGTCCAAAAAATAGACAATAAGGGGAATTCCAAAAGAAAACTTGAGTTTTCGACTCCAAAACTAAGGTAGATATAATTCAAAACCTAAGGCTGCAATAGAAATATCATTTTTTAAAACTTTGTCACCACCTACTACGAAAACCCTCAGTTTTTGTAAGCAAGGAATAATTTTTGGTAAACGGTCAAATAAGATTCAAAATCTTGAATATTTTCAGTAAGGCCTTTAAACGAAATCCTCGAAAGGGTTAAAGACAATAGAAAATTAAAGACATTTTTTAAAGATTTTCTACATAGGCTAGTAAAAAGATGAAGGTTAAGAAAGTTTGGAAATCTAGGATTTGTAGAAGGAAGTCCTTCTTTATCCTTGAGCTGTGGAAAATAGTTGGGGGTCCAGAGTTAGAAAAACTATATGAACCAATTAAGCCTCTATAAAAGGAGGTCAAAAAGACATCTCCCTAAATTTCTAGAAATAAATCCTAAGAAAATAGAACATAAGTCAAAAAATTTACCAGAGGACATCACTCTACAAAAGGGGAGGAATTCTAGACTTGGTTTATTGTTTACAGGGAAAAAAATAAAATGATTTAAAAGAACCCAATAAACTTAATATATTCTTCTTTAGAAATAGAATTTCTAGAAGAAGCGTAACTGTTAATCAACTCCGAATAAGAAAAACATTTAGAGGTGTTGAGGTCCAAACTAGAAGTTTCTTCAACTAAGCACATGTCCTTCCCGATAACAGGTAAACTAGCCATAAAGAAAACATATTTATGTAAAATACAGGTATGCTTGGTAGAAAAGATAAAGGAATTATAGAAAGGACTCCAAAATTTCTAGACAATAGATATAAGATTATGTTGATATTCTATCTCTTAGAAAGAGCAACAAATTTGAAAAGTCCTTGCCTCTTCCAAATAGAACGGTAAGAAAGGTATAACTTGTCTATCCATTTTATCTAATAGTTTATATTTTTTGTCCATGGCTTTAGAGATTTTGGGATTTAAAATAGAAGAAATCTAGAGGAAAGTTTGATTTACTCACCTCTCTTAGATAGGGGATAGAAGTATAAAGAGTTCAGTAGATAAAGGAAATCTAATGGTCAAAGGTAATCATTACTTGTGTTCAAAATACGAAACTCCTTCTACCATGCTAAAAGAAGGAAATGTTGATAACAGGATTGAAAGGAAAATTAAAAAAGGGAATTTATGGTTTAAGAAGTGTCCTACCTTATTATGACGAATATGGTAGAGTTTCAGCTAAAAAAAAATCACTTTAAGTTTTATAGCATGCATAAAGAATAAAGTTAGCAAAACAAATGAAAATTTTTGAATGAAGTTCAAAGAGAAGTCCGAGACATACGTTTGTAGAATTTAATTCAATTGAGATAGAGGATAAAGAAGAAGATGCCAGATGTGTACAAGCCATAATCCAAGAAAAGTTTTTCAAGTTTGAAGAGAATTTGTGAGAAATAGATGGAGAAAACACTGGCGTTGGTTAAAAAGATGAAGGCTATTAAGATTTAGTGTGGAAAATAGAGTATAGTGAGAAGAATTTATAGCAAAATGTGCAAACCTTAGGGAAGCAGTAAAAATTTGAAATTTAAATGAAACAAATCTTTTAACTTTCATAACAAATAGGGAATTAGGAATTTTAAACATAGGACAATCTTGATATAATCTTTACACCCAACATTGCCTCTCAATTAAGGATTCTATATAGTCTACATTATCTCTGAATTAGGGATTCTATCTTATTAAAGGTTATACGAAGATCATCTTGATGACATTTTAGACTTCTTCTTTTTTTAAGGATTCTTCTTGGTTCTTGGACTTCCCAAATCCACCGATCTATATCTAAAAATTTGACATAGAAGCCTAGAAGGTCTTTAGCACCATATAGTTGGTTTGTTGAACCCAATATATGTTAGGGGAAAGGCAATTACTGATAGCCTAAAAAGAGTTCAGCTCATTTGGTCTAAAAGTAAGAAGGCCCAAATGTTAAAAGTCTGGAACCTATTTGGACAGAGAATTAGTGGACGTGGAAAGTGGTAAATGAGTTCAAAACATGGGAGATACGTAGTAACGATGCAATGGGAAGTTAGGGAACATGATAAAAAGAAGTGGAAGTTAGGAAGTTATAAGAGAAACTAATGAAGGCAAAAAGTTGGAGAAATACGTAAAGTAGGCAGTTAGCTAGAATGTGATCATTATAAGAAATGTGTTGGAAGTTGAGCAAAACTGTTTGAAGCAGTTGAAGCTGAGAAGATTATATAAATTCACCAACATCATAACAACAAATAATATGGCAAATTTGTGTGTGTGTGCGCTCATATGATAGAAGAGAAAGAAATATAAAGGAAAATGTACAAAATTTCTTGTGATTGAAATTTTATTTATCCTATTTCAAATCTGTTAAACTTGGGTAGATGGATGAAAAATGATGTCACATTAGTACCACAGAATGCAACGTTATTATCTATGCAATATTCCCACTTGCAAATCTTAATTTCAAAAATTTTCCAAAAAATTTATTTTTAAAAAAGTATTTTCTGTAAATTTTTATTAAAAATAATAAAAATGCATAGCATAAATAATACACAATATCTACTTA
>JAOQMP010000009.1:1648345-1666340 GCA_027563575.1 Erythroxylum pedicellare
AAATATCGAGAATTCGATGATACAATTTAATTTTTAAATTCATTGTAACTAATTACATTAGATTTAAATTAATAATTTAAAATAATTATAATAAATTATTAATTTAAATATAATATAATTAAGTTGGATTAGATTTAAAAGTTAATTTAGATTGTCATATAAACACTATTCAATTGGTTTATATATAATATTCGTAGTTGTATGTAGAAAAAATTTAAAAATTTAAAAATTATTCTTTCAAAAATTTTTAAAAAATAAAATATTTTTAAAATTAATCATCTCTCTCTCTTGAAGATATGATCTCTCCGAAAGTAAGCGAAATGAAAACACTGCATCACCAAAAAGTAAAATGATTACAAAGACTTATCTTTTTTTTTTTTAATAGAACCAAAAGAAGCTTTTCCCCTTTGTTTTTCAATTCTCTTGCTGTTCTGCTGCCCACCTCCATTAACGAGGTCCTCACTTCGTATCTCCAACTGTTCTACGGGCCTCTTCTTGTGGTCCTCTTTGTCTCTTACATCTCTCCACAAACAAGGTCTTTTTTCTCTCTTTTCCTTTCTTCATACATACTGTACGTACTTGTTTTGTTTGGTTGCGGGAAAATGGGGATGTGGGTTTAATCATTTTGTGTGTTATTTATGGTTTTGGAGATTGTAGGATCTGGTTTTCTAGGTTTCTCACTCTGATTTGCTCTTTCATAGTCTCACTCTCTTATCTTTCTTACCTCTTGTCTTTGTGTCATTTCTTATGGTTGTATTATATGAAGTAAACGCTTGCTTGACAGTTAACATTAGAGCATTTATAAACGGGTTTGACATTATCAAATGGAATTTGTAGCGATTTTGGTTTCCATTTTTCCGCATTATCACCTTTTTTCAACTAAGAGCATCACTAGGCTTGGTCAAGTTGTTAGTTAGTCATCACCTAGATGATTTTGTTTTATAAATAAAATAGGCTTGCATTCGTAAAGCGTTTTCTTTGGCTGAAATTATTTGTTTATGATCTATCAAATGAAAGACATTAGGTAGGCTTCATATACAGAGTTGGTGTGCGAACTCATGCTTGCTGATCCGTAAGTATCATTTTCTGAAGATTTTGGAATACTAGAGATTAGAATGGTAACTGTGATGGATGAAGAAACATATCATTGATTCAAAAAAAAAAGTTTTAACCATTTATACCATAACCTCGTATTAATGCCCGTGCTCCATGCTTTCCTTTCGTTTAAAAGAATGTCTTACGTTGCATAAGAAAAAACTGATGGTACCGTGATGATGTGATTGTATAAATCTTTTAAGAAACGACTTATTCTAAGTTGTACAATAATAATTATTATGTCATATATCCACCTCCATATGAAAAGAAGATTTGAAATTGTGGCTTATGTCTATTAGTTACTAATTAGGGTCTGTTTGATTTTCTTCTATTTTTCTGTTATAATTTTTAGTTTTCGTTTCCTATGCTTAGTTTTTATTTTTCAAATATTTATCTATTTAATTGTTCATGTCTAATAATTACATATTAGATAAGATTTAAAGATCATTTTTAAATAAATAAATAAAATTTTGTTTTAATATATTATATAATATTTATTGATAAATTAGCTAAAACTTAATGTATAACTTTAACAACTGCCCTAAAAAACCTTCATCATCAACTAGGTAATTGTTAAATCTAAATAGACAGTGCCTCCTATTTCTAGCAAACATGTCTTGAATAACCACAGAAGCATGATCGGAGAATAGAGGTTCTTTGAATATAGCATAGAGGTTCTTTGAATATAGCTTTGCTCTCTACAAAGCTTGATAGCCATTCCTCATTACCCAACACTATATCTAGTTTCTTTTTAATATGCCACTTGTAAGATAGCTTTTGCTCCATATGAGGAATGCTCCCTTCAATTTCAAGTTAATAACTCCATTCCTCGTAATGCACTCTTATAGTCCATACATGAAATTCTTCAATCTAATATTCCCTTCAGCTTCAGATCTAAACATGTTATCATTGAAATCCCCTATTATGAGCCAAGGGTCTCTAATATGAGCGTGAAGAGTCTCTAGCGTACTTTGTATTTGTTTCCTTTAGAAGATGAAGTTTGATCCATACACCACAAAAACAATAGCATTTGCCCTTTTCCTTTGTAAACTAGACCTCCGTATAGATTAACTGGTTAGTACTATGTAATGTCTAAACATTAACCAAGCTATCAGCAAAAACAATCACAACTCTACCATAATGGTGTTGTGCATGGTTCATTCATCCCCCCAAAAAACTTCAAATCCAAAAACCTTTCCTTGCTTAGCTTTGTTTATATCATACATATCATTAATGGTTTATAACCTATACTTGGAGTTCTTCTCAATTAAAAGTTAAAGTGTACTTGAAAGATGAATGCTATGAAGACATAAAAGAATGCCTTAAACTTGTTGTAACAATTTACATTATTATTGTTAAGACAATTTGTAAAGAAACAGATGTAAATTTGACATGTGGTTTGCAGAAATGGATGAGATACAAGGGTGGGATCTTAAATAATGACATTTGATTATTCTTTCTTTTTCTGCACAATTGCTTGGAATTATTTTCTATGTGGGTTTTAGGGTTAGGGGTACACATAAATAGCAATTAAGAGGAAGCCAAAGTCATTTGTGTCAACAACACCACATTCAAGTTGTAGGATTGTGAGTATACCCTTCTAATGTTTCGAGTGAAATAAATGCTTCTATATGTACATTTGTGCTAGTTTTGTTTCTTAAGTTATGTGGAAAGTTAAAAACATAATACTTTAGACAATTGAGTTTAAATTTTCTTGTTCTTAATAAATTTAAGTTAATAATAAATACCCTCATTTTTATCTTCTTGTGAGCATAGTGAAATGGAATAAAATGAATAAAGTTGCTAAGCATGGTAAATAACAGATAAAAGATCAATGACAAGCTAAGGACATCTTTGTACTTGGATAGGCTTTGGACCATTTTAGCTTTTGTGTACTTGGATAGGGCACTAAAAACTAATAAGGATCTTTATGCACGTGATATTTTTCTTTGATTATCATTGAATATGAAATTATGTTTGTGTTTGGCTAACTGGAGTGTTAATTAGGACTAGATAAGGAGGTTTGGCTTAGCTAAATAAGTTAAACATGCTTTTTTATGTATTAAAATTTCATATTCATTTTTCTAATAAAAGCATTTGGCCTTTTGCTTGTCTTAGGAATCAAAGTTTCCCTCACTTAACTATTTTTACTTTTCCATTAGTTTCTTTTTAAAAAATATTCGGATTTAAGTTATTTTCATACCCGTTCCTTATTTTTATTTTTATTAGAGAATTTATTTTCTTCTTTTATGGAACTTTTACTTTCCAATAGTTTCTTTCATTAGTTAAATATTCTTTTTGAAAGTCCCCTTTTTTTCGAAAGTTGAATATGATTAAATTAATCTCATGAGAAATACAATAAAACATTGTTTGTTTTACAATATTAGTTCTTCAGTTATGAGCATCCAATCTCACTATAGAATTTAGCAATTCCAATACATATTGATTCTAACTAATCTTCATTTGTTGCCTTTCACTCTTTTTAGGATCTGGAATCCCTTACTTAAGTATGCTCAGTGAGGTTTTCTAGTTGATTAACCAACTAGTCTTCATTCCTTGTGAGATTTTTTGCTCCAGGCCTCTAGCTTCTATGTTCATTCTACAGTGCAGTACCATGTTATGCAAAATCTGTTCTTGTGTCTGACTCCTTTTGGAATATTCTAGCATTTCTTCCTTGCCACAAAAGAATAGTATTGTTGCAAGGTTCATCTTCATCACCTTTTAATTTGCCTTGTTCCTAGTTCAAAATCTGGTGAATTTTTGCCAAGTTCTCTTCCAATCTATAGGAATACATTGAATGTTCAATAGCTCTCTGATTTTTAACAAAATGAATTTAGAAAATATGCATTTAACCATGAAATGATCCATAGTCTCTTCTTGTTCCTTGCACAATTCACAAGTTCTGTAGGGGATCTCAAACTTGATTTTGTCCTTGGTGCCTAGTCTTTCTAATATTTCCAACCATAGTATAAAAGCGTGGCTTGGAGTGGTGTCTTGGTCCCAAACCATATTATACCATTGCACTTTGGTGTTTGTCTCCTGTTGAAGCACTTTTTTGCACTCGTTTGTAGAGAATTCCATAGACTTGTCAGCTTTCCATTGGACTGCATCTTCACTGGCTGTGTTAGGCTAATCTGGAGGTAAGTTATTCATAATCAGCTCTTGGTGAGGGCCCTATTGTATGATCTCGTCACTGGATGATTAAGAGAGAAATCCACCTTTCTTCCCTTATTGTGTTCTTCCCTTTGGAGGAAGAATCGATGTTGATAGAGCTAGTTGAATAAATTACAACTAAAGTGATTTTTTTTTTTAATGATTTTGATCCCCTTTATTCATTGATAATTCTGCTGTTATATAGGCAAAAAAGGAAAATATCAATCCATCTACCTAGGACTCCTATTATAGTAGAACTCTATTAAGAAACAAAAGCCAGAAAGGATCTTTCAAAAGGTAACTATCCTTATCCAAATACTATCCTAATCTAATCTTCTATTATTTCTCCTATCTAATTGAACTCTCCAGCCGTCTCCAACTTATCAGCCGTTACCCAACTTAAATAATTCTCATTATCAATTGTAATAAAGAAGACCAATAGCAGCATAATGGATACACAAAAGACCAACAGATGTTACTCACTTATTAAACTTTGCTCCAGCAATTGCTCCACTTCAAATAGGCGAACCGAAATATTGCTAATTTCCAATTTTGGTGCTTTAGATCAACAAATTGAATAGAGAGTATATATAACCCAACTATCAAAACCATAAATTGATATGAAATAGAATTCTAAATATTACAGAAATTGATATGAAATAGAGTTCTAAATGTTACAGAAGTTGATATGAAATAGGGTTATAAATATTACAGAAATTAATATGAAATAGAGTTCTAACCAATTGAGCTACTTCAACCGTCTAGCTGCGACATTTTTATTAATTAATAATATAGAACTATATTGACACTATCACATCACTCCATAACTCATGCCTCATTGTTGCGTAATATTCAACAAAAGTGGAAAACTCGAGGAAAGAATACATATACAGATATCAATTGAAGTATGTAAGGTTTTAAACCATCTTTGAATTGAACACGTTGCTTATTTATAGGGGGCTAAACTAGTACATGACTAGCTAAAATCACATAACAGGACTAAAAGTTACATTTTGTATACAAAAGTAAGCTGATGCTAGTTTTGGCAACAGAAACAAACAAAGTTGTAGAACCTTGATTTCTTCTGCACAGATAGACAATAAGAACACTATAAAGTTGGATTTATACTTGAATCTCTTCACTCTTCATTCCCTTTGAGAATGTTGTATCTGCAGAGAGGACATGTAGCATTCATCTTAAGCCATTTCATAATGCACGTGGAATGAAAATGCTGGTTTTAAGGAAGTGTGTGAATTGCTTAAACTTACAACAAAACTCCCACCAACTTAAACCTAACCTAACGTGGTTCTTTATTAGTTATTATCTAACAACTTCTTACTTAAAACATGTAGAATTCGATTATAAATCAATAAAAGAACAAGTAAGCAGATTTGATTCTTTCATCCAGTTAAGCAATTAAAATTGAATTGAACACTATCGTTCTAATCATTGAATCAACAAATTTATTTTTAACATAACTAAAACACCCTTATTCCATGTCTTTCTTTTATCTCTACCTCTGTTCTTTTTCTTTTTCTCCAATCACAAAATATCTTTCTTTTCTTCCTCTAACTCTGCTATCTTCCTTATCTCAAAGTTCTATTTTTCATGATCTTTGTGTTCTTCTTTTTCCCTTTACTTTTACCTCTATTTTTTTCTTCTAGTTCACTGTTTATATATTAGGCATAATCAATTAACAACTTCAATTAACAACCTTATCTCACATATACTTCTTTTATCTGTACCTCAATTATATTTCTCTTTCTCAAAGTTCTATATAAATCTTTGGGTCTATATTTCCTTTTCGTAATCTCTACCTCTATTTCTTTTCTTTTCCAATCCATTATTAAGTGTCATAATATCATCATTATTTCTTCTTCCAACTACTCTAATTAGTTCATGGTCGATCACCTCCTATTAAATCTCATCTTTGTAACTGCAATATATTTGTTTAATAATTTCCCATGATTCACACAGTTGATTAGTTAATCGAACAATGTTATGAGTCAATTATGAAACTCAATTCTAATTCTTATCTCTTGTCAACTTACAACATCCTCATGCAGAAGTATGCGTTCACTTGCCAAGTATCCACTGCTTGTTTCAACAGGAATCAGTTTCCCAGCTCCAACACCCTCCTTTTCACTTCTTGAAATCTGTACTTTGGAAGTACACTAAGATCTGCCTCTGATGCACCTTCTTACAAATTCACAAATCAAGCATAGGATCTTCAATTACGAACTTGAGAAATTCTAATACCAAGAGGCAGTTAAAAGAGATCTATTCACTAGGACTTGATCATCAATTTGAAGAAAATGCAAACCCCTTCATACCTGCCCCACAACAGCATAAAGAATCGCTATAATGCACGGTAAGCAGCAATAGAGTTCAATCCCAATCAAACATGCCAAAACAACACAAAAGATTGCAAAGAATACATCAAACGCCAGAAATACCACACATACTATTTTTAAACTTGCTGCAAATCTTAACGAAAACCTTTCAAAGAGGAATCTAAGAACTCAAAAAATAACGATCTCGAATCTTTTTTGTTGGGCTATAGAATTGATCAAACAACAAAACTTTTCAGGGCTCTTCATGAGAAAGAAGAATGACCCAGAGGAGGTGTGACTCGGACCTAGAGGAAGTATTTTTGCTTGAGTTGGATGAGAGTCTGGGTCGGGTCGGGGAAGATGAGTTTTGGAATTGGGAGGAGGCCTTACTCAAAATGCTCACGTCGTGGGTGGATTAGAGAGCTAGGAATGGGGCTAATGGATTTATAGATAGAAAGTTAAATATAGAGAGAAATGGAAATTTGTTAGGTTTTTCTTTTCTTCTACAGATCGAGAGAAGAGCAACGAGTGCTGCTTTTGTGCGAGGAAGCGAGAGAAGCGGGGAGGGAGAGAAGAGGGGCGAATGGCAAGACAACATATTAGGTATTTTTGCATCGTCTTTGTCTCGCCGAACCGGTCTAACCGGTTCGAACAAGCCGGTTTTCATACTGACAGGTTTTTAGTTAAAACCGAACCAGACCACTGACCGGTTCAGACTTTTTCCGGTTAAATTGGCCAGTCCAGTCCGGTTTTTAAAACCTTGCTTATCATTTGAGTTCTTTATTACTTAAAATTATTTTCAAAAGAATTAATTGCTACATTTCTTTTTAGTCATTTCTAACCCCCACTAAATGCACCGTCTAACTCTGCCCTAGTCCTATTAGTACTGTGTTAGTAACGGAAGAACTTTGCCCCAACTGAAAATTCAGTCTGGCTCTGCCCCCTGACTTTGGAGTTGTCATCTTATTGCATAGTTGACATTTCAACATCAGAAACATAAAGAGACTATTTATTGAACTATTGGTTTGAGTTGGATTAGAAACTTCACAGGGTGTGGAACTGCAATTAAAGGTCTGTAGTTGATTCTTATGCAGGAGAGGAAGGCATTATGAAAGTGAAGCTGCTCCGTATCCTTGTACACCTAGTATATGAACTTTTCAATCATTTTTATGGACATCTTAAGTTTCTCTTGACTTAGCCTTCTTGTTGTTTCGATATCTGCTTGGACTCTACAAAAAGAGTATGTATGCTCTTCAATTTCTCGCTTTTTTCTTCTTTTTCTTTGCATTTTTGTATTGGTGTGTTGCAAATGTTGCTTGTTCTTGACTTTTAGTTCTTGTCCCTTTGTCTCAATTGTAGGTGGCAAGCTGTAGCTACATGGACATGGGATGCACAGGATGAAACTTGTGGAATTTGTAGGATGGCCTTTGACGGCTGCTGTCCTGATTGCAAGTTTCCTGGTGATGACTGTCCGCTTAGTAAGTTACACTATTTTGTTTCCCCCCCCCCCCCGGTATCTCTTCTTCTTGTTAGCTTTTTGAGATTTGTGTATATACTGTTTGACAGCAATTGTTGAAAGCTTAATGCAGAAAAACTACAAGCATTATTCCCAAAATTGGTCCTTTTCTTCTTTTCCTTCCATGTTTCTGCTTTTCAGTTGTTTTGATTGTGTAGCTAATCGATTTTTAGATGTTCTATATATGAATCATCTTATCCGAGCATTTACCTAAGGCAACTTTTTATAACTTAAAACTGTTATGTGATAACGTTGTCTACATGTGTATCAAGTATGGTTACTGCTTAATTTACTTAGCTCAATTTATTCCCTTAACAAGTATCTACTTTTATGGCATCTTTCAACAATACTTGCAGAGTTATTTATCCTATTGATTAACTTAACTGTAGTGACAATTGCACGTTATGTGTAGTTATAACTCTTGTTTCTCAATTTTATGAATTATTTTGTTATTTTTTCCTGTGTAATTCAGATAAAAGGATTGGGTATTCGTAGGTGGGGATGATTATATATTGAACTGATGGCCTTAACGCAACATGTTCTCATAAACTGCAGTTTGGGGTGTGTGCAACCATGCCTTCCATCTCCATTGCATATTGAAGTGGGTGAATTCTCAAACATCTCAAGCTCATTGTCCCATGTGCCGGAGGGAGTGGCAGTTCAAAGGCTGAAGAGAACCAAACATTCATCATTTACTTTTGCTGTGTACCATGCATAACTTTTGGCTGCTTGTGCTTCGTATAGTTTGTCCATGCTATTAATGCTCGCATGACAATATAATTTGATATGTATAAGAGCAACAGCAAACATGTTATCGTACAACAAAAGGCAGTTCTAGGGGTCCCATGTACCTTGTATCAAAAGCAAAAAGACTAGTTCAATTCGCGTTATGATTGAGAGTAAGATGGTCAGCTTATACTTTGGGAGAAGAGCAGGACAGCTAATAAGAAGTTCAGTATTTGGTGGTTGCCACATACCACATTTTGTTCTGTTCTACGTTTAGTTGTTTGTTGCTGTTAATGGCAGCAGGTACCCCCAATTATTGAACTATTCAGCAGATAACATAAAATGCCGGGGGAGGGCAGTTGAGCCGTGTCACTCTTCCCCGACTGCGTAAATAACTTTTTGCCTATCGTAAAATCAGTAGTGTCCCAACTAATCCACTTTGTTTGCAGCTTAGCTCTTTCCTCGTATTTGGCTGGGAATGGAAATAGGGACAATTTCATTTAGTTTTCTAACTTGCTGTCTTCTTCCTAACGGGCATATGAAATCACCGGATTTTTGAACAGCGTCATCGTTTTGACTCATTCAAAAAGTTAATTTTTTATTATCATAATGTTGTTTTTTAATTCAAAGTAATAAGAACATTTTTAGACCTTAAGCTATCCTTAGTCACCTAATACCAGTACTATACTAATCCCTTGAAGGAGGCCAAAATGACTACGAAAAGATGGATGAATAAAGTAATCCATAAGGCAAGAATCCTAAATTATTGTTTGGAGGGACGATCATAGCTAATAATATTTTAATTTACCAACTCTCAAGTTATAAAATGTTAAAAGCACTAGACGTTATCACATGTTAGTTAGCTAAGTTGGCTATTTTAATGTTAGTGGTCGTTTTCATGTGCCCAGATTTCTGTCTATATATCTTGACTTTTGTGTATGGGAATCAGAAGTGCCAGACACTGAAACAACAAGTGAAAATGGGAAGGCTTGGCTGTTTTGGGGTACCAATGATTGTTCTTTTAGCGTTTATTGGGTCATCTGAGGCACAATTACAGCTAGGTTTTTACGCAAAGACCTGCCCAAAAGCGGAGAAGATTGTGCAAGACTTTGTTAACCAGCATATACACAATGCTCCATCACTAGCGGCTCCTATACTAAGAATGAACTTCCATGATTGTTTTGTGAGGGTATATATTTCTTGCTTTGTTCTCCTGGGTTGGCTTAGTGGTAAAACTTTTTTACGTTTTGCTTCTGCTCAGGGTTGTGATGGCTCTGTTCTTCTCAACTCAACATCAAGCACCCAGGCCGAGAAAACCGCGGCTCCAAATCTGACACTCAGAGGCTTTAACTTTATTGACAGAATCAAGAGCTTACTGGAAGCTGAATGCCCTGGTGTCGTCTCTTGCGCAGACATTATTGCTTTGACTGCAAGAGACTCCGTAGTAGCTACAGTAAGCTCTCAAGAACCGACACTTACATACATACTTACATAACAACAATACTGAGTATTGTTTACCATTTCAACAGGGTGGTCCATTCTGGCGAGTTCCCACCGGTAGACGAGATGGAAGAATATCAAATGCCACCGAGGCCTTGAACAACATCCCACCACCCACCAGCAACTTCTCCAATCTTCAGACACTTTTTTCCAATCAGGGTCTGGACTTGAAAGACTTGGTCCTGTTATCCGGTTAGTAATCTTATTGGTTTAAACCTTAGTAGATTTCAGACATAGATGAGAACTCGCAAATGAAACTGCAGGCGCCCACACCATTGGAGTGTCTCACTGTTCATCATTTACGGCTCGCCTGTACAATTTTACTGGTAGAGGTGATCAGGACCCTGCTCTTGACAGCGAATATGCAGCTAATCTTAAGGCAAGGAAGTGCAGAAGTCTCAATGATAATGTCACCATAGTAGAAATGGACCCCGGAAGTTTCAGAACTTTTGATCTTAGCTACTATAGACTGTTGCTGAAAAGACGAGGTCTATTCCAATCAGATGCAGCATTGACCACAAACTCCGCTACCTTGTCCTACATCAACCAACTGCTCCAGGGTTCACCGCAGAATTTCTTCGCTGAATTTGCCGCATCCATGGAGAAAATGACTCGAATCAACGTTAAAACAGGATCGGTTGGTGAGATCAGGAAGAATTGTGCGGTCGTGAATAGTTGAAAATTCAACGTAATGTTCTTAATAAATGTGTTTTGAGTGTGCATGCTAATCAATAATGGCAGGATATGAGTTCCAGGGGCTTGAAGTTATTTTTCCATCGTTCTTTAAAAGAAGGTGAAGCCTTGGGGATCGTTTTCTTTTGGAGATAAGACATAAATGTATGAAGGAATTATGTTTGCATCAGAGAACTTTTACCACATTAAGTTTGTATTTTGTTATTGTAATACCAAAAGAACCAATCTAAACATAGCTAATTATGCGTAAGTGCTTTAGTACACGTTGCCGCCTATATTATATTATAAAGTTGATTTGTTGACGTGTAGAAATAATCAGATAATATGGTCTAGCCATGTTACTTTCTGAGTGAAAGATTCTTCATTCTTGTAGTGCATGGTATGAAAGAGAAAAAGGAAATAAAGTATGGATAGAACATCACAACAGCGAAAAAGATACTCTTCCTATGAAGACTTTCGGAGGGAAAGAGATAGACGAGGACACAGCTTCTACCGACGCCTGCTTGCTTTCCCTGATATCGTTTTTGATATTTGTCTTCTAGTTTGTATACATATAAATCTGGCCTTTTTACCCCAAAAACAGCTCAGCTCGACAAGTCTACGAATACACTTCCAGTGACGTTTAATTTGACAAATCCTGTCCAGAAAAAAGAGTTCATCTAACCAGTTCTCATCTATGTAAGACTCACATAAATTTAACTGTTAAGAGGATGGGAACACCATTTTTAGCGCAGGTGTCGTTTGAGAAATGCATTCTTTTACACCTGACGTCTTTTCTGGCTCTTTTTTGCTCTTATGGTAGAAGAGAAAGAAATGGGAAAAACAAAAAATCCAGACTTGCACTGCAGCTTGATTTGTCCAATTTCGGATCTGTTAAACTTGGGCGGGTGAATAATGGCAAATGATGTGACATCAGTGCCAGACAGTCAAGCATTATTCAGGATGCTCAAACTGGAGAATTAGTCTAATGAGGTGACATGTACTAGAAGACTTAGCACAAAAGCAATTTACTGCATGCCTTTCTCCCATAGAAGATTCAGAATTGCCAAGTTACATATAAGCCTGGCCTTTTTAACCCACAAACAGCTCAGCTCGACAAGACTACGAATACACTTCCAGTGACGCTTAATTTGACAAATCTGTTCAGAAAAATCGAGAAGTAACAGTTCTCTATTTCAGTTCTTCTGTTTCACGCAAATGAACTGATTACATGTACTTCTCCCACAGAAGATTCAGAATTACCAAGTTACTCTTCAAATTGGACAAGATCATTTTTTGTTTATGTTTCTTAAATTCTATTAAAGAAAGAAGTTCTGGTCCCCTTGTCGAGTATCATCCTCTCTTTTTTTTCTTTTGTAATTTTATATAAGTGCAACTTTCACCTTTGTATATAGTTACAAGAAGAAACTAAGGAAACCCTCTCCCTAGTCCCTGTGTGCCCCTAGACGCATGCAAGATGTTAACACCCCCCATCCAAACCTAGGCATGGCCCCTTAATATATAAAATGCACCTAGGTCCTAGACAGAAGCCGTAGGCTAAGAGTTGGTATGAACATTAATTAATTACCAGAATCTCATACTGTTCGAGGAGCATTTCAAACTTATACTTGCACAGTCAAAAGGAAGACTGATCTTTGCTGATAAGATATGTTGGGACACTTGGCGATACTGTAAACATCCGGTTCCTTGATTTTTCCTCCAAGCTTGCCCATGAAGCTTCTGCCAGCTGTGACTAAACTGGGGAGCTTTAGAAAAGTTTGTACACCTTAGAAACGGCTAGTAGGAGGAATCATGCACGAAAGCATCATGAACAAATACATTTATTGGATTTATTCTTATATAAATCTGAATACTTCCATAGTCTCCATTGGACGCACTGATTAGGCAGCCAACAGGTAAATGATTAGATCCGAAATCAGGCCTTGGTGTGAAATTCTGGACAGTACTGCAATATTCCCACTTTTAAAAAATTCTTTAACTTTTAAAATTTTTCAAAAAAATTATTTATAATATTTAATTTTTAAGAAACTTTTCTCTAATTTTTTGTTAAAAATAATAAAAATATATAGTATAAATAATATACATTTTCTACTTAAATATTGCTGATATGATGGTTCAATTTAATTTTTAAATTCAATTAGATTTAAATTAATAATTTAAAATAATTATAATAAATTATTGATTTAAGTACAACATAATTAAATTTAAGATTTAAAATAGATGGTTTATATACGATATGTGTAACTATACTTTTTTAAAAATTAAAATTTATTCTTTCAAAGATTTTAAAAATTAAATACTTTTTTAAATTAATCATCTCTATCTTTTGAAGATATGAAGCGAAAATGAAAACAATTCATCACCTAAAAGTAAAATGATCACAAAGACTTATCATTTCTTTTTTGATAGAAATTGACTTTTGTGATTAAATTTCAATTCTGCTTATCTGTTGACGTTTATCTGTGCAGCTGTCTTGTGGTTTACTATTTAATTTGCTGAAGCTTTTCGAGCAAAATTAGCCATGCAACTTAATAATTTAAAAAAAAAAACTCTTAAAGATAATTTTAACTTATTAATAATTAATATCAAATAATTAAATAATATATATTTAGTTGCTAGTAAATTATATTATGAAAAAACCGTAAACAAAATTTTTTTTTAATGATTTTCATAAGTTATAAAAACTAAAGGAAACCAAAACTAAAAACAAAAACAAAAAAAAATTCAAGTAAACATATTCTTTATTAATCTAACTTAAACATTATTTTAATAATTCGTATAATTATTCCAAAGTTTGTAATCTATTAAATAAGCATTTTTAAATACGATTGTCCTTTACGAATATGACCATATATCTCACAGTTTCTTTTAAAATATGGCACAATCTTAGAATATGTTCGTGTCCCAAATTGTATACTTTCTTCTCTACGTACATGGACATGAGATATAACATGCCTGTGTCCTAAATCATATCTTCTTAAAAAATCCTCTAGCACACCAAGATGCACATGTCTTCAACCTATGACTTTACCTTTATATTTTGGAGAGGAGTATGCTCCGACACACAATTATATGTCAAGCCGTATTCACCCAAAGATTACTGAGAAACACTTATGTTCTTCCCGATACTCAAAGATTGTACCCCATATATATAAACCATACACAACAATCTTCATCTTAAAAAATATACTATTTATAGGTTGAGTTGTAACCATGTCTAACACCTTGATACATTAATCAAGTCTAAATAATGTTTTAACTTTTTTATGGTAACTAACTTTTATCAAGATGTCAACTATATTCCCAAAAGTGTAAACCTTTTCCAACAAGATCTTTTTAGATGCATTCAATTTCTTAACTTGATGAAACATCACATTCACGCTCATTTTTTGTCTTTCTCCCAACTTTCTTTAGTTCTCTAAAAAGTAGTTAGATCTCTATTATTAATGGTAATAGTATACATGACTAAGTCTTCCTAATTGTATCTCTTTGGAAACTTGATGGTTTGTCTTTCTCTATTTGTAACTATATCTGGTTGATACTTTCTTCTGAACATTGTTCTATCTCCCCATATAGAATTTCTAGCTCCTTTAACATCTATTCTACATTGTTCTAATTTCACTTATACCACTTTTAAACCATTATTGCTTACTATTGATCTTAGCAAGTCCTTTTCATATATTTGCCTCAACGTATGCCTCTTCCCAAACATTATATTATTGAAAGTTATAATAAACTTGTTTACTAAGTGCATGAAACTTGTAAAAGTTTAACTACTATAATTTAACACCTTCAACAAACTTCCTTTATGAAATTCAGACATTCCTTGTTCATCGAGATGAATAGCCACATCTTTCATAAGAAAGAGGTAAAGAACAAAATAGAATTATTGCTTTATCCTCATTTGCATTAATCTCCTTGAACCTCAATAGATCATCGACCATATGATTGAAAATTTTGATAGGTTATTCTAGATATGTTCCTTCCTATATTATAGTCTCTACTTCAAATAGAACTTTATTGTGAAAGACTTTAACATATCAACTTACTTCTTCCATATTTTTATAAGAGATATAATTTCCAAGACATGGTACTTGACCTTGTTTGCTAGAAAAGTTTGTCACAGTCCAAAATTTCTAGTTTTATTGAACTTCCCCATTATAAACATTACGCCAAAGTCATTATTTCCTTAATTATGCTCCAATACTACTTGTTAAGGAATAAGGTGTAGTAAGAATATAATAGAAAGGAAAAAGGAAAGAGAATATAAACAACAAAAAAGGGATGAGTAAGAGGCTCCTTCATCTCTCTAAGCTTTCTCCTTCATTTTTTCATGGATTCTTTACCCTTTCCAGCCTCTGACCTTTGCGTGTCATTTTTGTTTCACTTCCCCTTTGTTTCATCCAACGCTATCACTTATACCCTCTCTTTCCTTTTTTGCTTGATTGCCATGACCAGGGGCACTTTTGTCTTTCCTTATTTATTTTTTCTTCTCGCCTTGGCTTTCTTTGCTATTCGTGGCAACTACCTTTAACCTGGAAATAAGTTGTGGAGGATAACTTGAATACTTTCCTATTTTATAGCCCTCCTTTGAACTTAAAGGAAAGTTGATAGTGACTCTAAGCATCAACATTTTACAAGAAGGCACAAGGACATGTGATGTGGCGATTGCAGGTTTCTTCATAGATAAAATCCTTCTTTCCCTGTGATACAAGCATAGACTCAGAAAAATTGGAAAGGTAGAGACAACACAAGAGGTAATGTTAACTGAGAATGATAATATAATATTTACCTTCAAATCAAAAGGTGATAGAAGAAGGCCCTTGGCACATCTCATAGCTGCCTCCATTTCTTCAGAACTAGTAATCTGGTATGGAAATAGAAAAAATCAGATTAAATAACATTCTTTTATGGGTGAACATATATAATATTTCTTTGGAATATTGGACAACAAAAGGTTTAAGATGCTAGTAAATTATTTGGGAAAGCCATTTTGCATGGATGAAAATATTGCTTTGAGGAAACGTGTAGGCTTTGTTAGATTATGTGTGAGTATGGACATTTTTAAGGAAATGAAAGATAATATTCCTATACTAAGGTTGACAAATGGGAATTCTCTCAGATAAGACAAAGTGATTGTTATTTATCAATAGAAATCATCCGTAAAAGTACGAGGTAAACGATAGAAACCAACTGGTACAGTTTTCATGAGGGGAGACTATTGGGAGCTAATGGGGTTAAAGGTAGCCAATACAAGAGTGAACAATGCATTAATGGAAATGAAAAACCTGATAGGGATCCTAGAGGATCAGGGAGCTTGGATAAAGTGAAAAAAGTTCAAAATAATGAAAATGAGAGTAAGAAAAAGGAACCTATACCAAACCCCATACAACCATTGAAGATCACCAATAAATGTTAATAGAAGTAGGAAATTTGATAAGGAATCAGAGGGCTAATGAGAGTTTGGATAAGGTGAATAATATTTATCATAAAGAGAATAGGAGTGTGAAAAATGAAGTATCTCTAAATTTTTATAATAATGAAGATCAACATCAAGTAGATCTTTTGCAGTAGTTAGAAGATCAGCAAAAAGGGGACAATCAAAAGGAGAAGTTTGAAAAAGTTCTATCTAAGAAAAGTAATAGGAGTAGCAGGGGGACTCAGAAGGTAAAAGCATTACTACATGACTATTCTAGTCTGGAATGTAAGAAAATTAAACAACCCTTTAAAGCTTAATGCTTTAAGCAGTTTTGTTTGAAATGAGAAACCTATGTTATTTTGTTCATTGGAAAGGTCAAAACATTTACGCATTACACATACCTAAATGTTTTGTTGATTTCTTTAAGTAGAGAACCCTTATCGTTTAAAATAACCAATCGGCTAAAAAATAGCTGATTGGAGTGTAACCAAATGGGGCCAAATCTGTTTATAGTTTGTACATGTTACTAATATTTGTTATAGTAATAAAGTTAAATGGTTATGTTAGGTTCGTAACAAAATTTATATTATATCTGTATTTTTTTGGGAGTTACCTGTTTTTTCTTTCTTTGTGTACCCTAACTGACAACTGTTACATCACCCACTGATACCCCAAGATCTTCTGTTATTAATTATTCCAAAATTTGGAAATTCCCATGACATCGTAAATAAAGAAACCTTCAAAATAAAGTTTGCTTGCCTTACTTATATTAGAGAGAATCAAATCCCTTCTTTACGGTGAAATGAAGCTTTCACTTTTATTTTGGTAGCCTGTAAAGTTACTAGACATTGTCTTAATCAAATAAAAGTATGCATATCTAGCCAGGATATCATAGATCTTCATTTCTTCATTACAAGTACTGTTCCGCTTGTTTCTTTCTAAATATCAGTTCATTACCTGCATGCTTTATGCTTCGTCTCTTCTGTCAACTTCTGATTGTAACAATTTATCCTTTATCAGTTTTACAATGCTTATATATAATATTTGTATAAAGCTATTAAATTATGGGAAAGAGGAAACCGCGGTTGAGCATGACCATAAAAAACATGTTCGTAAGGGGAGCAGGTGAAGAAGTGTTTACTATGCTCCTGTTCTTGTACGTAGCTATGCAAACATAGACGGGAAAAAAATAAAATACTATCCACAAAGTCCTCACGCAAGAATTGTTACGCCTGCACGTGCTGACGTAATGATATTAAATCACTTCTGAGATACGTATGTGTCAATTCAAGAACGGTAACAGAAGATCTCGCGTCGAATTATGCTTCTTTAATAGTAATCAACAGGCTACGGTATTTAGTCAGATCGGACTTCAATTGGTGAATAGCACTTTCAAATACTTAGGAAGGGCTTGTTTGGTGGGTATAAAAAAAAGGGAACGAGTATGGAATGAAAGATTAAGTTTAATAAGGGGGTATCATTATAGAGTTATTATTTTCATTACCCATTTTTAGGTAATACCCCATTCCCCTCCTAATATAGAAGAATGAGTATCATTAT
>JAOQMP010000009.1:1666440-1682583 GCA_027563575.1 Erythroxylum pedicellare
TTACAAACCAACCACTATCTATGGTAATGGTAATCATTCCTTCCTCTTAACCAACCATCATAATTATAATGATAATACCCATTCTCATTCCTTACTATATTTATTCTCATTCCTATTACCATTCCCCTGTACGAACTAACCGCCTTCTTAATTGTAAATTAAGATCATGAAAAATGAAGCAATCCTTTAAAGCATGTAATAATATGTTTTTTTTTCTACAAGACAAATTCACTTCTAATATCCATGGTGGTGTTAATGGAGATCAAAATCTGCAACGTAACACATAATGGTACTTTAGTTATGTATCTCGAATTGAACGTAAAAAGGCAAGAAACAAAAAAATGCAGAAAATATCTAATTTCGGTCTTCATAACTTCAAACGAGCTTTCTAAAGTTGAAACAAGCGCGAATCTATCGTTGCCTTCACGAGAACTGCTCTCCGAAACGTGGATAAGATCTTTCTATAGTTTTCTCAAAACGTAAGTTTGCTTAATCGATCAAAGAATCCTTATGCTTACGATTGATATGAGCAACTGCAAGAGACTTTAACTTATATATATATCTATATCTTCTATATCGAGCTCCCTCATTACAGGCCTAATATAGATTCAGTTTATACTGATTGAGATCTATTTTTTACCCAAACTTTGACCCATTAATTTAAATTATTTATTGGGTCACTTTATTATCTTTATCTAAATTAAATTACATAACTTAATTGATAAGTTATTAAAAAACTAAAATATGTAATTAATAATTATCTAATTTTATTAAAAAAATGACAAAATTATCTAACGTCCGGAGTTTGTGTAGTCTTTTTATAATCAAACCGCGTGCCTTCATTTCTGAGAAATTTTAGTTGGATCTGAAGTGTCAGAAAAACTTTGAACTTAATACTTCAGTTTTTCCCACGAGAGACGATACCTGTCGTAGCCCATGTCATATTTGTTTCAACGCCTACCTTATGACAAAAAGAACTCTGAACCATACCCTCAAGATTGTTTTGAAAGCTGGATGCGATGCCTTCTAATGTGCGATTTCCCCCTCCAGTGCTTTTTATATTGGACAATTATAGTCATGCCTGTTCCGGTAATTAATAACGGGACCATATCCTTTGGCCCAAGTATTCTGGCCCTACCCTGTGCCAGAGAATCTAGGCCATCCATTTAAGTGGGTCCCATTTAAATGGATGGCCTAGATCCTCTGGCACAGGGTAGGGCCAGAGTACCTGAACCAGAGGATACCCTGTGCCAGAGGATCTGAAGGCATTAATAACCATGCAAATATGTACGGAAGCAATCATATGATCACCATTTCTTTTTGAATTTCATATGTCCGAATTATCTTATTATTCCAAATAGTTAGGTATTATTTATATTAAAACAATTTAAATGTTATTAACAAAGTATCTAAAAAAAGAGAAATAATTTAAAGTACAAAAATAAATATTAGAATATATGAAAATTATAACAAATTAAAATATGACTGTAATTAGTTTGATCACATATAAATAATAATCCATTTTCTTATTCAACATATGAAGAAACAAATTCAAGTATTCAAAGATAAAGTTTGAGAACACCGACCTTAAAGAATCTTATAGATATAGTTAGAAACTCTTTCAATTGTAACCCCTCTTTCCTTTACACGTAATAATATTTTATGTCTTATTTCTTGTATTCTTAATTAAGCTCCAATCTTGTTCTATCAGCTTAATTATTCTAACAAGTGGTATCAAAGCTAAGTTATGGTATATATATTTACTTATTATAGACTTTGTAGTTATCATTATAAGTGGCTTCTCCACATCAAAAAATAAGATAGATATTATTCATTCTTTAAAGGTACTGGATAATATTCACCCATATGAGTATTATTTACATTAAATAGTGTAAGTTATTTCTCTTAACTTAAGTTAGCTCAAGATAGAAGCAATGCCAACAAAATTTAAGATTGAAAAGTTCAATATGAATAATTTCTTGATATGGAAGTTGAAGATGAAGATATCCTCACAACGGATAATTAATTTGCAACCATTAAAGAAAAGGTTGATGAACTTCATAGATAACATCAAATGGAATAAAATGGATGTGAAATGTTGTTACAAATGTTTATCTAACTTTAGCTGATGAAGTTTTTCCAAGCATAGAGGGGAAGGAAAAAAAAGCAAAAGATCATGTGAGATCACCTCTTGAAGCCATATGAGGTCAAGTTACACCATAGCAAAAGTTTCTTTAAAAGAAAACTTTACGCTCTTTAGATGTTAAAATCTACTTGGTGACCAAACATATAAAAAATTCGACTTCTACTATACTCTCTCAGCTCACATTTTAGGGTTATAAAATAAAGCCATAAGAACGTACCAAACTTCTACTTCAAAGTTCATCTTGTGATCCACTCGTATTTAATTTAATCACTATCCTTCTTATAGAATATCCTAGTCTTCAATGATATTACAACCGTAGTTCCAGAAAAAGAAGGTCGATATAAGAATAAGGAATATTAATATTCTAGTTCACAATAAGTTAAAGATTTGATAGTGATAAAAGGAAGATTAACAAAATCTGGCTTAGGTGGGAGCCAAAATCGTAATAAATCAAAATTATGAAGGAAGAAACAAGTAAAATGCTATATTTATGGCAAGAAAGGGCACTTGGAAAAGGATTGTTGGAATATAAATTAAAAAATTTAATCCTTAATAAAATTTTACATGTATTTTAGATTATGTCATTGCTTTATATTGTGAAGTAGCAATAAAAATTGAAAGTAGGTACAAACTATTTGATGTATGACTTCTCAATTTAGGAGCTACTTTTTGCATGATCTCTAAAAGAGAATGATTCAATCGTTTTGAAAATATCTCAAGAAGATCGACATACAGTTAAAACGATTATCCTCTGAAGGTTGTTGATATTGGAGCTATCAAGTTAAAGATGTATGATGATTCAATTTGTATTCTTTCGGAGGTATAACATATGGAGAGTTAATTTTTTTAAATCTTTAGGATGAGTAGATTATCTTGGATGTAAAATAGAAATTATCAATAAAATTTTGAAGATAATTCAAAGTATAATTGTACTTATAAAGGGAGAAAAGATAAGTATAAAAATAAACAAAATTGTTCTTGAATTGATCACTTTAATATGTGACAAAGCACCAATCTCATCCATATGAGGAGTAAAGTACTTTATCTCTTTCAATGATATTTATTCCAAGATGTGTTAAGTGTACCATATTAACAGAAAAGAAAGATAACATTGGAACTTGAAAATTAATCTGTTTTTGAATCATAGGGAGCAAATAATCGAAAATATGATAGATGTCTTCTCAATCTTTAAAGTTTTCAAACTACACATTAAACTTAGTTCTGGTAGAAAGATCAAGTTCTTAAAGATAGATAATAGAGAAGAATATATGGACAATAAATTTAATGCATTTTGTAAGCAAGAAGGCATAAAAAATAGTTCGCTATTATAAAAAAATCCTCAGTTACATAGAATGTTAGAGCAAATGAACAAAACTTTGTTAGAAAGAATAGGAGCAATGTTGAGAGATACAAGTCTAAAAAAACTTTTTAGGTAGAATTAGTCAACACTATGTATAATTAGTCAACACTGCCTATTATGTAGTGGATCAAATTCCATCAACTGTAATTAAGTTGAAGATGCCAATAGAGATATGACTAGAAAGCCAATGGGTTATTTTAGCATCTATATATTAATAGCCTTATGTACATAGTATATAATGTCAAAGAAACCACAAGCTTGGATTTAAAATCTAAAATATGCTTATTTTTAAGATATACTGATAGAGTGAAGGAGTACTGCCTATGGGATCCCATTACTTACAGGTTATTATTAGCAGGAATGTCACCTTTACAGAAGATGAATTACAACAGAAAGAAGAAGATAACGTTACTTCTAAAAAAAATAGAGACTATGATTCATATGGAAAAATAATTTCAACAAAATGCTTCTTTTGAAGCAGTATTAGAGCAAGATTTTCAAGAATTAGTTTATTTTAGAACTCCAGAAGTTCTTCAATCAAATCATAGAAAAGACTACTAAATTGGTAGTCATATTTTATAATAGTGGGGATAGGGAGTCATTAACTATCTAAGAAGCACTAAATGATCTCGTGCCTTTTAGTTGGTGATATTAATAAGGAAAAGTTGAAGTTCTTCATAAAAATATTACTTGGGAACTTGAATGGGCCTTTAGTGTTACCTCCTAATCCTTATCGTGATTCATTAATTTTGGCCTCCATATTAAATCCCTACCTACCCAAAATTCGAGGCCTAACTGCTTATTAGTCATTTCTAGTACATGAATCCTCTCTTTTAAAAGGAGGGACATATCTTTTGTCTATAGAGGAAGCAACTAGAAGGCAACTGTACTCTCTAACTTCCATCACATTTGGAACAATATGTCCCCAAGTCATTCAAAGATTCGCTTTTCTAAAGTAGGAGAATTATGCCTAGCAATCTGTACTAGAACAACATATAGTTTGTCAACATTCTCTATTGTTATCTTAATTGCCTCTGTTGTAGAGGCTGTATTGGACTTCAATTATGAAATTTTGTTTACGTGAACAACGTCATTTGATTGCGAATATTTTAGATTATTGTCAATAGGATGAGGCTGCCTTATTGAGATTCTCAACTATTTGGGATACAAAACCTTCGTTCTTTACTATTGTAAAGACTTCTTCTTTCCTTGTACATGACATCAGATCCCACTAGGTGTGTCAAAGTGTTGGTGTCAAACTGGAATTTGGGCATGCTGGGAAAATATTCTCTTAGAATTTATACACAACTTCTTCTCAGTGATATAAGTGGGCTTCAGAAAAATTAAAAGATGAAATTCTATTAACTTCAGTCTAAGAATCTCTCTTTTAACTTTTTAACTTCTAAGCCACTTCTCACGTTCGCTATCGTGTCTATTGCCTATTCCGAACATGTTCATTCTCTACGTTTTGGACTTCCTCCATCTATGAATTCTCTAGTTAAACATTTACTAGACTTTTATGTTTTGGGCTTGTTTTATTTGTATTGTGGATTTCTTTTTAGCCTGTTAACAGTTGATGATTGTTGAAAGAAATATTGAGGGAAATTGAGATTTAAATTATTTGCGCACTGTTGTTTTATACGTCTTTACCCCTTGATAGTAGTGATATGGGTATTGTTTCGTATTAGCCTAAACCTGTTGCAAGGTACTATACTAGTATTACCCCTTTTGGTACCAAGGTACTGGCCGATATTTGAAATATTGGTAAACTATTGGACAGTACCGTAAAATTTCATAAGTATAGGAACTAAATAGCAAAATTTTAAAATAAAATCAATCCCCCGACTCTGTCATTTCTTTCTCACTCTCTCACACGCATGCCACTCTCTGTCTCACTCTTACCGTTGCTCATTGCTACCGTACCTCCCCCTCGGCTACCCCACTGCAGTCTCAACCGCACCTCACCATGCTTCTTCTCCTTCTCCTCTTCGGCTCCACCTGCTGCTAACTTGATCCTTCTCCTCCTCAGCTCCACCATCGATGCTTGTCCTACCTCCTACTCATCTTCCTCAAAAACTAGATCTGGTTTTCACCCAACCAGAATCTAACCCACCAAAAACCCAACCTGACAATTTGTGACTTTTTTGGTGTGCTTTAGATTTTTCTGCTCCTAAATTTGAATTGCATTTGTGAATTGTGATTGTGAGGTTGTTAATGGTTCGAAGTTAGTGAATTTTGTGAATGGTTGGAGGAAGCTAGAATTTGATTGTTATGATTTGTGCATGGTTGGGTTTGGATTTGAATGGAATGGATGAAGTGTGTTGTTTATCTATTGATTGTTGCTATTTTGTTTATCTGTTTAGTTTGAAAATTGGAAGTTCATAATAAGTCATGACCTCATTATTTGGAATTCGATTGGATTAGATTATTACAATTTACAATTACAACCAAACTATAAATAAAATAGATAACAAATAAAATGAAATTAAGCCTATTTATATAATTTCAATTTGATTTAAATTATTTGGGCAAATTTAGTGTACACATGAAGAATTTTTTATTGATTTTTTTCAAATTTAATTCAATTTTAAAATTGAATTTTAACTTTAATTTAGATTAGTTTGAATCTTTTCTTAATTCATGATTTAAGAAATTATGTTTTTATAATAGTTGAAGATGATATATGATAAAATTTATTTTGAATACAAATATGAATTAATAATTAAATTTAATTTACTAATTTCAAAAATAATGAATTAAAGTTATTTGGGTATTTATGTTTCCAATCTAGTATTTGAATATGACACACGAGATATCTACCCACTCACAATTATTTTTTATATAATACGTCATATAACAAACTAAATTATAAGACTAATTTGAAATCAACATTCATGTTCATAAGTAGGTGATATGGTTATATAAATGAATAAATTAATACAAAATGAGTTATATTATATATGATACACATGTATTATTTATATATGAATAATTGAAAATTATTTATATTTCATATTAATTATGATAATTATTTATTATTATGAGTTTTGAAGATAAAGTTGATGTAAACTTATAAAGTATATAGTAGACAATGCACTATTTTGCAATTTTAAAAAAATTTCAAGAACTATTTTATAAATTTAAAAATTTATCTCAAATAATTCTCGATATTAATAAATATCAGTATAATCTTATATGAGAACCTAATCCAATATTATAATTGATAAGGTATTTAATTGATAGCAGACTCGCAAACATATTATTAATGACTCGCCCTGTTATCGTGCAATTCGCCAAGCTTTAAGATGAAAAGGAAATGTAGTTTCTAGACCCCTAGATCAACGTTACCGCCCCATTATCTTTATTTCAGAAGCGCGGGCCCAAATGTAGCTCGTAGATATTAAATTAACATGCAATTATGCAAAAGATTATATAAGCCAACGAATAGAATATAGACATTATCTGGCAATCCTCAACAGAAAGGAGATGTAGTTTCGCTTTGTACCAGTTGTTTTATCCTACTGCATATGAGCTTACGCTGAGTGTCCGTTCTTTGATAAATTTAATCAAAACAATCTTTTTATCTATACAGCTTAACACAAACAAAAGGACAAGGACAAGTACTCTTTCCACGCAATGCTAACTCTTGTTAAGATTAAAGTTGCCATTATTCTAATTTCTTTCGGCACAACCTCACAAAACCCAATGTGAAGAACACTTTTAAATCAATATTGATGTTAAGTCTAAGAGTACAAGCTCATAAGATGAATGATGCAAATATTTTTAATTAAACATATTTTATAAATATATATGCTTATGCTATTATTACTATATCAATATTGATAAATTGTATTTAAGCTTTGTTATTGCATCTAAGTAGAAACTATGTAAATTTCTTGTTCTTATTCTTTCTTTTTAAAAAGTTAGATTACTATCTTTTATCATTATAACAAGCATGATTGGAAGTTCCAGTATCTCTTGTCTCTTCATAGTCCCAATCTCTTACAACCAAATATAATACGAACACACCAGTTTAAGATCATGTCAACTATCATGCAGCTGGAAGCCGCCTATCTTGCTAGCAACACCAATGAAAGTTAAAATTTCTTTCCGCATCAATAACTAACATGTGGTTCTACGTAGTAAATTACTTATTTTACAAGATGATCATGACAGTTTGATTCATACCCACTTCGAAGGAAAACTTTAAGAGTATGAGTTGTAAAGTTTAAGTTGATGGGTGAGATTTATTCAAAAATTACATATTATTTTAACATATTTTCTTTCATCATGTGTGGATAAACACGTATCATAGATTTACTAACAAATACAACATACTAGAAAAAAACTAGGATAGTGCAATTTGAACTCAAAACCTAGAATCCAAAAGTTGTTGATTTTGACAAGGGTGTTGGAAAGGTGAAAAGCCCGTCAACTTTTCATCTAAACTACCTCAACTTTTACAGTGGTCATAGTTAGGATGATAAATTAAACTTAATGGAATAGTTCAAAAGATTTTATCTAGCATCACTTTACTTACTACTCCAACGTACGTAATGTTCTCTATATTACTACTTATTTATTGTTAGTTTAAACATCGTGATAACATAATACTCTATTGTTTTTTTTGGTAAATCAGTAACTTCATAAAGAATAAAGAGTTATGTGCAAACAAGAGATACCATAGGTAATCTCTTAACATGCAAAATATATAATGGCGAGCAACTAACTACCCTACCATCAATCGCCTCTCCTAAGTGTAAAACAAAGAGAAGAGAGAGAGTTTGAAGAATTTTTGTATATCAGTATTTGATAAAGGCAGAGAGCGCCTTCTTATGTGCAGTCCTATTTTCCTTGTATACAAGCCTGTAATTAGGCCTAAATGAAAGGTAATTAACAAGCCTAAAATCAAGTCTATAATACAGCTAAGATTCTAAATAATGAATGAGAATTTTTAGTACATTCCATAGACGATATTCATATCAGTAAACGATACTCATATCAGTAACAATGACAATCTATTACAGCATGCTTTATCTGTTCATGAAAGATGGGATTGTTGGTTCTGTGAAAAGCTACTTGATTGTTGCATTACAAAGTTTCTAGATGAGAAGAAATGCCTAATCCTTGTACCAGGTCATGTAACCAAGTGAGTTAACTGTCAACATTAGCCATTGCGCGATACTTAGCTTCGGCAGATGAACGAGATAATGTGGTCTTCTTTTTTTGTGCAGTAGGAGATTAGGCTATGACCAAGAAAGTGGTGGATCGTAGAGAGGTAGGACAAGCAGTCCAGTCTGTGTGACAATATGCATGCAAGTGTAGAGATGAATCTAAAGATAATAGATGCCATAAGGGGTTGCTTTAATATATCGCAATACTCGAAGGGCTATTTTCCAATGTGTATTGCAAGGCTTAGCCATAATTGAGAAAGCAAATTCATAGTGTAAGAGATGTTTGGATGCATTATCGTGAGATAAAGCAAACGGCTGACAAGGAGCCGGTATGGATCAGGTGTTGGACAATTTTGTCATTTCCTATAAATTTGGACAATTATTAATTACATTTTTTAGTTTTTAAATAAATTATCAATTAAGTTGCATAATTTGATCCATATAAAAATAATAAAGTGGCCGAATAAATGATCTAAATTAATGGGTCGAAGTCTGGGTAAAAAATGGATCCCAATTAGTATGGATCAGACTTATATCGGTCTTGTGATTGGGAAGCCCGATATGAAAGCTATATAAAATTTAAGATCTTCTGTAGTTACTCATATTAATCATAAACATAAGGATTCTCTTACCCGTCAAAAGAGGTTACGTATTGAGAAAACTGTAGAAATACCTAAACCTCGTGTCGAGAAACACTTTTCATAAAGGTCCCGGGAGATTTGTGATCGTTTGGAGTTCGGAATCAGCATCAGCATCAGAATCAGAGATGGAACTGAAATCAGGTATTCCACATTACCTTCACCTTTTATCCTCTCATGTTAATTCTGGGTATATAATAAGGCCTGTACTAGGTATTACATGTGGTATTAGAGCGGTTATGTGATCAAATTGCTAGAAACGAAGGCTTTTTGATTTTTCATCTCATATGATTTTCCTCAGTGTTTGATTCGTTTTTCAGTCTTTTTACATATATAATTATGTAAAATTGTTATACATAAAATTAGCTATGAAAAACAGGTCAAAAACGAGCCGAACGGAGTTAAAAAGGACATCTTGGTATGCTGGAAATCGCCTCCGGCATCAGTAGACAGAGGAGAAGTTTGCACGTGCTTGACATAGCGACAATAGTTACGAGTAGCAGTGTATGGTTGGCACATACAATGCACGCCAATCGTGAGCCAACATGTCGCTCCAGCGAGCGACGGACGTATATCGCGCATGCAACGGACCCGCGATCTGTGACTCGCGAGTGTGGGACGGCATGCGTGTGCCACACATGCGGCACATTCATCCTTAAACGTGGCACGTTGGATGGGTGACACGTGGCGGTGAGTGCGATGCACACGCCGTATAGTACGTGTGTGTTTGCGATTGGGAAGTGAGTGACGCGCACGCGCCAAACACATCTGACGTAAGTTGGCACGGGAGTGTGTAGCACATGCACCACGTCAACGGCTGACGTCAGCTACAATATTTTTTGAAAAAAACAAAAATTTCAGATTTTTCGTAAGGGTGCCCCAGGGTGTTTTGGATCAGTTTTCGAGTCTGGAAAATTTATAAAGTAAGTTTTTTCCATTTATTACATTAGTAATAAATTAAAGTTTCACTCCAAAAAAAAGGAATTAAGGTATTCTGAATCCAATTTCGAGTAAATTTTCATGCTTTGGACATCACATAAGGGAGATACTTCAAGTTCTTGTGTCTCAGGTCTTATGCTCAGTGTTTGGGATTGCATGATAGTCAATCGGAAGAGGAATTAAGACATTCTAAAGCCATTTTTGAGTAAATTTTCGTACAATGAACTTGTCATAAGGGAGATACATGAGGTTTTCGTGTCTCGGGTAGTCGGTTAAGTATACAGTGAAGCACGATAGTCACTCTACTTTTACGAAAGTCTCAACATCAGATGGCTATCAAAATCGCTTTCTTGTGTAAAGACCTTTATGAAGTGGTCTATATAGTACAACTTGAAAGATTTCAAGATCCAGATAAAATTGACAGGATTTGCATGTTATGCAGATCAATATATGGTTTATATCAAATCTCCTAAAAGTGATACCTTACAATTGATGAGGTTATGACCTCTTTCAACCTTATGGAAAATAAAATTAAAAGATGCTTATAATATGAGGTCAAGGGGAGCAAAGTTATCTTCCTATTACTACATGTGGATAATATATTGTTCACGTTAAATTACTTGACCATGTTGTATGAGGTTAAGCAACTTTTGGTCATGAAGTTTGACATGAAGGGCCTTGGTATAAGGTCTTCTGTCTTAAGTATTTAGATTCACCAAGATAGATCTCAACATTCATCAGACCTCTTATAGAATGGATACATTGAATATATGTTACAAAGGTTTAATACAATTAACAGTAAATCTGTTGTAGCATTTATCTCTCATAGTGAGAGATAATCTTTGGTATAATATCCAAATAATAAAGTAAAGAAAGAGGTTATGAGGAATGTTTCGTATTCTAGTATGGTTGATAGCCTAATGTATGCTCGGCTATGTATTAGGTAGGACATTGTATTCATTGTTTGACTATTTGGTCAATATCTGGTTTATCCAATTGTAGACCATTGGAATGCAGTCTAGCAAGTATTGAGATACTAAAGGGAATTAAGGATTATATGTTGTCATATTGAAAAGTCAACAGACTAAACCTCGTAAGGAATTCAGATTTAGATTTTAGCTATGTGTCTGCATAATTGAAAGTTCACTTAAGGTTATAGTTTTAAGTTTGCAGATGGTACAATATCGTGGAAGTGTGTCAAGAAGACATGGGTAACTTCATCGACTATGCATGCTATGGGGTTGCTTCATAGACAGTTTAGCTGAGAAACTTGATTTTTGAGTTGTCTGTGGTTGATTCAGTGGCTAGACCTATTCGGTTGTCTTGTGTTAATCTTCTTACTATGTTGTTTAATAACAACAAAGAATATCACAGGGTCTTAGCATTTAAAGGTCAATTATTTGGTCATAAAGGTGTTGATAAAAAAAGGTGACATTAAAGTTTAGAGTATTTAAGGATTGAGGAACTGCAAGTTGATCATTTAACTAAAGAACTTCGCCCATTTGTGTTTGTGACACAAGTATACAATATGGGTGTTTTGACGTCCTTAGACACTGTTAATTAGCGGATCGTTATGTATACTCCATGTACATTTTGATGTATTATGACAGTATGATGGTTCATCAATAAAGATGATTATCATTTATCCTTAATAATACGTGTTGTCATACATTGTCATAATACGTATAAAAGTCTTAAGATTTGTTAGTATTTAAAGGTCATTGGGCATATATATAGATTGACCTTGTGCCTATGTCATTTAGATGCATACAATTTTAGTATGGATATCCATAAATTTGACATGACATAGGGGATATAAGTTTTTAATCCCACAAAAGTTCTCTAATGCAGTTTAGCATTCAGTTGGAGAACATAAAGGTTTTCTCTAATGCGGTTTAGCATTTAGTGAGAAGAAACAAAATTTCTCTAATGTTGTTTAGCATTCAGTGAGAGAAAACATGACTTTTCTAATGCAATTTAGCATTTCCGGTTTAGCATAAAGTTGGAGAAATCGAAACCCACAAACGAAGATAATATAATTTAGATTATAAAGGTATCATCCTAGTTCGCCACACTCCATTTTATTAGGTATCCTATTAGGTATATGTGTATCGAAAGCCTTGCAGGATAGAATGATGGACTTTCATTATCTGTGGATCAAATGTTTTATTTTTAAACCTAGTCGACTAATTCAGTGGCATGACTTAACCGAGTTTCTAAATTGTTTTTAAAGTAGATTTAAAACTGCAATTAATGCTTGTCCAAAGGGGAGAACGTTGGATAATTTTATCCTTTCCCATAAAGTTGGACAACTATTAACTGGATTTTTCAGTTTTTAAATAAATTGTCTGTTAAGTTATGTAATTTGATCTAGATAAAGATAATAAAGTGGCCCAATAAATAATCTAGATTAATGAGTCGAAGCCCGGGTGGAAAATGGATCCCAATTAGTGTCGATCGGACCCATATTGGCCTTATGATAGGGAAGCCCGATATGAAAGCTATATAAAAGTTAAGGTCTCCTGCAGTTGCTTATATCAATCGTAAGCATAAGGATTCTTTGACCCGTTGAAAGAGCTTACGTATTAAGAAAACTATATAAAGACCTAAACCTTGTGTCGAGAAACACTTTGGATAAAGGTCCCGGGAGATTTGTGATCGTTTGAAGCTCGAAATTGACATCAAAATCAAAGATGAAACCGAAATCATGTATTCTGCATTACCTTCACTTTTAATCCTTTCATATTGATCCTGGGTATATAATAAGGTCCGTACTACGTATTATATCAGGATCAAGCATGGGATCTCTAAAGGTCCGCAGGTAAACAATAATTATAATCTAGCAGGGTAACAATATATATGTTTACAAGTAGTATAGTATTTTGCAATATTTCTAGTGCATATTTTTGATTGTTAAGAAAGATATCGCTTTTTGATCGTGCCACTTCAAGACCTGAAAAATGTTGTGGGGGGCCTAAATCTTTCATATTGAAATGATAAGAGAAGTATTCCTTAAGAAGTGAAATAATCTGCATATCATCCCCTGTTATAACAATGTCATCAACACAGACAAGTAGAACAATGAGAAGTAAGCCACGAGAAAAAATAAACATGGAATAATCAACTTTAAATTCGGTGAAATTTTTAAGAAAAGCCTTAGAAAATACGTAAACCATGTATGATAGGCTTGTTTAAGTCCATAAAACAACTTATTTAGTTGATGAACTCCAGTTTCCCCTTTTCTGCTAAAACCGGAAGGAAGTTACATATAAACTTCCACTTGTAAATCATCATGCAAAAGCATTGGAAACATCCATCTAATAAGTTGGCTACTATTTTACTACAAAAACACTTAGAACTGTCTAGAATGTAGCCAATTTTGTAACTATAGAAAAAAATGTAAGTAAAATCAAATCCTTCTAATTAAAAATATCCTTTAGCTACTAGATTGGGCTTATAGAGTTAGATGGAATCATTTTAGTTATATTTGATTCAATATACGCATTTACATCCTATGACCTATTTTTTTGGAGGTAAAACATCCAAATTCCAAGTATTGTTAGCCTATAATGCCTTTATTTCATCCTTTATGGCCTTTCTCCAATTAAACAACATAAAAGGAAGTAACTTCGATTTCTCCATTTAGGGTTTTCTTGAACAACATAAAAGGAAGTAAGTTCGATTTTTCCAATTAGGGTTTTCTTGAACAATATAAAAGGAAATAAGTTTAATTTCTTTAATGATGGTATTAATGACATTTAAATGGCTATGTGAGTAGGAATTGAGGCATAAATAGTGAGAAATGGGGTAATGCATAATTGACAACAAAGAAGATTGAGGGGAGGCCATAATGTAGGAGTAATAAGCCAAGTAGGTTAGTGATCGGCGTGTACACATTGGAAGTTATAGATGATATAAAGGAAGAAGAAAAGAAAGGGATAATTGAAAAACTCTTATTTATATCTTTCCACTTCTTTTTTGAATCACATAATATCTGATTAGAAGTCTTCTTATAGGTTAAATATCAACTATTAATCAAAAGAAACAACAAATTTTTCAGCTGAATAGTTTTTAATAAAATAGCAATAACTTTCTTTAGAAACCTCCAATGAACCTAAAAATTGCACTATTTAGAAACTAGACTTAATAAGGTTTAAATCCATATTTAGTTCAAAAACATCTATTTGCCTTCTTAAAAGGTCTCTTACTTTCACCATTGTTGAAGATAAAAGGTTAAGTTTACATAATTGCAAAACTCTCAAAACCCCCATAAACTTGACTTCTTCACAACTCCAGCTATCTCTCTAAGCTGCTAATATCTATCTTTCTTGAGGGGTTTAGTAAAAATATTGGCTATTTGATCAAGTGTTTTGATGCATTCTATCTTAACCTTCTTGTTGGTAATGCCATCCCAAATGAAATGAAACCTTACATCTATATGCTTACTCTAATCAAGAAACACCGGACTTTTCATAAGGCCAATTTGTTGTCCATCATAATTTTAGTCACTACTTTTTCAACAAAATAAAATTCACCTTGCAATCTCCTCAGTTATATCGCTTGATATGCTCCAACAGTTATGGAAACATACTCCAATTCACATGTTAAGAGTATACAACTAATTGTTTTTCTGAATACCATCAAATTGCTCTTTCTCTAAATAAAAATTTGAACCTGGCAGTATTCTTTTGGTCATCAATATCACTGACATAATCACTATCACAATATCCTTTTAAGTGAGCCTTATTCGAAGAAGTATAAACAATGTCATAATTAAGAGTACCTTTTAAATATTGAAGAATTCTCTTTATGGCTCTCATATGTTCTTCACTTGGATTCTCCATAAATTGACTCACTAATCCCACGAAAAATAATGTATCATGTCTAGTACATGTCAAGTACCTTAGGCTTCTCACAAGGCTTCGAAATGTGGTTGGGTCGACTACCTTACCCCATCTTTCTTAGAGAGTTTTACTCTATACTCCATTGAAGTATTTATGGAATTGCAATCTATCATTTTAAGTTTTTTTATAATATCTCTTACATACGGCTCCTGAGAGATAAATATCTCATCACTCCATTCTTTTACTTATATTCGCAAATAATCTGACATAAGCCCTATATCACTCATCTCAAATTCTCTTGCCATCTGCCTTATTAAAATAATCATATGCCTGTGAATTATTTCCTGTAAGAATGAGTTCATCCATTTAATGCACACAAACAAGATATCATCTTTCTCTTTTTTAACATAAAGTGCATATTCATGAATGCATCTTTAAAAACCATTTTCATGAAGATATTTGTCAAGGCAATTGTACCAAACTCATGACGCTTGTTTGAGGCTGCACAATGCCTTCTTCAACTTTAACACCTTATCTTGATAACCTTCAATCATATTTTAAAACTTTCAACAAAATACAAATTGAACTCTAACATCTTAAAGTGTTCAAAATTAATTTTAACATTTACAAAACATTTAAAATAAACCCTAAATGAAAAGAAAATTGATTACAAATAACCAAGGGACAAAATTCCTTAGTAACTTTATCATCATCATCATCATTACACCCAGTTTGAAATCCCGCAATAAAGTAGGATTTGGGGAGATCTAATAGTATGAAGCCTTACCCCTACATAGTAGAGATGTTGTTTTTGGTATACCTGCATACAGATGTAATAATAAAAGAGTGATGTAGATTAAAGAGTAAATAAGTAAAACTGACACACTATATTATTATGTAAATAAAATTACAATAAATAAAAAATAAAAAATAACCAAAGGATATACCTCAAAACAAAATATAACATGAAGATTAAAAAAAGTACCAAAAAATATCATAATAAAATAAAATAAAATAAAATAAAATAAAATAATAATAATAA
>JAOQMP010000009.1:1682683-1695230 GCA_027563575.1 Erythroxylum pedicellare
ATAAATCCATTAATGTAACCAAATAACATCTTATGTTATTGCCATTTATATTTTGGGAAGCTTAAGTTATTGTTGCATTATTAATTGGAGGTTCGATAACTTGACATTGACTTCCACTCATCTGTAAAGCATAAAATACAAACATCACAATACTAACAAATACAATATAATTAATTGTAAGTAGTGTAAAGATGTATTTAAGTGACAAAACGTAAATTAAGTATTACCACTAACTTTCCTAAATGTCACTCAATGTCCTCTATCCTATACAAATATAAGCAATTATGATGTTAAATAACTTATAGAATAATATTCACTAACCATCCTCCTCTCCGTTCTTAATAAGAAGGATACACTATTTGAACCAGTAGATATTAATTGTGTGAGTCCTCAAACTGGACAACTACCAATATTGGATTAAGGACTTCATTTTTTGGTAGCCTTCCTCTTTTTCATTTCCACAAAACATATATATACTTTGTGATGAATAAATTGGCATTTAATCCACAATTTAAGTAATGAAAAACAAAAACCAATAATCACCTTGATAATTTCCGGTTGCCTTGAAGGTTGATCCTTATTTTTGCATCCATTTATAATGTGACAAACTTCTTAACAATGATGGCATTTGATAGCTACTTTAACCTTGTTCAATTTGTTCAAATTTTGTGGTTCTTAAGTCTTATCCCTTTTCTTGCCTTTTTAGGTCTTTTAAGCGTCTTCTTAATCAATGGTGGTAATAATGGCTGCAGATTTTTAGTTTTTGGCCAAAATTTAGGACCACTAATGAGTTCTACAATATACTGATAACTATTTAGATAACATTCACGCTTATAGTATCAACTGACATAAGCAACAATATCCTCCCTATGATATAAGCAATATACTGATAACTATTTAGATAACATTCACGCTTATAGTATCAACTGACATAAGCAATAATATCATACACGCTTATAGTATCAACTGACATAAGCAACAATATCCTCCCTATGATATTGTTGCTTATGTTGGCTGATACTATAAGCGTGAATGTTATCTAAATAGTTATCAGTATATTGTAGAACTCATTAGTGGTCCTAAATATATATATTTATATATATATAAAGGCCACAAATATAGGGTTTTATTTTGGTAAGTGGTGAGTTGCACAATCAAAGTGGAATTTGATGAGGTAATAAATCGGTTGAAGACTATTTCGAAGAAGGCCTATGATGATTTAAAAATTAAGATACCAGAGACTTTTGTGAAGGCATTTGCGAGAAGAAGACCAAAGTGTAAAATAGTTCAAAACAACATATCAGAGATATTTAATGGATTCATTTGTGAAGTTTGTACAAAAACTTGATCAATATATTAGAAAATAAACATGTTTCCTTCACGACTAAGATACATTAAAAAAGAGATGTAATGCTTAAATCCATAGACGATATGTGCCCAAAAATGAGGAAGAAAAGAAATGTTGCATAATGGGAAGCAAGGCACTGTAACCAAGACTAATAGGAATTTGAAATTTAAAGTCACTTTTTATAGACAAGTTCATCGTTGATTTACAAGCACAAACTTGTAAATGTAGAGTTTATAATTACTCAACAATTAAGGAAATATAATTAATACCAGCAACCGATATAACAATCCAATCATTCAAGCCATCTTAAATAATCACTAAATCTCAATACAAAGTCTTAACCTAAAATAAAGTAATAAAATTGAACCAAATTCAACACAATATCAGTTGCTAAACAATAACCCAGCCACAGAAATCTTTCAATTTAAAGATATAATCCATACATAACTCCAATAATTAAACAGTTATCCTAAGACCTAGGAATCACTAAATAATCAAATGGGTAAAAGATAAATGCAGCTTAAACTCCACTATGAAAACCCAAGCTCCTGCCATTGCCATTGAATGAGAGGATTAGGACAAACTAGCCACAAAAAATCATGGGAGGCATTGTGGAAGGTGAACTCCGATGGTAAGCCATAAAAGGTGAGAATAATAGTTTTGAATTTTTGTGGGAGAGATGAGGACGAAGAATGAAATCAGATCCCTTCTTTTTTGTAGAACACCCTCGTCCGTCTCTGCTCTTCACGTTTGCACTTTTTCTTCTATTTTCCCATACTACGCACGCCACACACTCTTTAGCCAGACCATGCACGCACACCTTCTGCCACCAACCCTACTCTTCTTTGATGTGACAATTTAATCTCCTTTTTTTCCATCCAACACGCACCTGGCATTTTTCTTCTCTCACAGACCACACACACTACACCACGCACCCTTACATTACACCTCCAATTTTGACCCAATAGTGTGATATGACAAATTAATACTGGTGTTTGAGTTATGTTTATGCAAATGTTGGTGTGTGTTTGAGTTATATTTTTATGGAATATTGGTGTTTGAGTATATGTTTATACGAAATGTTGATGTTTGAGTTATGTTATGTGAAATATTAGTGTGTAGTTAAGTTATGTTATGCAGAATGTTAGTTTATGTTTCAACAGAATGTTAGTATTTGAGTTATGTTTATGCGGAATGTTCATATTTGACTTATGTTTTTTGTGAAATGTTGATTTTTCACTTATATTTATGCAAATTGTTCATGTTTAACTTATATTAATGTGGAATGTTGATGTTTGAGTAAAGATTATGTGTAATGTTGATATTTCATTTATAAATATTTAATATAATGGCACCAGGTAGAAATAAGGGAAAGAAGGTGGCAACAATTGAAATCGATCCGACCTTATAATAACCACATAATATGACCCTATTGAACAACAACCACTAAGTTCATCCACCAATGAAGCAAGTCAATAACAACCTTTATCTACCTCAACTAGTGCTAAGAGATCTTCAGGTCTATTAATCTTAACCACTTATAAGTCCATATTTACATATTTAATGTGTTTTTTCTTATCATTATTCTTTTATTGTTAGGTCCTAATATCGATATAAGAAAAAGAGGTAGAGGTATCACTAAAGGTTCTGAGTTGTAACGCATAAATGTTGCAATAAACAACAAGATGTCTGTGCATATTGACCCTAGGCAACGTCGTCCTATTGACAAGATCCAATCAACAAAATTGTTCAGTGAGTTAGGAGTCATTGTCAAGAATGAATTGTCATGCCTTCAGTATGCCAAACATTTGAAAGAAGACAACTTGTTACAGATTGCTTTAGGTAAAGTTTCGATGATTTTTAAAGTTATTTAATTATATGTAATTTTATTTTACCGATTTAAAGATTAATTTAACTTATACATGTTGTTCATAGATAAAGTTCAACATCATCGATATCAAAAACCCTAAATTTTCAAGCTATTTGAATTCACTATTGAAACAAAGGGCGAAGGATCATCGTTTTCGACTCCATAAATACTACAAGTCTTTTCCTTCAGATGAGGAGGCAAGGAGCATGTTCTTGAATAGGTGATTCCAGAAAATTGAAGTGAAATGTGCTATTATTAGGCTTCTGCCAAGGTTAAGGTTTGTCTTCTTTCTCTTTACATTTGCTTCCATTAATTTTGTTACATAATTTAATGGCTATTTATTTTCTTTATTTAGGAAAAGTGTGAGAATGCAAAGGTTAACGGAGGAAAAATGAAAACTCCTCATACATCGGCTTCAAATCATTTGTTATCGTATGAGAAGAATTTGTAAGTTCTTTGCTTATAAATTATTATTATTATAGTAAATACAATATTATCTATTGTGTTTCTTTTTTTTCATAAAATAAAGTCATAATCAACTACATGGAAAAGAGTGTGATAGGATAACACTCTACAAATTGGCACTCTATAATGAAGGTGAAGGTTGGATGTCTGAAGAAGCACAGAATAATAACGTAAGTATAAAAATGTTAAATTTTAAGTTTATTTATTTATGTAATACTGACTAATAATATTTGAATTAAATCTCGATTTTGTGTTTCAAATTTTAGGATAAGATGCAGGAGTTGTTGCAAAGATCATTATTTAACGAAAATGAGCCCAACATAGATGACATTTGTAACAACATCCTTGATACAAGATTAAGGTACATCAAAGGTCTTAGGTATGACCCTAAGCCAACTGGTTCATTATCGTCACGACTAGCATATACAACGATGCTTCAAGAGAAGAATCGGTCGCTTAAGACTCAATTATAATGTAATGAAGAAAAGTTAGATCGAACAGAAGAAAAGTTAGAGTGTACTGAAGAAAAATTACAACATAATAAATAAAAATTAGACAGTACTGAAAGAGAATATACCAAACTTAAAAAGATAGTCAAACGAATACATGGATCAAAGTATATAAGTAGTAGTGACGATGAGGAGGCGTAGTTTGTACATAAATTTTTTCTTAGCTTTTGTAATTAACATTTAATTACATTTAATTTTTTGTATAAAATGCATCTAAATTTTAATTTTTTTTATTTTTATTTTAGTTTACTTAATCATAATTTAAACAATGTTACTTAATTATAATTCAAACAATGTAAAAAACAATAAGGTGAATTAAAAATGTTGTCAATAATTATAATTAAATGATAAGTTGTTAATAAGAAATTGTAATTAAAAAAATTTGTCACTAAAACTTTTTAGCTACAATTAGAAAATTGTCAGCAAAATTTTTAGGTACGTTCTACAAAACATTGCCAATAACCTTTAGCTACGTTCTGCTACCAAAAACAAATCGTCGCTACACATTATTATCTATGCCTACGTTAACAAAACTAATTATGTTTAGCCATACAAAAAATGTCACAATATGTCATTTGCGACAATTTTCTTTCTCCTCCCAATCCCTTTTTGTGATGGATCTTTGATGGTAACAAAATATATTGGGCGACGATTTTATGAAAATATCGCAGATAATTATTTGTTACAAGGATTTGGCGGTCATTTGTGCAACGATTTTTTACTGTTGCTAAAAATGTTTTGCGACAAATTGTTGTCTTTCAACGACGAAATTTTTCATCACCAAAAATGTGTTCTGTTGTGCCATTTCTCACTTCGAATATGAGATTCTGTAATTTTTTGGATACTTTCTTCAAGCTCATTAAACGTTTGATCCCAATCTTCTTCTATCATGTTTGTGGAATTTCTTAGCCGGGAAGCACAAAGCTCTGATACTATTTATTATAAATATTTTTTGTTAAACAAAAAAATGAAGAACAGTGGAAAGAAGAAGAGAGAACAATTCAAAAGGAGGAGAGAAGGAAGACAAATACACAACGAAAGAGAAAGGCAAATAGTTAATTCATATTTTTTCTACTAGAGAAACGATAAAAGGGTATTTTTATACTACCACGATTGCATTTACAATTTTATAATTGTTGTAACATTTTATAAGTAACAGTGAGGCACCAAATGGTCATTGATTTTGCTAGGAGCAAATTTCCTAATTGTGTTGTAAGCAATGTAAGCGTAATCCAATCACGACAACCCTACCAAAAAGATTGCCATAAGAAACTTGATCGCCATGATCTTAATTTAGAAAGAATTCTAGTTTAGGAAGTGTAAGTTATAAAATAACAAATTCTATCAATGAATCACTACTAAGCTCCTGTAATTGTTACCTTTATAGCCAATTGACAAAGGAATCGCAAAGACTCATTTTTTTAATTAATTAGGTCTAGTTCTAGGGTTTTGAGTTTTGTTAAAATTCCAAAATTCTCAATTCTAGTTTTTTTTTGGTAAATCAATAACTTTATAAATAATAAAGAGTTATGTACAAACAAGAGATACCATAGGTAATCTCTTAACACGCAAAATACATAATGGCGTGCAACTAACTACCCACCATCAATCTCCTCTCCTAAGTCCTACATGACATTAGTAACCAGTATCCTTCCAGAAGTTAAGCACAATAAGAAAAAAGCAACAATACCAAGCTAAACCAAATACCACATATGCCTAGTTATACACCAAGCAACAATACATCAAACATATCAGCATATGCCTAGATATACACGAGCTAAACCACAGTGCAATCAAGTAAAAGATCAAGACATCATCAAAAACATACTAATCTGTCCTCATAATCTCAAACCATTACCTATCAAAGCTTCAGATTACCTGAATTGCATTTGGAAAGCCTGTTATGCCTTAATATGTGCCTATCCACGAGGTCTCATCCGTGGGGAGAGGGAGTGTAAAATTTGGCCCCTCCAGCTCAACAACAATCTGCATCATAAAGTTAGTGCAAAATAAATCCAATTACCTCTCTATATATTTAGGCTAAGATGCTCTAGAACTTGGAAGATTATCCTGGCTTGTAAGCTCTCCACGTCCATAGCTACACCCTTGAATGTTTTTGAATTCCTTTCAGTCCAAATGTGGTAATCCATTGTGGATAAAAGAATAGGGAAGATGGAATTCTGTGGAGGTGTTTAGTGAAACCAAGTTAGGATAGAAGGAAGGTTTGATCAGTTGGGAATGGGGATTTGGAAGTGGTTGAGGCAATGTTTCCATACAAAATTAGAGAAAGGGTAGTTAAAAAACAAATGTTCATTGGATTCCATGTCCGAAATACAAAGGGAACAATGGTTTGGAGTATATACAAAGTGAAGTTTATTCCTTGTTTGAAGTTTTTTTAGGACAGCTAATCAAAGAATGAATGAACACCTTGGATTGTTATTTTTGAAGCAAACTAGGTTGTACCAAGGTATTTGTTGGGTTAAGGGTCTCAAGAGTTTGTAAGCTGAACCATTGGTGTAAGTTTTTGAAGAACTAGGAAGCCATTCCAAATAGTCCGAAGAACTATTCAGTTAGTATTGAATGGGTTCAAAATCAGTAATGAGCTCCATAGGAAAATCCTTCCACCTCCACACATTATTATTGGTTATATCAGAAACCTTTGCTATCATTGGTAAGCCCAAACCATTTATCTCTCTAGGTGATAAGAAGTTCCTTAGGGTTCCCCTTAGATGCTAAGGATCCTGCCATAAAAGAATGAACTGCCCATTATCTCTCCTAAATCTGAATTGATTCCCTAATTTGTCCCTCACACTTAAGATTTTCCTCCAACTCTAGGAACTGTTATTGGTAGGTTATGCACTCCAAAAAATTTTCCGTCTCAAAATGATCATATGCAACCATCTAACCCACATGGGCTCTCTATCATAGAAAAGGTACCAAATCCTCTTCCCTAACAAAACAATGTTCCATGTTGGCAAATGCTTAATCCTTAACCCCCCTTCCTTTTTTGGTTTAGTAAGGTCGCTCCATTTAACTTTGGATTGATATTGATTATCCACCCTCCCATCCTATAGAAAATTCCTGAGTTTAGCTTCTGGTTCCTTGAGGATAGAAGATGGGAGAATAAAGTGAGAGATCCAATACAACTAAAATGAAGAAAGATCATAACTCACTAGTTGAAGTCTACATATATAAGAAAGGTTTTTATGGGTCCATTTATTAACTTTCAAATCAATCTTATTCAATAAGGATAAATAATCTCTCCTTGATAACCTACCTGTAATAAGGGGAACACCTAGATACTTTATAGGTAGGGATCCTTTCCTAAGATCAGATATTTGTTCCATTTGGTTTATTAAGTGATCCATATCATGAAAAAGGGAAAAATGACTTTTGGAAAGATTCATATCCATTCCTGAAAATCGAGAGAAAGAGTTTAGACAATTGAGCAATATTTGAGCTGAACTGATATTAGCATGACAGAACAATAGTAGGTTATCCACAAATAGGAGATGGGTGAGTTTAAGTGTTTTGCATCTCCAGTGGTATCTGAAGGAAGGATTTCTAACTATGCAATCATTCAAGCTCCTAGAAAAAACTTCCATACAAATAATACAGAGGAAAGGGGATAAAAGGTCTCCTTGTCTAAGCCCAGATTTTTCTTTGAAGAATTTGGAAGGTGATCCATTGATCAAAATGGAGTATAAAGGGGAAAAATGCACTCTTGGATCCAAGCTAGAAACTTCGAAGGAAGGCCTATATCTTCTAAAGAATTAATGAGGAATCCCAATGGATGGAGTCATAGGCTTTTTGGAGGTCAATTTTAAAGGCACATCTCTTTTGATTATTATAAAGGTGGTAATTTTTGAAAATTTCTTGTACTAGCAAGATGTTATCACCAATTCTCCTATCCTATTCTTGTACTAGCAAGGCACATCTCTAAGCCTATTTGCGATGATCTTAGCTATCACTTTGTACAGCATGTTATAACAAGAGATAGGCCTATAATCTACCATTATGGATGGTTGAGCTTTTTTAGGGATAAAAGTAATAAAGGTATAATCAAGCTCTTTAAGAAGTTTGCCATGTTGAAAAAAAACTTGCATAGCCCTAGTAATGTCCTCCCTAATAATGTGCTAAGTTTGTTTAAAGAAAAAACCATTGAACCCATCCGAGCCAGGAGCCTTATTCAGATTGAAAGAGTAGAAAACTTCTCTAATCTCTTGAGCTTAAACATCAGCTATAAGGGAGTTACAAAGGTTTTCAGATAAGGCTTGAGGAAAAAGAGGATCCATAAAGTCCTTTGAAGGATGAAGGGATTTCCTACTACTAATTGAACATTGAAAGAATTCAACAAATTGTTCTCGGATCTCTTTATGGCCTACTATCCTTCTCCCATTACCCACTTCTAGATAATTGATAGTGTTTCGCTTTCTGTTGGCTATTAAGGAGTTGTGGGAAAACCTAGAGTTCCTATCCCCTTCCTTTAACCACTTGATTCTGGATGCCTATTTAAAGAATGACTCTTGATCATCTAAGGCACTAATTAGGTCATTGATGGCTTCAGATTCTTGACCAAGTAACTCATTTGACTTAGGTAAATGCCTCAATTTATCTTGAATGACATTAATAGATTCTTGACAAATCCTGACTCTTTCATTAACATCTCCAACTTGTCCTGAATTAAGAGCTTTGAGTGCTTTTTTAACCATCTTAATCTTGGACACTACACAAAACATAGGAGACCCCCAAATTTGAGATGACAAAGCTTCCTCCATTAGTTGAAGAAAATTAGGCTGAGATGAAAGAAAGTTAGAGAATCTAAAAGGAGATGCTCTTCTTTGAATGGGGTTACCAAACTTGACCTTTATTAGAGAGTGATCTGATATGTTCGAATAATGAATGACACTATAAGATTTAGGAAAATTTGAGCTCCAAGCAGAATTAATGAGAGTCTTATCTAGCTTCCTAGCCACAAAATTATCCCCATTTTGTTTGTTGTTCCAAGGGAAACAAGGACCACTAGAGTTGAGATCATATAGTGCATTACCATAAACCCAATGTATAAAGTCACTTATACTTTGGAGAACTGAGTGACTAATAGGTTCTGCCTCGTATGGGTATAGGATGGCATTAAAGTCACCCACAATTATCCAAGGCATGGAGGATATGGATAATCTAAAAGTTGACAAGTCATTCCAGAGGGTCTTCCTGTGGTTTAGGTTGTTGGACCCATATACACAAGTCACTAGGAAAGGAAGGGAATTGTTTCTAGGAGATAACTCGACATGCACTAACTGATTAGTAGAACTCAGGATTTGACAATGATAACTATTCGGCTCCCATGCTAGAACTATTCTGGCATTAGAGGCATAATCTATATTGCTATAAAAAGGCCACCTAGGGAGCATTGAGGAGCATGCTTTATTCAAATAAGAGGGGGACCTAATCCTAGATTCTAGCAAGCACACAAAATGCGTTGACAATCGCTTAAGCTAAGCATATACAACTAATTGTTTTTTGGGGTTATTAAGCCCCTTAATATTTCAAAAGACTAAATCCATTATTCTAAAACTAAAAGCAGCATCTACTTTTGCTTTTTACTAGGTTTCCTACCTTTTTTCAAAGTAAATTCCCCCTCTGCCCCCTTCAATTCTAGGACTGTCAAGAATTAATTCAGATATAGGAGAGAAAGAGTTTGTACCTACTTGACTTATGGCATTGACCTGTGGATCCTCAAGGTTTCCAGCAGGAGCTTCTTGGTCTAGCTTTACCGTACCATATGTATTTGGACTTCCAGTAGCATTGGAGAACTATTCCATCAATTGATTCATCCCAACTATGTGTTCCATTAACAATGGCCCTAAGCCTTTGCATTGGGAGTCAGATGTCTCCTTTTCCTTTTGGGTGGGTTGGCTTGTGGATAACTCCCCACCTTGCTTTTCTTGGTTAATTGTTTGTACCTCTTTTCCTTTTCCCAATTCATGATATTCTACAGTTTTAAAAGCCCTCCCTATTGGTGCCCATTCTTTCTTATAAGTTACCACCTCGAGTCTCCATCCATATTCGATTCTAACTTCTTTAAATGTTCTCTCCCCATCCTCAGTATACGTTGCTAGTTGGAATGATGTAGGCTAATGGTTTTTTAGGTCCATTTTAACACACATCTTAGCATACACTATCTGTGCCATCTGAGCAGTTGGTGAATCCATTAAGAGTGGGTGTCCAACTGCACTCGCAATACGACCTAGTCCTTTGGTGGTCCAATACTTAATAGGAATATTAAATTTTTTTGCCCATACTGGAGCTTTCCGCACAACCTCCTGTTCTCCACCATTCAAACTCCATTTCTTCATAAATAAGGGTTTGCCTTGGATGTGTCAAGGGCCCTTTTCTAGAGTCGACGTTATTCCTACTTCAGATTCAAACTTAAATAGAAAGTTGTCGAAACTTGTAATCAGAATTTCAGTCAACCCAAACTCAGACCAGGATTTATTCAAAACACGTTAAAATACTGAGAAGGCTGGTCTCTTACCTATGAAGAAGCCAATAAGCACTAACTTAAAATTGGCAGCTCCTTGTTTCACTAGCTCTGGAGGGGTACAAAAATTTGATTTTCCTTTGTCTCTGGCGAGTAGTAGGTTAGTGCAGTGTCTGTCGAAGTTTTTGTCCCATTTTCAACAACAACTTTCCACAATTTAGGAAACCCCTGTGCAGCTGGGTTTACCGCATCGAGTTTATGTGACATGCTAATTGCTTCAGCTTCTAGGGTTCTTGGTGTAGGCTAATCTTGTTTAGAGGGGGATTTTGGGATAGGTTTATGAGTCGAGGGTGCTGGGAGATTTGGGTCGGAGTTTTGATTTTGAGGTAGGGTTTGGTTAGGGATTTCGGATGTTGGTTTGAGGGACGGTTGCGGTACAAGGGTCAACAGAGGGGAACGTGATAGGGGGAAGAGGTGAAGCCATGAAGATGAGTCGTTCAGCCTTTAATCTTTGAGGTTCTGGAAGATCGTTGCCACTATCGCTCACTATCGCACATCGCTATCGCTCTCTCATTTAGTTGTAATTTATTTTAATTTTTTGTAATAATCTATTGTTGATACTACCATACACCCATTACTTAATCCCATCAAAACATGGTCCAAGTTCTCAATAATATGTAACAGGCCCTAAAAAGAAAGTGCTAAAAAATTGGGTTAGGATCTAATCCTGCGTGTAGCCAAATAACTACAAAGCTTGATTTTTTGAAATCTAAGATCACTTTAAATTTTATAAAATAATTAACACATAAATTATAATAAGGCATGGATAGAAAGGAGTAGACGGATCTACCGAAGGGAGCAAACTTGCCAATATCAATTAGCAGATAGCATTTTCAATGAGATTAGAGCTCTGTTTATTGCTAAAACAGTAACACAGAAACTCACAACTCATATGAGGCTTTAATACAAAATTTTGTTTATATAGTTTAATTGGTTTATGATTTAGCCATTGTATTGGGTAACTTTGGATTCCAACATGGAATCTTTCCTTTGAAGTTGTACACAGTTTTATCATAGTCAATGAAATTTCATCAAATTTTAAAAAAGAAGTATGAGTTGTAATTCGTACTTTATTCTAAATTTTGATTATTTTCTTGCCATATCCTTCGAATTGTTTCTGAAATTATCTCATCTCAACCATTTCAGTCGCATAAGTGTTCGACCTCTAATGGTATCTACAAAACATGTTGAGAACTTTGTAACTATTACAGAGAAGGTTAGGTAAGAAGTGCTAGCCCCCTTAACGCTTAAACGTATATATAATAGGTTTTGGACATTATAGTAATTTGATTTCAATTAAACTATAATTAGAATTACAAATAATTATAATTAAATGTTAATTATGCCTAAATAAGATCCAATGTCAAAGAATTTCTAAAATCAATTCTAGTCGAGAACAATGAAAATTTCCCCCTGATTACTTTAGGGTGATGGATCTTATATCCATCACATAATTATTTCCATATAGTTTATGCTTTATCCATTGAATCTTAAGCTATCCTTAACTAGAATATGTCATATGTAGTATCAAAAAATAGTAATCCCTATATAAGATAACTTTGGAGATCTCAAATCAAAGGATTACTTATATAATCATCACAATAAGAATTTCTATAGACATACAAGTAACGTACCAAATGGATTTTTCATTTGGGGTCAGTTCAGTAAACTTATTCTCTAACAAGCACCCACACATTTTTTTAAACTACTTCATTCATAGTGAAAAACATAACGTGGGATAGTCTTTTTATGCTTTATTAATGTCTAGTCTTAATAAAACAACGACCTGAAACATTTTAGGCATAATATATGAA
>JAOQMP010000009.1:1710445-1728334 GCA_027563575.1 Erythroxylum pedicellare
AAGAATCACCTTTCTTAATTACTTAATGAAATAATGTTTAATTTTTAAGGAATCTAATTAATTAATTTCAATCTAATTGAAACTAATTAATTATAATTTTAGAAACTAAATTTTAAAATTAAATTATGAATTAATATCATTATTAATCATAATCATATTAAGAAAAATAATTACTTTAATTTTAAAATTGAATTTTGGTTTGAAGAAAAATCTAAAATTATGTTAGGAATAAAATTTTACTTATTCAAATTTAGAATACAATACTCTATACTTGAAAAATAAACGTATTAGATTTATATTAATCCTATCCCTAAATAAGCCTTGTTATTGGTTTATTTACATTAACCTTGCAACCAAACAGGAGAGATTATACCCTAGTTTTCAAACACCTTTATTCTAGCTAGGTTAGGAATCCCTTATTCCTGACTTAAGAGTAGTCTAAATCCTATATCCAAACACAACCCCCTTCCTTGAAACCCTAATGTCGTAAGTGATGAAACCCTAGTCAGTTGTTTACTGCCACCCTTACAACTTCTAGCCACTGGTCAAGTGCTACCGTCATCGCACAACTATAACATTGCCTCTCCCTGCTTCTACCACCACTAACTTCAACCTTTATCGGCTTTGTGAGTAATGTAGTCGAAGCTGCTTCGCCACCACATGGAGCCACCTACACACTCTTGTCTTTGACAGATTGCATCGCATCCAATCATTCTTCCTCGTGCCCAATATGGCTACCTTCTTTAAGGCACATCTCTAGCAACATACCCAAAAGTTTAGTGGTTCCCAACCACTACCACAAGCTGTCCTAAGGAGAAGAGAATCCAAAACAGTATTGGTTTCTCATCTGGCAACAACACCAATTATGCTTTCTCTTTAAAAACACTCTCCATTCATCCAAAATTCCAGAACAATTTTGTTCTTCATGGCTTCAGGGTTTCACATAACTTTTAGAACCCGAGAAATAATTGCCAACTTGTATCCAATAATTAGTGTATGAACTTTTCATATTTCGTAGGGTTGTCTTTGTTAAAAATGTTAATCTAAACTATTTAGGTTTAAGAATTTTGGATTTGCAACTTTTGCAAGAAGTAATCTAAACTTTACATATTTAATTTTTTACGGTTTGTAAATTTCAATTCCTAAAATTCAAGTTATCAAAAACTTGATTTTTTTCTTATCGCATCCCTCGAGCCGTTTTTAAAATTAGCTCATCTTAACCACTATGATTGCACAAATGTCCAATATCTAATAGTATCCAGAGAATATGTTGAGAAAACTCTGTAATTATTATAGAGATAGTTAGACAAGAAGCATTAGCTCCCTTAAAGCTTAAGTTTATTTATAATAAAATTTGGATATTATAATAACGTAATTGAAATTAAATTCTAATTTTAATTAAACTTTAATTAGAACTATCAATAATTCTAATTAGATACAATTATGCAAAAATCAAATCCAATATCTTATATTGATCCTTATTTATTAAATAGTTCACATTTAATTATAAAATTTTTGAAACTTTACAATCAAATCCAACTTAATTAAAATATCTTTTCTTTCTTTAACTCGTTCTGTGTATGTAACTCATTAGGTTCCCAAATATATTGACAATGGATATAAATTATAACCTTAAATCATATTTAAGTATAGATAAATTAAACTCCTTAAATTTATTTTAATTCTCTAATTAAATAATTTATGTTTATAGATCAATATTGACGTCCAGTAATATAACATGACAACCCAAACATTTAAAAATATCAAAATAGTTTTAACTAACCTTTCTATGTATATATATTTTTCATGTAATTCAATTTTTTATTATATAATGCTCAAATTAGAAATAGATTATAAAATTAAGATCTACTCGATTTGAATCCATTCACGTTAGTTCTCTACTATTAGTAATTGATTCTATTAATGAAATTTGTAAACTATTTATAAGGCATTATTCCACCTTAACTAAGGATTTCTTGAATTAACTTTAATTTAAAATATTGAAATATTTTTCTTAATTACTTTAAGATGATGAATGTTATATTGATCACTCAAATATCTTCATATAGTTCATGTTATATCAATTAACTACCAACTAAGCCACTTTTAACTAGAATAAATCATAAATAGTATTAAAACATAGCAATCTCTATACGAGATAATTTTGAAGATTTCAATTTAAGTTTGGATACTTTGCATATTGCATGGAATATTACAGGATTCCCTTTGTTTCTGTCAGTTTCTTCTCCTACAAATTCATAAAGTAATTAAGATATATACTATCCATGTGTCAAATGCTTTTTCTAAATATTTTTAATTATTTCCCATTTGCCAACATGGGAAGAAGTAGTTAGCTAGCCAATCAAGACACACATGGAAATACAAACAGTTTAGTACAATGCTGTTCTGATGTAGTTTAGGTAAACAAGGTGTATTTATTATGCAATACTGTTGTCCGGAGTGCATAATTGGTGGGAAAAAAAACAATTAAAGACCACTGTCGGTTAATTTGATTGGTCCAAAAATTGGTAGGAGGCTTCTCTTGATTGTTAATTGTTATGCACTAGTGTCAATTGTTCTATCTCTTGTTTCTTATCCTCTAGCCACTAAGTACAATTTTTAGGAGACGTCACATGCATTTGTTAATTTGGTTGGCCATAGATGCATGGTTTCAATCATATTTAGGCCTATATAAATATTCTCTAGTTTAAGCTTGAACGTACTCGGTACCTTCTTTCACTCGCTAAGTCTATCCAGCTATTCCCTTGTAACATCAAGAAGATGAGAGGACTAGGGCCCTTTGGAATAATTATTGTTGGCCTTTTGGGATACATGGCCACAACTGAAGCTCAATTGGAGATGGGTTTTTATGACAAGAGCTGCCCGAAAGCTGAGAAGATTGTGCACGAGTTCGTGAAGAACCACATTCATAATGCTCCATCTCTAGCAGCAGCTCTCCTGAGAATGCATTTCCACGATTGTTTTGTCAGGGTTTGTGTCTTCTCCTCAGAGCCGTTTCACATATAAATATGACACTCTGCTGTTGTTTCATAAGATAGTCTTAAAATTACTTTTCCTTGTTGTGAAGGTGCTGATATGTTTTATTTTCTCAGGGCTGTGATGCATCATTGCTATTGAACACAACTTCTGGGGAAGATCCTGAAAGGGACTCAATCCCGAACCAAACTGTCAGAGGTTTTGATTTCGTTGATAGAGTCAAAAGCCTAGTTGAAGCTGAATGTCCAGTGACTGTGTCTTGTGCAGATATTCTTGCCCTTGTTGCAAGAGACTCAGTAGTAGCCATAGTATGCAACTCGTAGTTAATTACCATACAAACAAAGCATTCATATTTAACCATTTCTCTTTCTTCCTTTGGATAGGGAGGTCCATTTTGGAGGGTTCCAACCGGTCGAAGAGATGGTTTTATATCAAAGTCCTCGGAGGTGTTGGTCAATATCCCATCTCCATTTGATAAGTTCTCAACTCTTCTAACAAATTTTCGAAACCAAGGGCTAGATTTGAAAGACCTGGTCTTGCTTTCTGGTCAGCGAGCTTCATGATCTCATTCTTGTTTTTCATTATTAGTTCTGAGTCAACCAAGTGACGAAGATCATATCATATTGTTTCAGGAGCTCACACAATTGGTATTGCACACTGTTCGACCATTTCCACCCGCCTTTACAACTTCACTGGGACTGGTGCTTCAGATCCTGCACTCGATAGCGAATATGCAGATAATCTCAAGGCAAATAAGTGTACAACTCCAAGTGATACCACCACAAAAATTGAGATGGACCCTGGAAGCAGAAACACATTTGATCTCAGCTACTACCAACTCTTGCTTAAAAGAAGAGGGCTTTTTGAATCAGATGCTGCATTGACCACAAATTCTGATTCGTTGCTTATTGTCAAACAACTAGTGACGGGTTCCCTGAAAAACTTCTATGCTGAATTTGCCAAGTCTATGGAGAAAATGGGACGAATCAATGTTAAAACTGGCTCAGATGGTGAGATTAGGAAGCACTGTGCGCTGGTGAATAGCTAAGGATTTGCTGCGATCAATGGGTTTCTGTTAGTTCATTCTATACGAGAATGACTGAAGCTACCCACGCTGTGTTCGTCTTATAATCTGTTCATTTTGCTACTTGTTGCAAGTCATAACAACAAAGTATGGCGTTTAAGCTACATCATTAGGCGATAAAATGTAGTTTTATTAAATTTGCTACCGTTGCAAAATAGTAAAAAACTAAAAACATAGAATAAAGAACACGATTTACGAGGTTCACCCCAAATCACAGGGCTACGACCTCGGGAAGCGACCAAACAAAACATGAATACCAGAAGAGAATTAGAGAGGCTGGTGCATCTCTCTTAGGATACCAGATAAGTTCCACAAATACCAAGTTTTGATACGAAACATTACATACGTGTTTATTACAAAAATAAGATCAAGCCATGCATAAAAAATCTTCACTCTGCCTTTATAAACCAGAATCATGTGAATAAATTTGACTCTACGTTATCCCAACTGTCACTATTGAGCAAGTCCGATCAATGTTTGAACTTGCTGTTAGAGGGTGGTTTGGTAAACGTATCACCGGGATTATCATTTTAATCCAACATCAATATGCTTTGGGTATAAAATTTAAAAGCATACAAATGAATGATACGAAAGGAACATGTGAGTGAATAGCTAGAAAAAGTGTGCTTAACATTATTTGGGGTAGAATAAAATTTTAGAAATATAGATGAATGTCTTAAAGTTTGTAGTTTAACGCAGGGATTACAGTTAATTAATAAAAAATTCTTAGATCGAGTCATAATGTTTAGAAAATAAGAGAAAACGTAAAATGATAATCTATGATTTGAAAATAAAATAAAATTGAATTTTTTATGTGATTGATTAAAAAAGAATTAAGATAAAAATGACTCTAAAAGTTAAAAAAGGATTAATTAGATTTAGAAAGAAATCTAAAATAAAATGATCTTAAAATAGATATGCATCTCGAATGAAAATAAGTATTGCATGAAAATGAATTTTGAGCCTTGAATAGGAAATATACTTTTATTGAAGAAAAATCAAACTATTTGGATGGATAAATCTAAATTAAGTAGGCTAGATGAATTCAAAAAATAAAAAAGAAAGCAAAATATTTAAACTAAATGAATTTAAAATTGAAATAATTTAAAATTAAAATGCAAAATTATTAAAAGATAAGGGCGATGTACCTATGCGAAGACAAAAATCCAACAAATCCTATAGGTTTGACAAAATTAAACTAGCCATCGAATTTAAAGGCCCAAATTGAAATAAAGTAAAGAAAACAAATGTCTAATTTTGATGGGCATGTGGACCCAATTAATTATGGTTCCTAATTCATTTTCTAAACTAAAATTAGACTTAAAAAACCCCAAATTGGTCATTAAACTTTGATATTAGGTGTGTGATGGTTCTCAAACTTTTATTTTGCCAAATTAACCTATTTTGTCATATTAACCTAAGATTTCTTCAAAACTTCTCCTTGGACCCTTAATTCACTACATGATCGGGTGTTTGATGTGTATAAGTTTTAATTAATAACCTTCAATAATCTACAAGCGCACGGTTTGTTAGTATAGTACTTAAGGTATCGATCTTAAAAAGAGGGAAAATCTAATCCTAAAATCTAAAGCTAGAAACAGATAACAGAAATTCAAAATGTACGAAACTAAAAATAAGAATTTAATTCAATAAATCAATTAATAATCAAACACGAAATATTAATTATTCAATAGTTGCAACACACATCCAAGAATCAACCTAAAGAAATTATCAATTATGAGAAAAAGGAATTTTACCTATCCTTGATGCTAACCTAACTGATTATGAATTACCGGATTGTCAGTTTTAAATGATCAAATGGTTGAATAGTCTCGCTCGAGTTATAACCATTAATCCTAAATTATAAACCTTAATCAGATTATGAAAGCTGCAATATCTCAATTAACAACCTATCTAAAATCCTAATCAGTTCTGAAGTTCTCTAATAAAATACTAAAAACCTATGCAAGATCTCTCTTCGCATAATTTATCAATTTAATTTAATTTTAATTTTTATTAAATTACCTAACTCTTGTTAGCTCAATTTAATTATTTTTTATTCGATTCACCTCTCAGTTTATTATCAAATTATGTAATCGCAAAATTAGATCACAACAAGTCCAAACAAAACATAAATAATCATATTTCATTAATTCAAGAATAAAACTCCGAAAGTGAGTTTAGAATATCTTCAACATTCAAAAATCCTATCCTCAACTATTATTCTAATTCTATATAATAATAAAACTAAAAATAAAAAGGAAATACAATCTGAATGGATGATGGGAGGCAGCGATGTCGAGAAACTCTTGATCTGGGAAGTACGTCGAGTCAGCTTCTTCTCTTCTTCTCTCTTCCTTCTTCTCTTTCTCTATCTCTTGACGAATTCTCTCTAGGGTTTCTCAAAAGTGGATGATACAAAAGCTCCTTTTGCCTTTTTGTCTTATTCTTTTTATATCTTTTGTTTTCTGAGTAGCACTAGGTTTTTTTGGGATTTGAAAGGTCCGAAAACTCCCTCAAAACTTGACATTTTTGAGTATTGTGTATCTGCTTAACATAGACCACAATCACGGACCTACAGGGTACGATCGTGGGCCAAATCTGAGCCTTCTGTGTAGCATGCAGGCCACGATCGTGGCCTATGTCCTGGGCTTCTGTTATGATCATGGCAAGCGGGTTATGATTGTGGGCCAACTTTAGTGCTTTTGCCACAATCTTGACATTGTTTCGACTCGAATGTCTCCGAAACTTCTTCGTTCTTTGATGTTGACCTTAAAACATTAACAAATATGTCAAGGTACTTAAAAAACATAATATTTAAGCTCAAAGACTTGTACTAACCCATAAAACACTTAAAACATAACTAATTAACAAACTAATACAATTCTAACGTAAACACATACTAAACAATTGAATTAACAATTAAATACATGTTAAACTAAGCCCTAAAGCATGATGTAATTTACACTTATCAACATCCTTATACTTAAATGTTTGCTTGTCCTCAAGCAAACAAAACAACAAACACACAAAATCACAAAGCACACAATGCAATAATGAGAAAATGGCTTCAACTTCATGAAATAAATTTAACTTTAAACACATTCATTCAAGTTATTTCAAATCATTAACATGCACAATCCACATTTAGGGGCTTTGGACTAAACATACATATTAATCAAAACCTAAACGTTAAATTATTCACCTCTTTTAATTGTACACACACATTAATAATTATTTGGTCATTTAACTTTGTAACTACTCTTAAGTATTTTTTTATGAAAAGTCAAGCTATTTACAAGTTTGGTAGGTTTATTAGAACATAAATTTTTTTTATTTGTTTTTTGTGGACATGGACCTAGGCTTTTACTCGGAGGTAAATATTGGTGATGAATGTCAATCTGGTTAGTTGACTAAGTTATGTTTTTATTTAGCTGCTTAGTTGGAACATCATGATAGCCTTTTGATGTGAGGGCATACATTTATGATGCTTGTCGATCTAGTTACTCGGCTATATCACATTCTCAATTGGCTATTGGCTCCATTAATAACCCAAAGGTGAGCAAAATAGTTATTTATTTTAAATTAAGAAACACATTATTTTTTATTTTTTATTTTTTATATTGTCTAGCTTGTTGCTTTAGCTACTCTTTTTCATGAAAAAAATTACTAGCAAAGCTACTTAAGTCGAAAGACATAAAATTACGAATGAATGTGACAATTTAGAGGGTGACAAACTAACAATAAATCCTAATTAACTTACACATTTAGCCAAAGAATCCAATTCACTAATTTCGTAAGCTAATGACTCTTTATCACCTAATAAACAATGTTCAAAATTAAACCAATTTCAATCCATATAAGCCATTGGCACATTCACATAATTCACAATATGTAACATGAGCACTATCATATAATATACAAAATTCACACTCAAAGCAAAACACATAACCATCCCCACACTTGAACAACACATTCTCCTCAATATGAGAAGGAGGCACACAAACATAAAAGGAAAAATTAAACAATGTACGGAATGAAAAAGAACAAAGTGCTAACAAAAATGAAAAGAAAAAGGTTAGAACACGAAACCATCATATTGACTGAGGTGGTCATATGTCGGAGGCAGAGACCAAATGCACTTGATGCCTGAGATTGTTGACCTATTTTATAATTGCTTTAAAAAAAGTAAAAGAGTTATCATTCGTAAACATTCAAAATCATTAAGAACTTATTTTTGAAATTTAAAACAAATATAACTAGGCAATAATTTAAACCTAACTACTAAACATGCTAATTTATAATCATTAGCTTAAACTTGAATCATTGGAAACTCAGTCGAGATCAATTATAAGAGGCTTACTTCCATTCTTCTCATTTAATCTCAATTTTGTAGCCTGTGAATAAGCTACAAATTACAAAATAATCAACAGAACTGATAAAGCTGAGAAAAACTAATTAAGCTCAGTAATGTCTTTTTTTCGAGCGAACTGTCAACAAAACAGAGTAAAACAAAACTCCCTGAATCTTCCATAAAATCCAGTAATTTTGTCGGTGAGAGGGTGAGTTGCTCTCTTCTTAGTTCTTCCTCATTCGCCCTCTTCTTCTCTTCTTCTTTAGCTTCTTAAACAGAGACTTCCATAGCTTCTTCAAACATAATGTCCATTGTTAACTGTTCCTTATCCTCTCATTTCTTTAAAGAATTGAGAACATCAATTTTTCTGAATGAGTCGCCCTTGTTTTTATTTTTTAATACATCATTCATGTTGAATGTCACTTACTCATCACTAATCTGAATGATGAGGTTCTCTTTATGGACATCTAGCCAAGTTTTTTCGATCTTCAAGCATGGTATATGAAGAATTGGTGGACAATAGGGAGGGTAAGCGTTCTTTTCTTGATCCTCTTTCCTTGTCTCTTGGTCATCTACAAGATAGAGTTCAACATGGTCTTCCACTGGTTCTTCTTATTTTTTTTTGCCCCATTTATAAGTGTGATAACCTCATATTGCTCTTGTTGATATAATTCCATATTGCTCAGAGAGTCTTCCACATGTTTCTTACAAAATTTATGGGAAAAATGTCTTACATGATGTAACAGCCCAGACCACCTGCTCACAGATATTGTTTGCTTTGGATTACCCTAGGATCATACCCCTCATGATTTCGCTCTTCTCACCTTTAAGAAAACATGCCTTATGAGGAAGAGGTATACATACCCTTAAAAGGCATACTTCGTTATCATTTCCAACTGATGTGGGATCTCACACTCTCCACCCCTTTTAGAGCCTAGGCCTCTTTAGGGCCTAGCCTAGCTGACATAACGATTTGGCTACCGGTTCTGACACCATTTGTAACAACCTAGACTACTCGCCTATAGATATTATCTGCTTTGGGCTACCCCTAAGGCCAAACCCCTCACCGTTTTGCTCTTCCCACCTTTGGAAAAATGCGTGTTATGGGGAGTGTTATCCATGCCCTTATAAGACATACTCCGTTCTCCTCTTTAACCAATGTGGGATCTCACGCTTTCCACCCTTCTTAAGGCCTATCCCTCTTTAGGGTCCAGCTTAGCTGGCACAACGGTACGGATATTGGCTTTGATACCATTTGTAATAGCCCAGACCACTCGCCCACTGATATTGTCTGCTTTGGGCTACCCTTAAGGCCAAACCCCTCATGATTTTGCTCTTCCCACCTTTAAAAAAATGCATTTTATGGGGAGAGGTATCCATACCCTTATAAGGCATACTTTATTCTCCTCTCCAACTAATGTGGGATCTCACACTCTCCATCCTCTTAGGGCCTAGACTAGCTAGCACAACGACTCGGTACTAGCTCTGATACCATTTGTAACAGCTCAGACTACCTGCCCATAGATATTGTCCACTTTGAGTTGCCCTAGGGCCGAACTCCTTACATTTTTGCTCTTCCCACCCTTAAAAAAATGCATTTTAAGGGGAGAGGTATCCATACCCTTATAAGGCATACTTCGTTCTCCTCTCCAACCGATGTGGAATCTCATACTTTCCACCCCTTTAGGGCCCAACCCTCCTTAAGGCCTAGCCTAGTTGGCACAACGGTTCAAGTATTGGCTCTGATACCATTTGTAATAGCCCAGACCACTCGCCCACAGATATTGTTCGCTTTGGGTTACCTCTAGGGCCAAACCCCTCATGATTTTGCTCTTTCCACCCTTGAGAAAACTTGTCTTATAGGGAAGAGGTATGTAAAGCCTTATAAGGCATACTTCGTTCTCCTCTCTAACCGGTGTGGGATCTCACACTCTCCACCTCTATTAAGGCTCAGTCCTCTTTAAGGCCCAGCCTAGTTGGCACAATGGTTCTGATACTGACTCTGATACTATTTGTAATAGCCCAGACTACCCGCCCACATATATTGTTTGCTTTAGGTTGCCCCTAGGGCCAAACCCCTCATGGTTTTGCTCTTCTCACCCTTAGGAAAATGCATCTTATGGGGAGAGATATCCATACCCTTATAAGGCATTCTTCGTTCTCCTCTCTAACCTATGTGGGATCTCACGCTCTTCACCACCTTAAGGCCCAGGCCTTTTTAGGGCTCAGCCTAGCTAGCAAAACGGTTCAAGTACTAGCTCTGTTACTATTTGTAATAACCCAGACCACCAGTTCATAGATATTGTCCACTTTGGGTTGCCCTTAGGGCCAAACCCCTCACGATTTTGCTCTTCTCACCTTTGGAAAAACACGTCTTATGGGGAAAAGGTATCCATACCCTTATAAGGCATACTTTGTTCTTCTCTCTAACAGATGTGAGATCTCACACATGACTCCAGGATGTGAATAGAAGCGGCATAATTTTTGGTTACTTGATCAAATTGCTCTTTTAGTCTCTTATGGTTCTCTTCCATGTCTATTAGCTTATCCATGATTTTATCTAATTTGAAATCCTATGAACCGTACTTATCTTGCTGAAATTCAAATAGGTCTTGACGTCCAGTGCTTACATTATTGGACCAATAGAAATTTGGGTGGTTCTGCCACCCCAAAGTCTATGGGTTCTATAAGGATGATGATTACCTCAACTAAATTAGGGATCAGTTAAATCTGTAAGAGTTCTCTGCTCCTTATAATATACATCCTCCATGATCATTCTTTCTATCTCTTCTTAGTATTCAACTCTTGAAATTCCCATTGTTGTCTAATGATATCCAAGTTAATGTGTCATCTACTTTATTCCCAATTTTTCTTCAAAAGATGGTGAAAAAGCCTTAGACTAAAGAACTAAACTAATCGCCTCCCCGACAATGGTGCCAAAAACTTGATCAGGTGTTTATTGTGTGTAAGTTTTGATTAATAACCCTCGATAATTCGTAAGCGCACAGTACATTAGCATAGTACCTAAGGTGTCGATCCCACGAGGATGGATAATCTAATCTTAAAATCTAAGGCTAGAAACAAATCACAGAAATTCAAAATGTACGAAACTAAAAATGAGAATTTAATTCAATCAATCAATTAAGAATTAAACAAGAAAATATTAATTATTCAACAGTTGCAACACACATCCAAGAATTAACCTAAGGAAATTACCAATTGAGTGAAAGGGAATTTACCTATCCTTAATGCTAATCTAACTAATTATGAATTGTTGAATTGTTGGTTCTAGTTGATCCTAAGGTTGATTACTCTCTCTCTTATGTCATATCCATTAACCCTAAACTATAATCCCTAATCAGATTATGGAAGTTGAAATCTCTCAATTAGCAATCTATTTAAAACCCTAACTAGTTCTGAAGTTCTCTAATAAACTATTGAAAACCTATGTAAGATCTCTCATTACACAATTTAAGAAATTGATTTAATTCTAATTTCTATTAAATTACCTAACTCTTGTTAGCTCAATTTAATCATTGTTTATTTGATTCACCATCTCAGTTTATTATCGAATTATGCAATCGCAGAATTAGATCACAACAAATCCATATAAAACAGAAATAATCAAATTTCATTAATTCAAGAATAAAACTCCGAAAGTGAGTTTAGAACATCTTGAACATTCAAAAATCCTATCATCAATTATTATTCCAATTCTCTACAATAATAAAACTGAAAATATATATGAAATACGATCTGAATGGATGATGGGAGGCAATGGTGTTGGGAAACTCCTGATTCGGGAAGTACGTCGAGACAACTTCTTCTCCTCTTTTCTCTTCCTTCTTCTCTTTCTCCATCTCTTGATGAATTTGTATCTAGGGTTTCCCAAAAGTGGATGATTCAAAATCTCCTTTTGCCTCTTTGTCTTGTTCTTTTTATATCCTTTGTATTTTGAGTAGGCCTAAGGTTTTTCTGGGGTTCGAAAGGTCCAAAAAATCCTTTAAAACTTAACATTTTTTAGTGTCTGCACATTTGCCAGATGAAGGCCACGACCGTGGCCTCGCATATTCAAGCCTTCTATCATGATCGTGGCATGCAGGCCAAGATCTTGGGTCATGTCCTTGACTTTTGTCACGATCATGGCATTTGGGCCACGATCGTGGGCTACAATTGTGGGCCAACTTTGGTGCTTTTGTCATGATTGTGCCACGATCGTGGGTCATTGTTTTTGGCCCAAATATCTCTAAAACTTCTTCATTCTTCGATGTTGACCCTAAAATACTAACAAACATGTCAAGGTACTTTAAAACAATAATATTGAAGTTCAAAGACTTGTACTAAACCATAAAACACTTTAAACATAACTAATTAACAAACTAACACAATTATACCCTAAACACATACTGACCGATTGAATTAACAATTAAATACATATCAAACTAGACCCTAAAATACGATGCAATTTACACTTATCACCACACATAAAAGTTATTTACTATTTGTATAATTTAAATTCTAATAAAACATATATCTACATTTAAGTTAACTTGTATGATACTTATTAAGTTGACTCATTGAAGTATAATTGACATTTGCAAACCCTTCTCCTTTTGCCCCTACTTTTGCCTTTGCCTCTTCCTCTCGTTTTACCCATTTCTCTTCCTCTAGCAATTGCTTGTATACTTTCTTAATCTTTCTAGCTCTCTTGTCTAATTCCTTCACATACATGTGCAATATTTATTAATGAACTTGTGCTAGATTTATATAATGAACTACTTGTTTTTGTATCCTAATGATAGTGTTGGATGATCTTAACATCGATAAATATTTTGAAAACATTTACTGATTAGTAACAAAATAGTAATAACAAAATCAATTTCATAATTGATGTGAAAATTCCTACATTGTTGCAGTTTATATGATCTTTGGTTATGCCTTTATTGTTTACGTTAAGTGCAAGTCATTCTCCTTCCATGTCTAGTAAGTTTTTCTATTTTAAGTTGCTCATTTATTCTTTTTCTTCTTTGACCAACTAGGCATTTTCTTTGTTATTGGTAGCTCAATGACTTCATAATGAGGCCAAAATCTTATTCCATCAAATGGTTTAATGGAATGTTGGTATATTTGTATATACCTCTTCTTACAATAACATATGTTAATGTATCCATCTAGATTACCATGGCCATGGTACATGTTAAGGAGAATTTTAGAAAAACTAATTAAAATGAATACAAAAAATGATTCACAATTAAAAATCTAAAAAATTGAAGGATTTAGTTGCAATTAATGTCAAAGAATTAAAAGGTCAATGAGGAGAAGAATTTTGGAGAACTTTGTTCATGTAATAACTGCAAATCAATTATTGTTAGAAAAGGCTAGAAATCTAGTTCCCATGCAATGAAAAATTCATTAATTGGTGTTTTCTAAAGAATTTATGGCCATTTTTATATGGAGTGCTCAGTAGAATGGAGAATTATAAAAAAGTCATAATTGTATGACTTGTTTAGGAAAATGAAAGGATTGTATTAATCTACTGTAACTAGGGTTTTTATTTTGGACATAAGGAATTTTGTGATTTAATAAAATACTTCATATTGCAAATTTAAATTGAGTTGTCTATCATCTAACATTAGGTATCTAAAATGGATTCCTATGTAGCTTTTGATTCATTTACTTGATGTTATTAAGGAGCCTGGTCCTCTTTTCTCCTTTCTACCATCAGATTGGTCTTAAAGCTTTGGTTCTTTCCATAATTGGAAATCATTGTCCAGGTGCAAGCTTTAACATATCTCTTTTCAAGTGTGATCTTGATGGTATGAAACTAGATGATTTAAGAAGCCAAGCTCAACAACTTCAATAATAGCTTGAGCATCTCCAAATCATACTATAATAAGCAACTATCATGGTTTAGAATTTGGTAAAGAAAATGAGAAAAGGAATCCTTGTTATAAGGGTGAATCTAATTCTTATAATGTAAGAAATTCTTTTCATCTTAACCAAGGAAATTATCATCATAAAGATTATCGCGTCAAGGTCGTCATTCTCAAATTTAAATGTTGATTGCATATGAAAGACTTCATTGATTAGTTAGCAACAATGTAATGTGTTTTTGACTAAAAGAGCATCCTGAATGACAAAAGGATTAAATTGGTGGCAATCAAATTGAGGCAACATGCTTCAATTTGGCAGGAAAACTTAAAGAAGCGAACCAATCGAGAAAGAAAGAGGCAGATTGCAATATGGTAAAAAAATGAAGAGAGATCTTAATAAAAAGTTTCTTTTTACTAGTTACCGGGAATATTCTTTCTATCACCTCTATAATTTCGAGCAAGAGGAGTTAACCATAGAGGAATATATTTTTGAATTTAAGCATCTTATGATGAAGTGCAATGTTATGGAGCCTGAGGACCAAAATATTTAATGACATCTTGGTTGTCTTTGATCTAAAATTAAAACAAATTTGTTGAACTATAACCATATTGAAAATTAGAAGATTTTTTTTCAAATTGAAGGTCCATGTGGAAAAGAAACTAAAAGAAAAAGAGGCTTATAAGATTGTGGACAAAGGAGGAGCTTAAAGCTCAATCCAATGTTTAGAGTAAGGCTATCTCTTCAAAGTCCTCTCTAAAACAACTAAATATTCCTCCTAACATATCGAACACCACTTCAAAAATATGATTTAAGTGAAGAATATTCAAAGATATCACTTTTGAATGCCCAAATATGAACTTCATTTCTCTTATTGAATAAGGTGAAGATGAATCAATTTACAACTCATACGTTGGTGATGAGGATGAGGTGGATTGAGAGAAGTTTACTTATGGAAATTAAAAGGAAGCTCTTATTGTTCAACATATTTTAAGGTTAGAACACGATGATTATGATAAATGGATTTGTCATAATATTTTTGACACTCGTTATACATCCCACATGAAGGTGTGTCGAGTCATCCTTGATAGTGAAAGTTATGAGAATGTTATTTCCACTATCATGGTAAAAAATTTGTAGCTCAAGATGAAGAATCATTCAAAACTGTACAAGATCTCTTGGCTTAAGAAAGGCAGTGATGTATGTATAAACAAATGTTTCTTAATTCAATTCTCAATCGATGGATACTACAAAGATCACATTTTTTTAAGACACAATTTATATAGATATATGCTATTTATTTCTTCAACGACCTTGTTATGTAATGTAAGAGTGATTTATAATGGAATCAAGGATATTTATTCCTTTTTAAAAGATGGTATCAAGATTATATTAGGACCTTGTAAAATGGAGAAGAATTCTAAGTCACGAAACAAAGGGGTAGACTCTTTAAATCTCATTTCATTCATCCAATGGATAGGCCAAATGGTGTTTTTGCACTTATTCTTTTGGAGGAGAATGAAGATCAAGAGCATGTTTAATCCATTTTAAAGCCTTTCCTTGAGGAACTCTAAGATGTTCACAATGAGATTATTCTAGACTTCTATTTGTGAGAAGAATTTGACATAATATCGATTTGGTGCCTAATGCTTATATTTTGAATAAGGTAGCCTATAAGAGAGTATGAAGAACTGTAATGATAAGTTGACGAAATACTACTACAAAAGGTCCTTATTCAAGAAAGTTTAAGTCATTGCCTAGTTCTTGTTCTCTTAGTGCCAAAGAAGGACAATTTTTGGAAAATATGCATTATTGAATAAGTAGTCAATAAGATCACAATTAAGTATCAATTCCCCATCCCTCTTCTTAATGATTTACATGATCAACTTTATGGATAATTGATCTTCTAAAAAACTAACATTAGGAGTGGGTATCATTGAATCGAGAAAAATAGAAAGCAATATTATAAATAAGGGATGGTCTTGATAAATAGATGGTAATGCCATTTGAACTCTCTAATGCTCCTAGTACCTTCTCATGCCTTATGAACCATGTTTTAACATCTTTAATTGGCAATTTTATAGTGATCTATGGTGAAACTGTCAACTATACCCTAAATTAAATCCTAAATTCTTACAATAAAATAAATGTAATACAAGAAAGTAAGAGTCAATCACACAAGAAATTCTAGTTCATCGATCTTTACAAAAGAAAATATTTAACAAAATAGGAGCTATGATAATATGAAATTTTGTGATAAAGAAAATAAGTAATTAGCAAAACGAGAGTTATTAATAAAGCAAACATTTATTCATGGTCACTTCCACCTTTAGAACTATGATTCATCATTAGTATAAAAATAATTACTTCATCAATCATATATTCGATTTGATATTAAATATTTATCATTTCTTAAGAAAACATAATCTATAATACAAAATTTAATTAGCCCTTATTGTTCAACAACCTTAGATACGATCTAAAATTTAATTAAATAATAGCTTTATGAAAACAAAGACCAGCGAAATAAGATAATATAACATTTACGGTTGCATTAAATCTGATTAAATTCTTTTTTAAAAAGTAATAAACATATTCAATGTTTAATCTATCAAATATTTGTGTACTTACTATTGAATCCCTTACTTTCTTGCTTATGCACCTACACTCTCCCTCTCTTTTTAAGATCTCATCTTTCTCTAATCAACCTTGGCTAAGGGTTCCTAGTTAAGGGTTCTTATCTATTTCTTTTACTCCTTTTCCTCTAGTCTTTTGTATTTACTTCATCTATTCATCCATTTTTCTTTGTTTTCTTCATTTCATCTACTTCTTCCTTCATTTCTCACCTCTCTTCCCTTTCCTTCCCAATCTAAGACAAATTGCTTCATAAACCTCAAAAGGTTGTCCAATTTTTACCCATTCTTTAGCCCTCCCAACAATGGTTTTTTTTACCTCTTTAGAAACAACTTTTCAAGATTCAGACATTGTCAGATCTATCCCAACCTTTTTTTCATGTTTTCAAAATGTCCTTTTTAATAGCTACCTCACTATTAAATGATATTCACCCTTGCCCTATAAAATCCTGATAAACAAATCTCAACCTCTACCTTCGTCATTTTCTGGAGACCTAGGATCCTCATCTAATCCTCTTGTAGGCCTGTCTAACTCACAAAATGCCTAAAAAAGGAGTTAGAAACAAGTTATTGAGAATACTAGGATTGCTCCCTTCATTACTTTCCTCTAAGGAAGAGCACAGTAGGTAAGCTGTCTCCCCATATATGGATATATTGCAAGCTAGAGCATATATATAGGAATCTTCTTTGATTGTATTCTTTTGGAATAAGAAAGCTGCATATGATTGTGATTTACAAATGGTCATTAGTAAATTGGAAGAATAAGGGACAAATTCGCATGCTAATTACTAAAAATAATCTAATTATGTTTATGTTTAGAAATAAATCTCAAGATTTGAAGATAATGGAAGAGGGTCCATGGCATATCTCCAATGTTGGACCCCGATCTTAGAAATATTAAATGAAATTAAATGGGTGTTTTTGAGTATATATGTGTTGTGGGTGTTTTA
>JAOQMP010000009.1:1743688-1754708 GCA_027563575.1 Erythroxylum pedicellare
TATAATGAATGAATATATATAACATATATATATTAATAAAATTAATAAGATGAATCTAAATTCATTAATGAAGGAAGATAAGATTATATGATTAAATTATATTTTTTCCTGTAACAAGTTGTATACTATTGTGTAGTTATAAAAAAATAGTAATAAACATAAATTAATTTTTCTCTTCTTTTCTGTTTCAATTAAAAACAAAGTTAAAAGATGTTGACCTTTAATTTGGCTTCATCAATTACAAATTAAGTACACATTGGAGTGCTCATTTAGTGCTACCTAAGAAGTGATAACGAACATCGATGTGCTTCATCCTTACGTAATAAACTTGGTTCTTTGCTAAATGAATAGTATTTTGACTATCACAATGTACTTTGACATGCTTTAGTCCAATTCCCAATTCATCAACCAATCCTTGAAGCCAAATTGCCTCCATCACAGCCTCTATAGCTACCATATAATTTGCCTCCATAGTCGACAAAGCCACTGTTAACTGTAAAGTAGACCTCCAACTGACTGGTACCTTTGCAAATGTAAACACATAGCCAGTAGTTGATCGACGTTTATCTAAATCACCAGCATAGTCAGAATCACAATATCCAACTACACATTGAAATACCAAAACAACACCTACGGTGTTTAGAATATACCGTAGAATCCATTTAATAGCTTATCAATGCTCCTTGCCTGGATCATGCATATACCTACTCACAACCTTAACGGCCTGTGAAATGTTAGGCCTTATACATACCATAACATACATCAAGCTACCAACCGCAATTACATATGGTACTTTAGTCATATACTCTTGTTTTGCATCTTTCTTTGGAGATAGGGACGCACTGAGCTTTATATGAGGAGCGAGCGGAGTACTAATAGGCTTTGACTTTTCATTCATGTCAAAATGTTATAATACCTTTTTCAAATATTGCTTTTAAGTCAAACATAGTCTCCCCAACTTTCTGTCTCTACTTATCTCCATATCGAGAATTTTCTTAGCTTCACCCAAATCCTTCATTTCAAACTCCTAATTTAACTGAATCTTCAATCTCTCAATTTCTCTTTGATTTTCTGAAGCTATCAGCATATCATCATCATATAGGAGAAGATAGATGTAGGATCCATCTTGTAGCTTGCTAAAATACACACAGTGATCATATTTGCTTCTTACGTACTTTTGCCCCATTATAAACTTGTCAAATCGCTTATACCATTGCCTCAGAGAACTTCAATCCGTACAATGATTTTTTAAGCTTGCAAATCACATTCTCTTTTCCAACAACTTTAAAACTTTCGGGCTGAGTCATATAGATTTCCTCCTCTAAGTCTCTATGTAAAAATGCAATTTTTGCATCCAATTGAACTAGTTCTATATCAAACTATACCACTAAAGCCAACAAAATTCGAATAGAAGAATGTTTTACAACTGGAGAGAAATTTTTATTATAATCAATTCCTTATGTTTGAACATAGCCTTTGGCTACCGACCTTGCTTTATACCGAACATTATTCTTATAAGGAAATCCATCTTTCTTTCCATATACCTATTTTCATCCAATTGCCTTCTTTCCCTTTGGGAGATAAGCTAGCTTCCACGTCTGATTCTTATTAAGGGAATTTATTTCTTTATTCATGACTATCCTCCACTTATCTTCTTCTAAACTTTGGACTGCTTCCTTATAAGTGGTATGAACATCATCAATTTCAATTGGAGATGCATAAACTACCATATTAACATAACGAGCAAGTACTTAAATGTTCTTTTGGCTTTCTCAATGTAATTGGTAATTGTTATTGTAGAGGTTCTTAGGTTGGAACCTCTTCTTCATCTAACTCGTCTTCTATCATAGGAGTTTCTACATCTACTTCATCATTTGTTCGGGTAACAATTCTTCCTTCAAACTCCACCTGTTTTGGAGTACCATTTGTCTGCTTGACATTTTTAATTGTCACCTTTCTTAACATGGTAGATTCGTCAAAGGTAACATCCTTATTGAAAATTTTTTTAATTAACTGTGGGCATCAAAGATGATATCCTTGCACACCAGAGGTGATCCTCATGAAAATTGTTTTCTTTGCACGTGGACCCAACTTTGACTCCTTAATATGGTGGTATGCAGTGGAACCAAACACATGTAAGGAATCATAATCTGTAGCAGGTTTTCCAAAACATTTTTCCAAAGGTGCTTTACCACCAATAGTAGTTGATGGAAGGTGATTGATAAGATGGCAAGAATATGTAACAACCTCAGCCCAAAATTCTCTACCCAACCCAGCATTAGACAGTAGACATCGAACTTCCTCCAGCAATATCCAGTTCATACGTTCTGCCACCTAATTTTTTTGTGATGTATTACTACTTGTGAAGTGTTTGATAATACCTTCATCTTCACAGATTTTTAAAAATGGATCACTCCTATACTCCCCACCATTATCTGTACAGAGATGCTTAATCCTTCTGCCTGTTTTAGTTTTCATCATCTTTTTCCATTTGAGAAAAACTCACTTCATCCTTAGTCTTCATAGTATATACCTATACTCTTCGGGAAAAATCATTAATAAAGGCCACATAATAGTGTTTTCCTTCCCAAAGAAGCTGTTTTGGTTGGTCCTTACACATTAGAGTGAACATAATCCAAAATACCATTTGTATCATGGATTGTAGTGTCGAATTTTACTCATGTCTACTTCCCTTTGACATAATGTTCACAGAAGTCTAATTTGCATGCCCGAGCTCCTTTCAACAATCCTTGATTTACTAATATCTTGCACCTGCATGTCCTAAGTCTATATGTCACAACCTAGTTGCTTCTAACTCTTGATGATCATTAGAAGCTACTACTATTATTCCAATAACTGTATTACCCTGTTAATAATACAGGTTATTGTTTCTTCAAATTCCTTTCATTACCACAAGTGCACCAAAGTGACTTTCATCTCCATTTGTTGTATTTATAGTGTAGCCCTTTAATTCTAGGACTCCTACAAAGTTGAGATCTTTATCAAACTTGGCACGTATCTGACATCTATTAGGGTCTTGGTTGTTCCATCGTGATTCCTTATGCAAATTGAATTAATCCCATTTGTGGTGCAAGGATTGTCATTTTCTGTGTAGACAACTCTACTTTCTAGCTCTTTAAAATTAAAGAACCAATCCTGATTGGGACACATGTGATGGCTACAGCCTGACTCGAGCAGCCATAGACTAAAAGGGCTTATTGAGGATGTAACAACCAATGAAATATTTGAGTATGTATCTTCACACTCAGCAACATTCAAATTTGCAACAGTCTTTCCCTTATCAGGTTTGTTTTTATTCTTCGACTTTGGACAATCCTTTTTCCAATCCCCTTTTTCCCGATAAAAGGCACATTCATCTTTGCTCAATTTAAGCCTCGACTTCGATCTCCCTTTCTTTCCTTTAGTTTGGCTCTGTAAATGGTCTCTAATTACCAAAGCTTCTACTATAAGTTCTTACTTTGTCTTCCTTCTCAATTTATGACTATACAAAGTAGTTGTAACTTCACTAAGAGACATATCTACCTTCCTATGAAGTAAAGTAGTTTCAAGAAATGCAAACTCCTTAAGAATGGACCCTAACAACATCAAAGCAAGATCTTCATCTTCAAATGTCACATCCAAATTCATTAAATCAGTAACTAACTAATTAAAACTGGTGATATGATCATTTATAGTGGTACCCGAAACATAAGAGAAACGAAATAGTCTCTTCTTCATATGGAGCTTATTCTGACTGCTTTTCTTAAGGAATTTCTCTTCCAACACGTTCCACAATTTAGATGCAAAAGTTTCTTTCGAAAAAGCATACTTTTGCTCTTTAGAAAGACACGATCGAATTTTACCATATGCCAAAGGATTTATAATCTTCCAATCTTTTTACAACATCTAGTTTCTTTTCTTCAATAGCAATGTCAAGACCTTGCTGAAAAAGAGAATCTTGAGCCTCACTCTGCTACATGCCGAAATGACTAGTACCATCAAAAATCTCTACCGCAAATCTTACATTTGTCACAGCAGTCCTTGCTAGAATAGATGAGGTAGAAGCTGTCAACATGGTTGGGGCGATAGTATATTTGATTTTTTCATCTCTATTATAATTTCTATTCAATAGTTGTCAATGCGGAATGCCAATAGAATAAGGAAAAAACTTTTCTAATGTCGAAGATTAGACTACGTTGCATCCACAGAGCATACTAAGAAAAAAACCTTAGCTCTGATACCAATTGTTGTGGAACTCATTTAATTTCTACTAATAATGACAAATTTGCCTTAAACACTGTTGCCTAGGTGAATAGAGTGTGAATGACTATATCAACAAATTACACCTGTTAAACTCCTATGAAAGATTAGAGAAGTCATAAATGGTCTCACTTAAAACCCAACCTCCTTGACAAAATTTTCCTAGACATAAAATTTAATAGCACAATAATTCACTACAACTATACCTGATAATAGCTATTAAATAGAAAAACAAAGAACAACAAAATTAAACAAGGTTTAGCCAATTATACCTACGTCCTTATAAATTACTAAATTGATATTGCACTATTTTCAGGAAATAATACAAGTGAAATACTATAAAAGGATAAAAGAAATTTTATCTTATGAAAGACAATTTTTTTGATGTAAGATAAACTTGGAAAAGCCCTCCTTTTATAGCTTAAGGAGGCTCTCTCAATATTGAGTTTCTCCAATATGGGATTTGAACATATGCCACAAAGTCAACAGTTTTTTCTCTACTAAATATACGACTAGTTTCTCATGTTTTTCTATTTTTTTTCCTACATAACATAGGTCACATTTATGCGACTAACTCTTCCCTGCAATTGGTATTGTAATTAAACACTCATGCCATTGAGATGTATATTTTGGTAAGCTTAGCTTGTGTTAATACAAGTATTATTTTCTTCTTAAAAAAATAAAATTGGGGTTTTTCTAATTTTATTAATTAATGAATAATTATAAGAAAAAGAGGGAACACATGGTAGTCACATTGAAAAAATATCAATTAGACATGGTACGTTAATGAAAAATTTAGTGTCAAACTAATTTTTGTAGCAAATTGCAAGTTGAGACATTTTAACATCCAACCTAGTATTGCATATAAGTAAAGTTGAGTTTTTTTGTTTATAATTAACCGATAATTTAAAGAGGATAGGGAAGAAAGAATATAAATCAATTTATAGTGATTTGGTAAACAACTTTTCATACATCCACTCTCAAAATTCTACTTAGAATTTTATTATAATTCATATTTCAAGGTGAAGAATAAACTTTTTATAATATTTCTTAACAAAGAGGAACCATTTTATAATCTTCTTTTAAAGTAAAGTGTAACCTCAATCTCTTGGATCACCTTCAAGATTTTTTGACGACACACAACTTATCGTCACTAAATTTTCCAACAAATTTCAAAACCTTATCTGTTGTTAAATATAGTGACAGAAATCCTAAATCGGTCGCCAAATTTAGTGACATAATTTTTTAATTCTGTTGCTAAATTTGGTGATGGACTAGAAATTGTCTATCACTAAGAATTAGAAATTTTATCGTCTCTATCTAAAGATTACCTACAGTTGTTTCTCCAACAACTCATTCCTTTGATAATTTTCATAGCCGAATTTGCTTATCGATGGAAAACCTTTACATTTCACCTGTAATTTCTTTCGCTAAACCCCATTTTTCTTGTATTGTCGATATCTAAGAGATACTTTCGTTTGGTTATAGGTTCCATAAATTGGAACTCCTTATGTGGACAATGTGCACCCATCTAAATCATAATTCCTCCTTGTGTTTGCATAACCACCAAAACTTCTTTGACATAAAGGCCTTGCTCATTATCTTTGTAGACATAATACCTAACCAACTTGAGTCCTTTGAAGAGCAAACCTTGGACCATTTCACCTTTGTAACATTACTATGGTTACTTGATCACTTCCAAAGAAACTACCTTAGCTTCCTGTCAATCTCTTTTAGAATGCTTTTAGGGAGTGCAATATCGTTTAACCAATAAGTTGCTAGGTTGTTAAGTATAGAAGAGACTAGTTGAAGTCCTGCATCATAAGTTAGAAATTTATTGCACCAATGGTTAATCCTTTTGTTAACAGAGTCCATCAATTGGTTGCAATTTGTAGCACAAATGTTCTTATGTGATATAGGCACCTCCAAATATTTAAGAAGCAATTTAGCCTGATTTATTCCAACTCCAAAGCCCTTATAGCTACATCTGGGTTGACATTAACTGACAAGTGGAAGCAAATTTTAGTAGGGTTACATATTAAGTTTGATACTATTTTGAAGCTCTTTAAGGAATCTATTAATAAGTTAATAGATGGTCTATTATCCCTACAAAACAGAATAATATCATATGTAAAATCTAGGTGAGAGACTTTAATACCTTTGCATCTATAATGTACTTAAATTTAGATTTTTTAGATATGTTCCTCACTACTATACATGACAACACCTCCATGCCAAAGATAAACAAATAGGGTGATAGTGGCTCCCCTTGCCTTAGTCCTTTGCTTGCCCTAAATAACTTGGTTGGTTCACCATTTACCAGGATAGCAAAAGATGTTGTGGTGATACATTCCTTTACCCAATTCTTGAACACAGTTGGATACCTAACATTGTATTTTGATGATAAATTCCTAACTAATTGAGACATATTCCTTTACAAGGTTTATTTTTAGTGTACAACTTTTCATGGAAGGGTTGGAATTGTTTCCTTTTAGTAAATCCTAACAAAGTTGAATATTATTACCAATGGTTTTCCCTTTAACAAATGCATTATGTGCTAGACAAATTATCTTAGTTAAGTTGTTCCTCATCTTGTTGGTCAAGATTTTAGCGATGAACTTGTAAACTATATTACAACAAGCAATAGGTCTAAATTCCTCATGCTTACTTACATTACCATGCTTAGGAATAAGGCTAATGTATGTTTTGTTATACTCCTTCAAAATTCTCCTGCTTTAAAAGAACTCCATTACTATTTTGATGACACTCTTACCCGTGATATCCTAAGTTTGTTGAAAAAATCTTCCATTAAGCCCATCAAGGCCAGGATCCTTATTAGGATGAATGAATAATAATGTGGCTCTTATTAGGATGAATGAATAATAATGTGGCTCTTATTTTTTCCCTAGTGATCTCTTTAATTGGATATTGTTTGTCCTGATCTGAGATGGATTTGATTTCCCCCAATATGTCTTTTGGTATTTCCTGGACTTCCAACTTAGAGTTAAACTGCTTCCTAAATTTTTCATATGTAATCCTTTTTATATTTGGCTAATAAAAAATCTATTTCCTTCTCCATCAGTCAAGAATTTGATGTGGTTTTTTTTCCTTCTTTCTTTGATTGAGTTGAATTGATATTTTGTACATCTCTGCCCATCCTTAAGCCAATGGGTCCTAGATTTTAGCGTCATTTGAGAATTCAGATTCCTTAGGGTCTCTTTGTATTTGTTAATTAGGTATGCCTATTTTTGCTTAAACTTTTTGTCCCCAGACTTATTTACTATCTATTTTTGGCAATTTAGTAGCTCACTCAAGGCATTTTGCTTCCATCATCATAGGGTCATTAAATCCACTTATAGTTCCTTCATGTTACTTTTGATAGCCTTTGATAATGACAATGACTTTAGGACCCTTTCACTTCAAATTTCAATCACTCCTTTACAACTTCCTTAAAGTTAGGGTATTTCATTAGGGACTTAAACACTCTAAATGTGTCTCTCCTCATGACACTGTTATTTAAATAGTCTATCAAGACGGGGTTATGGTTTGAGGTAGTTTTGCTCTCTAAAGGTAGTTAAGCTTAGACGGTAATGATGTAACCATTGTTCAAGCACAAAGCATTTGTCTAGTTTTTTTATTATCATCCTCCCACCTACTTGTTACTCTAGGTAAATAAGTTTCCATGGAACTTTAAATCAGTTAACCCTGTATAATTGACTAGGCTTTGAAGTTCTTTACAGTTTTGATTTGACTAGTTTTTCCTCCCCATGCCTCTTTTGAATTTAGGATGTAATTAAAGTCTCTTGCTATAAACCAAGGCACCCTTGTATTCCTATTAATCCTTGTTATTTTGTCCCATAATTTCTACCTTCAAAACCCATGATTATAAGCAGATACTAATGTTATAACTACTGAAATTCTTGAACTAGTGACAATCATTTCACAATGGATCATTATTCAGAACAACACTAATTAGTAATCTCCAGCTTAGAAGGGTTATAAACAATAATAACTCTACCAATGAGGTGATTTTCATGATTATTCAAGACTCTCCAATCTCTTCCCAGTAAACCACAAACACTTTTAATATGGTCTTACTTTATTTTGGTTTCTAAGAAACCAAAAAAATAAGGCCTCTTAATGTTTATAATCTTTGATGGCTAGTTGTTTACTTAGGCCATTAAGACCTCTAAAATTCCATATGATAGCTAACATTATTTCTTGTTCTTACCTTTTTTTCCCTCTTGTATCTCTTCCCTGCCTTTGAAATGCTTCCCATAAAACTTAGCTTAATTCCTAAAGTTTCTCTTTTTTCCTGAATTGGAGAATTAATCTTTGTTTCCTCAAGAGCATCTTGTTCTTTTGCTTCCACCACATTCTATTCCCTTTTCTCTAAAGGAGTTATTGTTTTATTCCCCTCTTCGTCCTATGTACCCCCATTGTCTACCTTCACTTTCATTGTGTGAGCTGCAACTGTAACCTTCATACTATTCTCCTTTCTTTCTAGGAGCATAGTCCCCACCTCCTTTAGCTTGCCTACTTGCTTTACTTGTTTGGTTTTTGGTTGGCACATATAAGTGACCTTCACATAGTCCTCCTTTAGAGTTCCATCAGTCTCCAGCTTCATTATCTTCAATATATCTTGTAAATTACTTTTAATATTAACATCTATGCAAACTCTTGTAACCCTATCCTCTTCTTCATAGTAATGTCCTCATCCATTCCCAATGGTTTACCAAGTTTACCAGCAATGTAGGTTATACCTGTCACTGACCAATACTACAATGGCAATATGTGGAAGCTTACCTATCAAAAGACTGTCTCCAACGTACTCCTTTTGAGGTTAATACCTGAATACTATCTTTTAGGCAAGATTAGATGTTGTAAAAGATGGCATGGACCTGTTTCAATTATTTTCAGGGCATTCTCTTCTGAGTTGAAATTGAAAATAAAAATACCATCCTTATTGACCATCAAACTCTCTAGACCTATATTTTTCCAAGTTACATTTGCCCACATTTGCACAACTAGGAATGCTAATCTTTTCCTCAGGAAGTACCCTACAAAAGTAATGCTTCATTTCTTGGCTCGCTTCCAAAGAACCTCAACTAGTGCCAACGTTAGATCCTCTTCATTGGATTGGATAGATCTGCTTCTCAAAAGTTCCTGAGTCACTTACTATGGGACTCCAAAAAGCTTTGCTAGCTGACAAGGTTAGTTTTTGGTTCATTTTATCCCCAGAAATAGTTAGAAACTTCTAAGGGTTTACAAGTGTTGGTTAAGTTGATAATGTATTTGTGTTTGAAGGCTTGGAGTTAGCATATTGTGAGTTGATTTGGTTTGAAGGTCTAAAGGGTTCATGGTGTTGGTAACAAACATGTTGCTAAAAAGGGAAGGTTAATTGACCGGGATTGATTTTGTTTGAAGGGAGGAGAATGGAAGTTAGTTCTTGGAGGTTAAAGATTGAAGATCATTGTATTTTATATCATTAATTAGTTTAAATAAAATTATTAATAATTACTTGTATATTTTAAGATGAAAATACAAAAAGATTTGTTGTTTAATGACAAATACTAAAGAAATTCTAAACTTAGTTAATGTAGAGTTTAAAAAGGGCCCACAGTGTACAAGGCTTGTCGCTTTGTGAAGGCCATAGAGGGTCATTAATTATATGCAGTCTTCCCTTGATATTTTACATAGAGAGAATTCTATAACTCGAATCTATCACTTTTCGGTCATAAAAGAATAACCTTATCAGTTGCTTTAAGGCTCGCCTTTTTAATGTAAAATTCAATTATAGACAATATAAGTTTATAAATTTGAGATAATTTTCTTTTAAAATTTATTTATTAAATATTTAAATTATATATCTAATTAATGTGAAAGTTAAATCAATAAATCCAAACTGAAGGGCTTTGTAGAAAACATAAGGCCAAAACTTTGCAATGGATAGTATAGATGCATATTATAGATTGATTATAGATATAGAACAATTTTAATTGTAAAAGCTGTGAGAAGTAAACAAAAAAAAAAAAAGTTGCAGTTTAAAGCCTACAGCTCAAAATCTTGACGTTTTGAAATTGTAGTTCTCGCAATGCCACTTCTAAGAAAAACAAAAAATATACGAATTTGATGAAACAAAAGGCGTAGTGCTTTGCTCATTACAAGTTTTGTCGGCCTTGTTTTCCTTAAGTATTCTTCGTTTTTCGGTGAACTGGTCCACTCAATTATTTTTGTTTTGGTGATATGCGTAGGTTGCAGTAAGTCATTCTTTCCTGTTGCTCTCTTTTTCCTCAACAAGTTTCTTCTCTTCTTGGACTACAAACTAACGGCACCAAGATTATTGACATACAACATATGTTTACTTCAGCTAAACTTCTACAACACACTGTCTTCGGTGTCCCACAGGCTCTTCACTCTTCAGAAGATAGAAGAAGAGTAACTAGCAATGACATGTATGGAGGCAATATGCAATAGCATATATCTATCAACTTCCTTTTCAACCATTAAACAAATGGAAATGACCCCTACTGCCCAAGATTTTCACTTCAACTCCATTTAAGTCCAACTGACAGAACAAATCAAACAAAATTTTCATCACTATCCGTAGTGCAATATACAAGCTTCTCAGAATAAGGCTAGCGCTATGATTCCTCATAATGATGATCGTCTCGTCAAAAATATCCTCCTGCATGGTGCAAATTGCAGAAGCAGGATTAGAGTATAAAAGTTACAATAAGCATCACCTCATTTTGACAGA
>JAOQMP010000009.1:1765346-1775505 GCA_027563575.1 Erythroxylum pedicellare
CACAACTCCAAACAACAGTAAAACCCCCCACAAAAAAAAAAAAAAAGCAAGCATACAAATACAGTCCTAAGATTTATTTGGTGATAGATGTAAATTGAGCCTAACCGTGATTTGCAAAGTTGAAACAACGAGTTCTCAGAAATCCAATAAAATTAAGACGAAAAGATAGAATCTTTGAACAACCAAACAACGCAATTAATATTTAGATTGTGGTCCCACTTTGAGTCACTTTCCACGAAGACAGACGAAGAGCGGAAGTTGGGTTTGCTTTAGTCTGCTAAAGCCCAAACGATTTATTTAATGAAAAGCCCCATTTGGTTCCGAAAACATTGAGGACTCCACAAAGAAACCCTAGTTTTCAAAAGAAAATCCTCAACCCTCTTGGCTTTATATATAACGAAGCAGTGGCAGCCGTTGTTTACCATCACTTCGTTTGTGCTAGCGTCGATTTTCTATTTCACCATTTCTTTGTTTTTGTTTGATTTTGAGTTGAAGGGTGCTGTGATGAGTAGTATTATGTGGACTAGAGTTTCCGATCTGGGAATGAAAAACCCAGAAGTTGAAGACTAACCCTTGGCTGTCTGAGCACTCTCTATAGCTTTTCTACTTCTCTTGCTTTTGTCTATTTATTGAAGAATTTTGGAAGTGATTTGGGCTTGTGATGAGAATATAAATATATCTTAGCGGATTTCAGTGAGATGTTTTTGATGTCAATGATCTGATTGTTACACACACTGAAGCCTTTTTTATTTATCATTTTAGCGTTTTGGTTTGTAGAATTGAAAGAATGAATGATTGGGATAGCGATGAAGAGATGAAGACACTTGAAAGTGTTCGAAGGGCAGTGGACGGGTTCTTTGGAACTCGCCGTGAGCTCTCTTATTGTTTTAACGACTTCTCCTTCCACCGAGCTTTCCATTTTAATAATCCCTTCTTACAAATCATTTATTTAAGATCGCGCCCATTACCAATTCTGGGGATGACAAGTATTGAGTTCCTCCAGGCATAATGGCTAGGGTGCTAAATTGATTGAGATTTGTGGCTTATCCTGATTATTGGCTTCACCTCATGCCGATTAGTCCTGGAAACACCACATACATTTGACCTCTTTGCCTTATGTCCGCAAGTACGCAGAACTTAAGGACTTATAAGGGGCATTTTATGTAATCAAATGCAAAGCATTCTCCTCGAGACACCAATTGCAGTACAACATGGTATTAGATCTTATAATCCATGTTACGTACTTTCATTGGGAACCAACAAATTCATGTTAAACTTCGAGTAAGAAGTATAGACCTAAGATTTAATGTATCTAATTTTACTAACACAAAATTGAAGAAAGCTTAGAGATTATTTGTATCAAGTTAGTCTGAAGGCCACCCAAATCTATAATCTAGATGCAATGATAGCAGCCGCAACCATTGTAAGTGGTCGAAGAGCTAACCATCCTTTTTAAATCTTGATGAAAAAAAAAGGAGATCTTATAATTTTAGATAATGCAAGTTAGAGCACAAAAGTATTTAGGTCTTAAAGATGCAACATAACAAGGCAGAAAAGATAAGGAAAAAAGAGAGTAAGGGACGTCCATTGACATAAGGTAGTTTATATGTTTCTGAATACTTAAAATTTAAATCTAAACTAAACTCTTTGAGACTAAATTTGATATGCTAGGTTAGATTAAAGCATATGAGTCTTATTCATGAGCTTCCTCTCGATAGGCTTGTAAAACCAAATGCTAGTATTTTCTGGTATTTAACCTCCAACAATTAAGTTAATAATGTTAAAGGGAAGAAATGCAATATTTAGTAAGAGAATAAAAGCAACTAATCTTCCCCAAGAGCTCACATTGACAGGAAGGTTTGGCACCTCGATGTCGGCTCTTCGCCACCTGGGGCTGTAGTATGCTCCAAGGGTTGGGCTGTTTGCCCATTAAAGCGGTACGTGAGTTGGGTTATGCCTCTTGTCTTCTTCCTTTGTAAATTAAGAAGAACTCTCACAATGCGTTCCTAAGTAAAATTTCCAATTATATGACTAAAAATATCCTTCTTTTGCTCACATCAATAAACAAAAGCTCCAAATATGTAATGTAATGTATATACATGCACTCTCTAACCTCCAAGGTTCTTAGTATCTCTATATTATTTCCAATATACTTCCAAAAACTTATTTTGAATTATCCTTTTTACTTAAACAAGGCCTGAGTGCCTTAGCTAGCTTTGTTGGAAAGCTCCTTTGTATGGATGAAAACACTGCCAAGAAGAGAAGATTCGGGTAATGCTCGTAAATGTATTAGTGTAGAAATGTCCAAGGAGCTCCCAACCAAAGTCCCTATCATGAGGGTAGGTGAAGGGAACAAGCTTTGGGAAGATAGTGTTGCAATCTCCTATAAATGGACCCCTCCTCCAAGATCACAAGAAAGTTTGGAAAGTAACGGGTTAACTATTTAAAATTGGAACTTATCATGAGGTGCTTTGAGAATGATGATGATATACCAACTATTATCACTCTAATGCTAACTTAAAGGACTTGTAATGATACTATTGTTGGTCCCTAATGGCACCCCAAAAGGGGGTGAATTAGGTATTAGTAATTTAGTTTTTCGGATTTTCTTAATAATGGATGTAACTCAAGAAGTATAGAAGTTATGATGAAAATAGCTTAATATAGATTAGTAACTCAATAAAATAATAATTTGAAGAATATACAGAAGAACAAAGGTAAAATAATTTATAATGGTTTGATAAAAAAAAAACCCTTGCTTATGTCCCCTTGCCAAGCAACTTCTTAAAATGTCAATAAGTCTCTTCTGTCTAAAACTTAAAGAGGAACCTTCTTCAAAAATCTTGCTTTCCATATGTAAAGTGAAACTTTTCTTCCAATCTTTCTCTAAGGATATATAAGTAGTTGCTATTAAGCATGTGGTGACTTGTAATTAGCTTGACTTATGTACAACCTCCAACTTTAGGAGTTGCTCTTTGGAACATTCTGTAACTTTCCACCTCTCTGAATGAATCAATTTCTTACTTTTCAAAAAAAAAACTCTAAAGTGATAGCCCCACAAAAGAATTTGTAACTTAAAAAATCTTGCTTGATCACTTTGAAACCTTAAAGGCATCTAAATATTTTCTCTGTCTAAACTAATGATAACTATACATTTATAAGGTTTAAGGATCAAACTAGCCATTAGAAAACAAGAACTAGCTATTGCTAATATCTAGTTACTATACGTTAGTCAACCAGTATAAAACAGGTCGACCAATGTGCATTAAATATACAAATTCACTAACTTTTAGGATATTGTTCAAAACCATGACATATTAGTCAATTAATATAAGACATTAGTCAACCAATATATCAACCAATCTTTCTATAAACTCTCAGTAACTTTAACATACATTAATCAACTGCTGACCTATATAAGTCGACCAATGCACCTAAAATCATGATTCCAACATTTTCAAATATTAAAACTTAATTTTCTTAATGTAAGATTCACTTAAAAACTTGTCTAAATGTTCTTAAAAGAATGTTTTAAAGATCAAGATGATGTTCTTTGAGATAAAAATCGTAATTTCTCTTAATGATTGAAAAGACTCATCAAATAAGTTAAAATGATGACGTGTTTTATATATGATGAGCATCTAAAATATTGAAGTGGCCAAGTAAGAAGTACAATTAACATTGCATAGTCATAACTTTGCTGTTTTTGTTCTTCCTTAGTATTAATTTTGTTATTCACTTAAATGACTTAAAATTCAACTTTTCTCTAATATCTTGATGAGATTTATCTTGATTTATGCATGACATTATATTTTTCATATTGGTTTCATAAAATATAAACCCATTAATAATACTTATGTTTTGTGATCATCAAAACATAGATTGTAACCTCCCTTGATTTAATAGAAAGATCAATGACATAACAAAATAACCTACTTATTTGAATTTAATTAAATCAAGTTATAACCTACTTATTTGAATTTAATTAAATCAAGTTATAACCTACTTATTTGAATTTAATTAAATCAAGTGTTCTTCCTGATATTTAAGAATCTTATACTTAACAACCCATTAAACTCCAATTGCTTTGTAGATTATAACAATTAAATAATTACAAATTTAATGTCTAATCTAGCAATATACTATAATAAACAATAAACTAGTATGTTTTCTAGAAATTAGTCAATATAATTGTAAAAATAAACATAAAAACAATTGATACTCAAAATATAAATCAAATAATAAAAATAAGTCAAATCTTATAGTTCAATACATTATAAGGGTTCATTTTCTTTCATCCAAGTGTAGATAATTAGCCAAGCAACGCTATTAATGAGAAAAGAAAACAAGACAAATTAAATATGGCTACTCCTCTAAACCAAAGAAAAACTTAATATTAAAATTAACTAAAATTTAGGAAATTTGTCTCTTTAAATAAGGGCCTCTAGTGAGCATAAAATGTTATGTTTTAATTTGGGATCAAATTTATCACAAATTAGAGAGAATCATAAGCAAAAAATGGAGAAGATTACAACTGATAGTTAAACATGACTAAGACCACACTCTTATGCCAACCTGTGTCCATTATGGGTCAATAATAAAAGAAGATACAACTTATAATATGACTTGGAGAGAGACTATATGGCCTGGAGAAAAAACTAAAAAGGTGGCATATTCGTGCCTCAAATCATGTGCAAGCTAGAAAAGAAATAGTGAGATTCACAATCAAGGACATATGCATACCAAAGCTTGTGTCCTCACTTAAAGGAAGCATTGATAGCTTGAACTTATATTGCTCTAGAAAGATTTGCAGGATAGCTTGAGAATTGCCTACGAAATTAGTCATAACTTTCTTATTCAAACTCTAATTGAGATGATTTAAGGCCAATAGAAATCTAAATGAGAGATCTAAAATATTTAGATTTTGAGTTTAAAAAGTTTTAGAGATATATGTAGATTATGTTCATGATTTGGATAACTTATAAATAGACATAAGAAACCCTTATTTAAGGAGGTTTAATTTTAGTTTAGTTTTAGATTAGGTTTACCAACCATAGAAGGGAGAAAGTCTTTAAAACATATCTTTTGGTCTTTATTAATAAGTAGAGAGATCTAGAATCATTAGAAGAAATCGGATCACATCAAAGGATTATGGGGAAAAAAGTCTTCATAAGTTTTAAAATTCTTTTTTTTCTTATTTTAAAGATGATTTTTTGGTTGAGTTTTATTTACTTTTAGATTAGAAAGAACCTCAGATCTACTTGTATTTATCAATTTGGATTATTTATAAAGAGTTTTTGTTTGTGAACTATATATGATTATTCTTAATGCTAATTTAATTAAAGTTAATAGTTAGATCTACTTACAATTTTCAGGTTAAAGATTTGAGAAAATCACATATGATTGGGCCATAACATAAGTACTGAAGATTGGATGGAGTGTTAGAAATTCCCTTTGGCCTGATTTTCCTGGTATTAGGATAAATACTTCTATGAAATTTCATAAATCTTATGGCATCTTTAAGGTTTTTAATTAGAGTAAATGTATAAGCTAGTCCTTTAAGGATAAGTATCTACATATCACAAGGTGATAGTTTAGCCACTAGGAAATCTTTTGATCCAATTTATAGAATCTCTAATATTTAATTAACCATACAAGATGAGACTATGGGAAAATAAGTTTCTAGGTGTTATATAATATTTTCTTCCTTTTGGCTGCCACTTACTTTTATGTCTAGTAATGTCTAGTAGTATCTTGATCTATATAGTTTAATATAAGTTTAAGTTCACTATATAGTTCATTAATTGTTAACTAGATAATACAAAGATAATTAGACTTAATAGTTAGCTATCATTTAGGACTGAGCTCTAATAACCACTATACTATTAAAAATGATAAGTTTTCTTTCCTTACTTTTGTACTAGAATAATAGAATTGTATAAAATTTGCATCACATTCAGACTCATTTCCTTAATAGAAAATGTTTAGGACACGACTGTATCCTAAGACATATTTATCTGCTTCAGTTTGAGGAGAGAAACAATTTTAGATAGAAACAAACATGTTTATATCTGAGATCTTAGATTGTATTATAACTTTTATATAGAGGACCTCAGGGAACATAGGTTAAGAGATGCCCGTGTCTAAGGTTATCGATCTTTCTGTATCCTATTTGAAGATGGACAAGAGCTAATACAAACTCGTATCTCAAATATTATTTCTTTTTTGATCTTTTCCCCTCTACATGGCCTCCCATCAACTTGTGTGACATGTTATGTGTTCTCTTTTAGCTCTTTAATGTGGAACATGTTTTGTTCTTCCAAGCCTAATTTTGACCTTAATTTAGCTAGAATCTCTAAAAATGCAAAACATGAAACTTTATTTAACTCCTTATATTTTCATAGAAAATTTAATCATACCAATCAAATCTTGGATCATATTGTTATGTCAAATTATGAAGAAACACTTATCATTATTTTTCTTTTAATACCTCCATTTCCATCCTAAATCAAAATCTAAGTACAACATGTATAGTTAAGCATAAAATAGGTGTAACAAAAGAAATATTAAAAGGATAAAATGTTTCATTATGCATTCTTATCAAATTCTCTTACACTTAGCTTTGTAAATCCCAGGTAAATACTTTCTAAGGTAAACAACAATCAAAAAGTATCCTCCATTTCATTCCTTATAATATTAAAAAAGGCATACAAACTATAAGATACAAAACTAATTAAGAAAAGTAAACATAATATCTCATAGTTGAGCTTCACAAGAAAATCCAAACAAAAATTAACATAATAATTTCGTTCAAAGTTAGTGAAAGAGGTTGGTCAACTTTTCTCACATATTTTGCTCTAATCATTCAAATGTTTCATAGGACAAGTGTTTTTCTCAAGTTCATCCTATGTAAATGCACTACCATACCTTGCTAATATAACAAATTTCCAATAGTTAAATTATACGTTGTATAAATCAAAAGGTCTTTATTTCTTAGCTGAAATGGACCTAGGGTAAAAGTTGAAGAATTTTATTAAAAGGAAGATTGAAATCAAAGAGTTTAAGAAAAATTTAAATGTGTAATAGGAAGATAAAGTCAATAAGAACCTATATTTGATAACAACTTTAAATACTTAATAACCTCATTAAGAACATGGACTATTACTATCATCATGTCATAAAAATAACTATTTTCTTTCCTTTTTTTTTCATAAAAGTGACATTAAATGTAAATACCCAATTCCACTATTCAAATACAATCCCCTATTTGTATTCAACAAACATACCGCTTATTTATCTAGCGCACCCTTATGTTTAGCTTTTAGGTTTTTTTATCAAAATCTTTTTATTCATTTAATTTAAATGACCTACTAGGCACTTGTTCACTAGGCACACCCCCACACTTGGCTTTTGGTTTCTTTTTCACAAAACCTTTTTAGTGATTTAATTCAAAAGACCTACTAACTCTTAAGGTTAGGTAAATATAGAGAAATTTAAGCTTGGGCTCAGATAATGAGTTTTAACGAAAGAAAAGGAGCTATAAGGCTCAAAAGGGCTGATAAGAGATATTCTATTGAGTTTGCTATTTAAGCTAAAATAGTTAATTTAGAGATGCCCTTTATCCTTTTCGTACATGTATATTAATGTAATCTCAGAATGGTTCAAAGCAAGTTATATAGACACATCTATAAAGAAGAACATTACATAAAAATAACAATATAGAGTGACATAGTGTCTCAATCTTATATGGCTTAAAAGCCCACGTGAATAAGTAATTTACTAAAAAATTCCGTAGTTTATTTTTTAACTCAACTATCAATTCATACCTAAAGTCAATTCAACCATTCAATATATACTACTTTCATACTCAACTAGTTTATACCTATAGCATGTATAATAATTTAAAACATCTAGAACAAATAGAAAGAAAAGTTTACAATTAAGCAAATGCTAGAGTAATTTCTCTCTTACATTTAAACCCTATATTATCTTTAGTATAGAAACTAAAAAATAAAAGGAGAGAAAATAATGCACAAATAAAAATCATAAACAGTGATATAAATTAAAATAAGGTAAGGAAGTAGATAGGCAAATTAGGTATCTTTCGTTACCTTCTAAGTAGTGTCTTTGTTTAAATTTACTAGCCTAACTCAATACATCCTTCTTCATTCGGTGTAAATTGGATCATGAAGGTTCAATTTGGCAATATTTTTTGTTTGAAAGCCTTTATAGATAAGCTTGAGTCTATGATCATTCACTTTTAACACTTAGGACATTAAAATTTAAACATTAATATACATTGATAAAAATTATTATTAATAAAAAGAGGACCAATCCATTGAGAACAAAATTATTAAAAATAGATGAACTTATGATTGGAAGAAAAAGAGTTTTTGACTAACTTGAAAGCCTCTTTTAGAGATCATCTTATCATGAAAAACCTTTGTCTTTTCCTTTTAAATAATGTCACTTTTGTAGGCATCATTGCAGATTTCTTCTAATTTTTATATTTGCAACTTCCTATGAAACTTGCTATGCTTTTCCCAAACACATAATAGGTTAACATATCAATGGTTGTCTAATAAGCAGTTTTATATGCGCTTAAACTCTAGTCCTTTTTAATTAGTGTGAAACTTGTTTTCGTTGATGAACTTAATCTCTTGGTTTGATACCTTCACCTAACCACTAGTTTGTGAATTATAAGTAGTAAACGCCTTATGAGACACATTATACTTTTCTAGCAATGACTTCAAGGTTTTATTGTAAAAGTAAGTACCAAGATCACTTATTAAAGCTTTTAGAATTCTAAACCTAGAAACGATGTTATAATCGAGAAAATTCATAAAAACTTTAGAATCATTAGTTTTGGTAGCTCTAGCTTCCACCTATTTTGAGACATAATTCACAATTAATAGAATATAAACATTATAAAAAGATATCAGAATTGGTCTCATGACATAGAAACCTTAAACATTAAAATTTTCATAAAATAATAGAGGACGTTGTGACATTTTATCCTTTGGTATTTCATTCCAATGATGAGGAACAGACAAAATGTTTATCCCTTTATCAAAGTTCACATTGGGGATGGGAAAACTGTCTGGTTTTGGTTTGACAATTGGCCTACTCTTAACCCTTTATTCCTGAGGGAGGACTTCTCAACTCAAATTTCTAGAATTCTTATCCAAGCTTAGGTTAAAGATATTATCCAGCAGGATAATTAGGCCATAGGCTTCAGGGGTAGTGAGAGGATTAGATCCTACCTCCCTAATTACTCTCCCAATTCTTCTAGATGTGATAACCTACATTGTATGTCAAACAAAGGTAGGGAGTTTACTAATCAATCTTGTCTTATTGCCATCACACAATAGCGACCTATAATTGAATGGTTTAATATTGTATGGAAAGGGTCTTAGGTGCCTAATGCTTCTGTTGTCACTTAGTTAGCTACAAGACATAGATTGAGGACTAAAGACAGGCTTTATGATGTTAATGATCAACTTTGCATAGTATGCAATCTTAGCTCTGAATCCATCAGTTAGTTTTTTCAATATATTTATTCCAGAGTTATTTGGAGCCAGGTATAGATTATGATGGGGATCCATTGCCTTTGTTAAGCATGGCAAGAAATACTCAAATGGGTTGATAAGATTCTTAGTAAGAAAAGGGGAGTGAATTTTAGATATCAGTCTTTGTGTAACTTATTATGTTTACTACATTTAGAGAGAAACAAATAATAGGTTATTCAAGAACTTAAAAAAGATAGTTATGAACTTGCTTATACGGTTTGCTGGTGGATTAGAAAAAGACTAAAAGTCCATGTAATAGGAAGGATGGCTGCCTAGTTGAGAAGAATATGAAGCTTGGAATAAGTTTGTAATTGGTTATCTCTTCTAATTTTGTTCTTGAGTAACATGTGTTTTATTTTCCTTTCCTTGTAATTACACATTTGTCTTTGTACTTTGTACCTTTAATTCTAATTCTTGAGCTTTAATGATTTTTTTCATTTTACAAAAAGATATTACCTATTCTTTAATAACTATCACATGACTTATATAAGTAATACAAGTCATAAATTAAATCATCATCATCATCATCATCACCCAGTCTGAAATCCCGCAATGAAGCAGGGTCTGGGGAGGTCTGATAGTACGCAGCC
>JAOQMP010000009.1:1775605-1786025 GCA_027563575.1 Erythroxylum pedicellare
TGTAATTTTTGGATATTGTAATTGAGAGATATGGGTTGTATAACTTTGACTATATGATTGCCCTAGCCAAAATTTCAAATGTACTCAATCTGTAGTATTTTGAGCATAACTCATAGAATAATAACCAAATTGTATGATATTAGTGTCATTAGAAACTTAAGGCATAGGGGAACAATTGTTTAGAAGAAAGTGTTACTGAAATACACCATTTTCCTTGTCATAATGATCATGTAAAGTAGATACGAAAATCTTTATTGAAAAGAAAGCTGGAATAGTTAATGAGTGTATAAATTTTGACACATTTGGAGTACAATTGATCTTTGCATCGGTCTATTATAGATGTATAGGCATATGTCATTGAACATGCATGTTACATGATACATTTACAAAAATTCATATTTAGTTACATGAACAATGATGTAACATGAAATTGTATTTGATTGCATATAAAAGAGCAAGTAGAGCGACCACCTCTAGATATTACCGAAACTTCAAGGCAATAAGCAAAAAGGGAGCAATTGTGAGTAACCTAAGATAGTCTCACCTTGAATTGTTGTGTTTATTACTAAATTGAATTTGATATTAATGAATGTATACTGAATTCCAAACATGAAATGTTCAAGGACTTTTGATGCATGATTAAAACATTAGAAGTACTACTTTAATGTGAATGAGATTAACTATATGGTTCTCAACTTGAATGTTCATGCCGTACCTAGTCCGATGATTATTGTGAACAAGAACATGAATGCAAATGTAATTGATCAAATGTAATGACCGATGAGGAATGCATTTCATTTCAATGTATGAAATATTAAGGCAATTGTGACTAATGTCGCTAGTAAAAAAGAGCTTAAAGCTTAGACATTCATCATTAGAGCCTAAAGCTCAATGTTTACAAAGAACCCTGTATCTTCAACGGAAAAGGGGTAGTATGAAAGAGCCCAGTATTCATAACGGATACAGGATAGTGAAAAAAGCACACAATCACAACAATGAAGTAAATGAAATCGAGTCTCATAACACTGCATACACATATGATCTAAATAAATCGAATGATTGCAATGTTTTGAGAACTTTGTGTATGAAATATGAGATAATTTATCAATGTGTATGTTCTGCAAAATTGTACTGAAATGATGAAATGTTTAAATTTTGTTTTTGAAATATGACAAATGTGATAAGGTGTTATATGATATTACTTGACAAAAATCAAGTTGATATGAATTACATGATAACATGATTTGTTGTATGTTGTATGACAAGAGTGAACCATTGAGGATGGTTACTCTACTAAGTTCTCAAAACTCATTAAAATTGCAATGTTGACAATTTCAGGTTCGACAGAGTAACGACCTAGCTTCTAAAACTACATAGAAGTGATTTTGTGCAACTTTTGAAGTTCAGATATGGCTCAAAGGTCGGTCAGTTGGGACTAAAGAAATAGTTTGTTTTAATTTCCTTTTTTTTTCCTCATGTATTTAGCATATTATGTAGACTGAGTTGTAAACACTCTAGGTTGACAATGTAAAATATGGATAATGGTTAATGCTACATTGTAAATGATGGTTTATGAAATGAAATGAGGAAACTTTTGGATTTTAGATCATATGTTATTTATGATTTTGCTTGTGACGCCATGCGATCAAGTGAAGGTGATATAGTTAACACGCCAATTCTATCGGGCATGTGCACATGTGACCGTATGGCTCACGTGTATATGTCAGGCGGGATTGGGTTGTTACACTACTAGATTAAGAAAAATTATTAGGAAGAATGCTCACTTCCTACCTTTCAATCTCTTCCAAAAAGTTAAGATACCAAGACCACCAAGTTCTTCCAAAGACATAAAAGAGAAAAATCAATTCATGGTAGAATAAAGCTTTGTCATAAGTTAAGAGAGTACAACTTATCACATTAGTGTTAAAGAATCTTCACACTCATTGAAGCACCCGTCTCTTCCTACCTAAGAAGTTTAACAAGGAACTGGAAAGATGCATTAATAACTTTCTATGGTCTATAAAGGTAGATAACTTCAAAGGAGCAAAAATCAAATGGGAGTAGCTATGTTGAAGAATAGAAAAGGGAGGACTAGAATTAGTTTCAGTGCAATTGATTTAATTAATCCTAATGGCTAAGAAAATTTTGAGATTAATTACTGATAAAGATGAACTATAGGCTAAATGGACTAATGATTACTACCTTAAAGACTCTAGCATCTGACAGATTGGGGAAAGAATGGAAACATTCTTGGCCATTCATACAAGTGCTAAGTAAAAGGTAGGCTATCTACCCCTTATTTAAAGTACGGGTGAAATATGGTCAAAACTCTTGGTTCTAGTTTGATAATTAGGGAAGGGAGGACCTTGTTTCACTCACAACTAGAATTCCTCTCAAAGCTCAAGTAATGAAAGTTATTCAACATGATGAATGGACTTAAGCTTCAGAGGCCTTCAAAGACTACAAAGCTACATCCTTGATTATTCCCCTAACCCTGCCAGGGATGGTAAACCTCTAGATACTCAATAGCAGTGGAGAATTCACTAAAACTTCCTTCTTAAAAGCTATTAGACTTCAACTTTCAAATATTTAGTTGTATAAAATCATATGGAAAGGCTCCTTAATGCCCAAAACCATCCTTTGTAACTTGGTTAGATGTTAGGAAGAAATTATCAAAGATAGAATTTGAGGGTCCAGTGATCAGTTATGCACTTTATGTTGTTTTGAGTCAGACACTATCAATCATTTAATTTTCAATGCATCTACTGTGGCACTATCTGGTTAAGAATAAAACAAAATATGAATTAGTTATGTCCATTTGAAACAAGGATAACATATTTATTTGGGCTGAGAATTAGTACAAAATATTGGGGAAAGATTAATATTGTCTTAGCCTTTGCATAAACTATTTTGTATACTCCTTTTGGTGTGAAAGAAATCGTAGACTATTTAAAAATTGTAAACTGGAGAAATATGCTCTTGCTTACAAATTTTTTTTGTTGGATTAGAGAAATACTAGTAGCTCCCAAAGAAACAGATAGAATAAGCATCTCAGTAAGAAGATGGAACTTGGAATGATCAATACAACCACTTTTAGTAGCTGATTTGATTGTTAGATGTAAGATCATATGATGAAATTTGTAGCAACTTGACTTTTGTACATCGAACTTTTGTCAGGAGATCTTGATTGGGGCTATTTAATGAATTATTTTCACTTTTGAAAAACAAAGAAATACCTTTTACAAGTTCAATCAAATTCAGGTTATGTAATAGAGAATATCTAGAGTGTGTCGTCACTTTATGATAATGGACTGTATATAATGTCCAACATGGAAACCAAAAACATGTATGAATATGCTTTATCTACATTGCATGTTCTAAAAAAAACTTTTGAAACATGTCGCTCACAAGTGACCTATAAAAATGCCCTCTCGCACACGATGAGAGTACCTTATTAATTGAAATTGGGGCTATATAACATTTTATAGCAAGCTCAATCTCATTTCCCCAACTCCAAAGACTATCCAGCATGTACCGAAGAGTCATTAATGAATTTACATATTTATGTATTTTCTCAAAAGTAAAAGCTTCATATTTTTAGCTTTAAAAAAAGCTACAGTATCAAACATGTGCATTTTCTTCCACATTTATATCGCTTAAGGTATAATCGGTACCTGTCAACAAGAGACAATTTCACTAGAAAAGGTGGAACTCTACCAGCGAAGGCCAGGTAGCATCATGTGGTTTCAAAAATCTTATTACTATTTAAAATTGGGTGCAAGAATACACTTGCAATGATCACTTAATTACCAAAGCTTCTTTCTTTTTAGAAGTTACTAAGTGAATTAAGTCAAAATACAGACAGATGACAGATTAGAAGTAGTTAAGCGAATTTCAGAGGACTAGTAATCGTTTTCCCCCTTTCTTTGTTTCTTTTGTCATCCATAAAACATGTATAAATTACTAGAACAATAGCATGGGTGAACGTAACGTACAACAATCAGAGTGGCGCAGCGGAAGCGTGGTGGGCCCATAACCCACAGGTCACAGGATCGAAACCTGTCTCTGATAAAGTAACTTGGATCGTTGTGTTTCTTTTATGTTAATCGTCGTCGTTTGAAGTTTTCAACTGAATGTTCGTTGCTTCACTTTGATGGGCACTTGTACGTATAATTGTCGTCGTTTGAAGTTTTCAACTGAATGTTCGTTGCTTCACTTTGATTGGCACTGTTACGTACCTTGTATCTTCATAACATTCGTCGTTTCACATGTTAAAAAAAACTGGAAATTAGAAGCATCCATAAATACTAGCGAACTTCAGAGTCCAGACCTTTTTTAAAAAAATGTTTTTGCTGTCCCGTAGTTATTTCAAAAAATGGTTGAAAACAAGCGGCACAAAGTGATCCTTTTTTATGGGAATTACTCTTATTATATCCTCCTCAAAATATTTCCATGCTTGTGGTATGAAACCTGGACATGTGTTGTACTAGTTTTACAATCTTACTTCTCGCTCGCGTCCGAGTAAACAGATAGAGACGAAGTCATGAGATATGAGAGGGCATTCATTCAAAGATCAATCTTACTATTTTCGTTTTTTGTCAACTTCCTATAATCAGAACTAAGTGCTAATGAAATCTTACATGGAATAAAAATTGTTCTCCAATTGTCTCTATACATCAATTGCTTGATGAGAGAGTCTCCTCATCAATCCTCCTGATCGCATGATTTGCATGGCCTTTAGGTCCTTGAGAAATTTTGAGGAGATAATGTTGTTACTTTCAATGCGAGCAAAGGGCCTTATATAAAGGCCTATACAAAACCCTACTTCCTAAAATATTTACACAGTAATGACCATAAATATTACAAAATATATTATTGTCTAATAATCTCCCTTAAGTTGGAGCATGTAGATCACAAATACCTAACTTGCCACACAAATACTCGAGCTATTATCAACCCAATGCCTTTGTAAATATATCTACAAGTTGGTTTTGAGAACGCACAAATTTTGTACTGATGTTGCCATTAAGGAGTTGCTTTCGAACAAAATGGCAATCAATCTCAATATGATTGGTTCGCTCATGGAAAACTGGGTTAAAAGCTATATGCAAAGCTTCCTGGTTATCACAAAATAATCTCATAGGCTAAGAATGAAATAATCTAAGTGAAGCAAGAAATGATTTCAACCAAATAAGTTCACAAGTGGTAACTGCCATTGAGCGGTATTCATCCTTTGCTGAAAAACGAGAGATAGTTGGTGGCTTCTTGTTCTTCCATGAGATAGGGGAACCCTCAAGCATGACAAAATAGCCAGTGATAGTTCGACGTGTAATAGGACAATTGCCCCAATCTGCATCACAATAACTATAAAGTTGCAAATCACTATCAACAAGAAGAAGGATCCCTGACCAGGGGAATCCTTAATATATCGAAGAAATCGAACCGTAGCATCCATGTGATCATGGTAAGGAGATTGAAGAAACTAACATAGAGTATACACTGAACATCAAATTTTTGGCCGAGTGAGAGTAAGATATACTAGACGACCTACCAATCGTTGATAACAACTAGGATTAGTAATGAAATGACTCTGTAAAAAAGCAAGCTTATAATGTTGCTCCATAGGAAACGCTGCAAGCTTAGCACCTGTTAGACTAGCCTCACCAAGAATATCCAAGACATATTTACGTTGATATAAAAATAGACCTTCTTGGCCGTGAGTAACTTCAATACCAAGAAAATATTTAAATGAACCAAATCTTTGATCTTGAAACAAATACTTAGATATGTCTTGAAGGCAACATAGGCGGTTGAATTATTACCAACAACAACGAGATCATGAACGTAAACCAAGATAGAAAGAAAAATGTCACCTTTCTTATAAGTGAAAAGAGTATGATCAACTTGGGACGAAATAAATCCATATTGACGAAGAGTAGATGACAACTTAGTGGACCAATTACAAGGAGATTGCTTTAGGCCATAAAGTGACTTCTGAAGATGACATACCTTTGGGGTAGTTTCATGCAAACTTCCTTGTCGAGATCACCATAAAGAAATGCATTGTTAACATCAAGTTGATGCAACTCCTAACCTTTTATGGCACCTACTGCAAGAAAAGTACGCACACTGACCATTTTAGCAACTAGAGTAAAAGTCTCATCATAATCCAAACCTTCCACCTGATTGTTTCCATTCACTACAAGGCGAGCTTTCAAGCGTTCAATTGTACCATCTAAGTTATACTTTATCTTGTAGATCCAATTATTACCAATGGCCTTCTTATTAAGTGGGAGATCCCCAATAGTCCAATTACCATTATGTTCCAAAACCTCAATTTCTTAGCGCATAGCCCCACGCTAACTAGGATGTTTCATAGCTTCAAAAAAGGAAGCAGGTTCCTTATTTGCTAAAATTGTTGCAAGAAAGCTAGCATGTGTAGAAGAGAATCGATCATAATTGATATGATTAACTAAAGGATTCAAGGAATCTGAGTTATCAAACAGAGGCGGATGTGCTGAAAGGAGGCTAAGGCAACGGATAGAGTGAGTGTGACAATTATAATCTTTGAGATATGATGTCGACCTTCTATCATGATGTGGGCACATTTCAACATCATTTATTGGTTTCGCAAAAGACATGGCAGAGTCATTATTGTAAGAAGGCTCAATGGGCATAAAATTTGAGAGATTGGTAGAGGATTTATCATCAGTTGTGTTTGAAGAATGAATTGGTGGTAGAGATGTAGCTATATCTTGCAAAGTGGTTAGGGTGAAGACAAAATAGAATCTCCCTTTGTCGATGAAGATTCATCCATGTACCAAGTATCAGTATCGAGATGTAAACACCACACTAACATCTTATTCAACAATGTCAAAAACAAGTACAGTAGGAGCTAGAAATGGAAACTCAGATTCAGAAAATACCACATCATGAGACACAAACAATTGTTTTGTCTCCAAATCATACACTTTCCATCCTCTCTTTCCATAAGGATAACCTAAGAAAATACACCAGCGACTCCTAAGGGCAAACTTTTCTTTAGTCTGAGGTCAGTGGCGTGTATAACCTAAACATCCAAACACATGAAGGTGAAAATAAAGAGGTGGGGATGAACATAATTTCTAGTATGGAGTATTACCATCAGGCACCAAGGATGGGGTACGATTGATTAAGTGGGCAACAACAAGTACACATTCACCCCAAAATTCAATGGGCAACATAGCTTGAAACCTCAATGCTCTAACAACATCTAAAATATATCGATGTTTACGTTCCATATGGCCATTTTGTTGAAGTATATCAACTAAAGTAGTTTGATGTAAAATGTAAAATTTTGTGATCAGCATAACAACGAAACACTGGTCGAGAATAAAATTCAACACCATTATTGTTGCGAATAATCTTCAAAGATTTATCAAACTAATTATTGGTCATAACACAAAATTCACAAAGTATAGTAGCACCTTCACTCTTATCAGACATCAAATAAACCCACGCACCATAACTAAAATCATTAGTAATGCTCAAAAAATAACGTGCATCGGTTAAAGTTGTTGTGTGATATAGGCCCTAAATGTCATAATGAATCAACTCAAAACAGTCATTAATATGAGAATTACTCACTAGAAATAGGCTACGAATATGTTTGGCCCGAAGATAAATATCACAATTTTTATGCTTAGACTTAGTACCACTAGAAATTCTAGGAATGATAGAAAATATATGATTCGATGGGTGACCAAGTCGCTTATGCCAAATATCACAAGAATTAGTTCCACTTACTGCATAAGCTATAGAAATTTTCATTGGTTTTTAGTAGTAGAGAATATTTCAAAATTCTCCTACTCTAATAGGACTCCTCGATGTACAATCTTGTAACGCATACAATTTATCATTGAAAGTCACGAAGCAATTTGCATCAAAAATTAGACGACTAACTGATATAAGATTGCAAGACAAACTTGGAACATACAAGACATGACGAAGAACAAATCCATTTAAGACTAAACAACCTTCTTTGATAGCAGCGGTTTAAACTCCATCAGGCAGTCCAGCAGGAGACGGATCAATATTATGGACACTAATAAGTAGGGATAATAGTTTTAGGTTGCATAATATTTTAGTGGGTAGTTTAGTATGTGTTTAGTTGTTAAATTGAATGATTAGTTCATGTTTAGGTTAGGATTGTATTATTTAGTTAGATATTTGTATTTTGAGTGTTTTATAGGATAGAGCACACTATTGAGCTTAAATTTTGTGCTTTGAGGTGCCTTGATGTATTTGTTAATATTTCAGATCAAATATCGAAGAATGGAGGAGAATCATAGGAAGCCTAAGGCGGGCCACGATCGTGATAAAAGCTTAGTGCTCTGCCATGATCGTGACAGAGACCAAAATTAAGTGCACCACAATCGTGACTTATGCAACAGTAGATGTAGATTGGCTTCTAAAATGTAACTTTTCGAGGGATGTTTCGAACTTTTAGGCCCGAGTAAACCCTAATGTTTTCCATAAATGGAAAAGATATATAAAGAAAAGAAAGAATACCTAAAAGGGAGCTTCATTTTCTACCACTTTGAAAAAGATCCAAGGGAGAGGAAGAAGAAGAGAGAAGGAGGAGAAAGGAAGAAAGAGAAGAAAAGGTTGCAGTGCTGCTATCTTCCCGATCTATTCTGATCCTTCCAAGTGACATTTGATTTCATCTTTATTATTCTTTCTTTTGAATGTATTAGATGGATTTGATGGTGATGGATTTGTGTTTGATGATGATGTTTAAAAATCCTTTAGGGATTTGTTCTTGAATCAATGTTAATGTGATTTCTTTTAAAGTTAATACATTGGGTATTGTGATTATTTGTTGTATTTTCATGCTTCAATAACAAATCGAGAGAGTGAATTGATAGCAAAATGATTAGATTGGGTAATTTAAACAATCTAATAGATCAAGCAATTAATCAAATCGGTAATTTATACGAAGAGAGATCTCATGTAAGGACCCGATAGTCTATTAGAGGGATTAAGATCTAATTAGATGTGTGAGTTTTTTTGTTAATTGAGAGATTGCAAATTTCATAATTCAATTAGGGGTTATAATTTAGGGTTTAATGATTATAACTCGCGAGAGAGCAATCCACCCTTTGTAAATCTAGGACCGATACTGTATTAACTCAAAAGTAATCATGTTAGCATTTGATGGTATGATAAATTCTCCTTCTCATAATTGGCTAATCTTCCTTGAGTGATTTTTGATTGTTCATTGGTGGTGCTCAATTTAGATTTCTTTGTGTTGATTTTACAATTTAATTTTCAATCAATCCATATTCACAAATTTGCTTTCCTATTTAGTCTTTATTTTCTTTTTAATAATCATTTTAGGTCTTAGATAACTTAGAATTAAATTAGTTCACCAACTTTTCATGGGATTGACACCTTTAATACTACAAGTTTACGATCTATATACTTGTTGATATTAGGGGTTTTATTAAAAGTAAAACTTTCACAATAAGTTTTTGGTGTCGTTGTTGGGGAGTTAGTAAGATTATTTTGATTCTTTTATTTTTAGGAGTTTTTGTCACTCTTGTTTCCGTGCAATTTTTTGGCGTCGTTGTTGGGGAGTTAGTAAGATTATTTTAATTCTTTTATTTTTAGGAGTTTTTGTCACTCTTGTGTCCGTGCAATTGCACAAACACAAGAGTTACTAGGAGTTCGAGTCAGATAGTTGAAACTTTAGAGCGAACAATCTGAAAATCTAGACATGAAGAAAAAGAGATTATCGAAGCAACTATGGATGAGGAATTCCGTCAAGAGTTTCATCAAGGGGGAAACTAAGGAAAGCAACCGCAGACATTTATGGAGTTCATGAGATCAGGATTTAATATAACCAATCAAGGTGACGCTAGACCACATGTTCAAGCACCTTCATTCTAAATAAAGCTAACTTTACTAAAAATGTTGAAAAAAGTGCAATTTTACATACTGACTAACGAGAATCCTAATGTACACATAGTAAATTTCTTAGAAATATGTGATACCTTCCGATATCATGGAATGTTAGAAGATGCCATTAGGATGAGGCTCTTCCACTTCATGCTAAGGGATAGAGCAGAAGTCTGGCATCATTCACTTAGTCCTACAAATGTTACAACTTGGGAGCAATTGGTGCATGCATTCTTCGACAAATACTTTCCCTTAACGAGGACTACCAAAATCATTAAGGAAATCAAGAAATTTCTGTGAAGTGATGGGGAGTCACTGTATAAGGCACGGGAAAGGTATAACAATTTGCAAAGGTTGTTGGACCCCAACCCAAGAAACGGAAAACAGAAACAAATCGGATAGCAAAATCGAAAGCAAACAAATCAAAAGCGGAACAAAAACTTAATCCGACATCCGGTGACGAATATGTTAGAAAAACGCC
>JAOQMP010000009.1:1799601-1815978 GCA_027563575.1 Erythroxylum pedicellare
TAAATCAAAATGGCGACTTTGGAAAGGGTACTACTACTACTTGCAGTGTTATTGTGTCATTTGATGAATTTTAGTAAACTTTTCAATGTCCAAGGAAATAAATTGTTCATCATAACGAACTGATTCTTCATATTGATGTGGAAAGGCTTTCTACATGGAGGCAAGATTTGGGTAGAGTTTTTTTTTTTTTTTTTGGGGTCATGAGTCTAATCTCAAAGTTGCTTACTTGATAGAGTAGACAAGTGTATTAAAGGTTTAAGCTGCTTAATGACCCCAGTTGCAAAATCGACATTCTCAGGTGTGTATGCTAACAAGGAGTTTAAAGAAGGAGAACTTGTTTTGAAGGACCAAATGCTAGTAGGTCTTCAGCATCCTTCAAACAAGGTCTGGTCTGTTTGACACAAGTATTTCTTTTATTTCCTTTATTTATATATATTTTGCTTGAAGAGTGCTATTACTTTTCCCAGAAAGCATGCAGGTTTATAATTTTAAACTTTTTGTTATTTTCATTTTGCAGATTGACTGTCTAGTATGCAGTTTTTGTTTCCGATTTATTGGCTCGATAGAACTTCAGATTGGGAGGAAACTTTATTTGAAAAATTTAGGTGTCTCCTCTAGTAATGAATGTGTTAGGGAAAGGTACATTTCAAAATATCATTCCGCTGTTGGTTCATCTAGCGGGGAAGATGATTCTTGCATGGAAGACAGTGCTCCCAGTAGATCTGGGTCTAAAGTTTCTCTGCATAATGGGGTTGCAGAATCATTAATGAACGGTGAACTCATACTGCCTCACTCGGACGAATTTTCCTTGCCCACAGCTGTTTCTTGTCCCGGAGGATGTGGAGAAAACTTCTACTGTAGGTAAGGCACCTTGGTGTTTTTTCATGCTCCCTCTTGCTGTCTATCTTGTACATTGAAACTCGGGCAGTAACTAGAGGAAATATAGTTAGGCCTTGTTGATACACTAGCTAGACCTAGGGCTATGTGTATGATTGAGATTGTGTCCCCCTTTGCTGAATAGATTTTCCTAATTTTGTCAATTCCATTTCTAATGGTGTATATGCAAACACTTTAGTATGACTAAAGGCAGCATTGACTTGAGCTTATGAAAAATACACTTGGTCTAATACTTCTGCTCACAACTTGTTTCAATGAACATATTGAAAAGCCTGTGAGATTAATCAGAGTGCTGATATGTTTGGTGAAGTTACTGTATAAATTTCACTAGAGGTTAATGACTGAAAGGACAAGTAAAAGTATTGATCAGAAATAACACGATATAGATTCAAGCGATAAATAATGTCAAAATAGGAAGTTATTATGATTTGGGTTAAAATTATTTTTTCCCGATATCAGGTCTTTAAAAATTAATCTAACACATCAAAAACTGTTTTGTGTCCAAACCTTCTTGCTGAACCCCAAAAGCAGTACTATTGCAGTTCCAAGCACACACATAGGCCTTGTCATCAGTTTGATAGTTTATCTTATAATATTTGAAACTGCTTTTAAAAAGTCTTGAGTCATTATAATGTGGATAAACATGTTCAAGAAAGAAAATAAATACATTTCATTAATTTTTACTCACTTAGGGTCATGTATGAAGCTTACTAATTCTGGCTTATCAATTATTGGTGATTCATGCTTTTTTTTCTCTGAACTTCAAATGAAACCTACCAGTTGCCTATTTCAATATTAGGCGTCCAGATTGAACTAATCCCATTAATTGTGTGGCCAATATGGCTATGGTTGTAGCAAATCATGTGCAGAAGCAGATTGGAATTCTTCTCATTGCTTACTTTGTACTGGAGCAAGGTCACAATCACTATGTAAGGAGGCACTTTTGGGATTTATACAACATGCCAATGGTAAGGATTAAATTTTGAAATCATTTCTTTGAACAGATTTTTATTTCATGTGTTGATGCTTGTTCGTTCTATTTTCTTCTTTCAGAAACAAATGATATTTTTCTTCTTGCAGCCAAGGTATGCATTATTGAATTTTATTGGTAAAACTTTCCATTTATTATGTCCGTTTTCTCAAATGAGCAACTCTACTAATGATTTATCTTTTAAAGTGTATATCACAACTTTACTGCTGGTAGAAATATATGAGATATGGTCTTAGTGATGCATTTATTAAATTAAGATAATCCCCATTGTTAATTGTTTCCGTGTATATCCTTGTTTATAAACTTTTGGTGTCATATAACCTAAGTTCTATGATTGAATTTTATAATGCTGCTGTGAAAGATCTTTTCTTCCATGATTTGCGAGATTGGGTGGCTTTGAGAAGTACTGTAGGCTTCCATGGGGAAGAGAGAATAGTGGTAATTAGGTAAATAGAACCCCTCATTGGCATTTGAAAACCTACATCATATGAAGTATTACTACCATTTCTTCCTAAACTTTCATCTTGCTTTCAGTAGCAGCTATCATACTGCTGAAATAATAAGCTTCAGGCTGCATAAAATATGCACATAGTCGCTGAAGTTATATGAGCATGTTCCTGAATTATATAATACCTTATCACTTTACATCTTTCCTTTCAATGCATTGAATTATGAGTTCATTGAAGTTGTCGGGTTATTATATGAAAATAGGACAACTCACCCTTAAGATTTTCCTAAAAATTTAAGTAAACTCCTAACAATTTGACATTTGCAGGTCAACCCTAAATGTTATTATATGTAGACAAAACAAACCTTGTTTAGACAGATCTTAGTAATAGCATCGGAACAAATTTTTATAAGGGCTTATTTATACTACTTCAGGGGTGCATTACTGAATTTTAATGTATTAAAGGGCTAATTTGCGAGTGTTTGGTAATGATAATCTAATATGTTAATGTCAAAATATTAGGTACTTATCCGTTAAAGATTAGAAATGTTAAAAGCTTATTCATATCTTTTGCCTATAAAAGGATCTGCTCAAGATATAACATTTTAATTTGAAATCAAATGTGGCGTGATGATTTGAAAATTTTGTTTAATAGGTACTGCTAATGAGTGAACTTTTGTTCTATTAGAGAGTGTTATGAAACAGCTTGATTATGCTACTAAAACATAGTCCACTCATATTTAACTGAATATTTTAGCATGTCAATTTCAGGCAATTTCGTACACCATTATGAGGTATAGAAAACTAAAAGATGCTTATTTAAAACATCATGACAATTATTCTACATCAGATGAGATGCCTTTGCTTTTGGAGGCATGGAGGCCGATTTCAATTGGATACAAGAGAAGGTAAATATTTCATTTAGTTCTAGCTATTAGTACTTTATTCATTAAAGTATGTTGATGCTTATTCAAATGGATTAGTTTTGATAAAATTAAAGATTATTACTATTGATTCATTTGAGGTTATTCTATGGATTGGTTGGAGTTTGGTTGATCATGATGCTGCAAACAAAAAAATGGCTTTTGAAATTTCAAGTAAACGCTGGCTCAAAGTGCATTTGATTCTTCAGGTGGTGGGATTGTATTTCATTGCCAGATGATGTTGATTGCTCTGATGAATCTGCTTTTAGGATGGAAATACGGGAACTTGCACTTGCAGTAAGATTTTGGAATGCATACAATGATATTAACAAAAGCTCCTGATTAATCAGTCTGTTAAGTTCTCCTGTCAGTATGGTCATAAATGGTTCATTAACTCTGATCTAATGAGATGATATGATGTTAAATCATGCAAAATTGGTTATATTGTGCAGTATTGCAACTTACATCAACTTTTCCATCTGTGATATGCACTTTGGGAGTTGCTCAACAAACCTATATCTTCTTTTCTCATCTTCTGAGTCCAGCAGGGTACTTTTACAACTCCAACAATTGAAGTAATTGAACAACAATTTTTCATCAACAGCTTCAATTAGTAGTTAAGATATGAATGCTTCAAGCATGCTAATAAAATTAGGCTTTTCAATTGCATTTTTATGCATAGGTGAGTTTCGATGTTGAATGGCCATGTGATTGAAATTTCATCATTTTAAAAAATATATCTGCTAATTCTAGCTCATTAAAGATGTGGTTTACCAATCCTACCATATGCTTCTTCTTGTAATGCATCTTTGGTGAAACTGAATGCATGTTCCTATTACTTTGTAGAAAAAATTTCTAGGCCCCGTTGTCCTAAAGACAATTTTGACTTTTGCAGTCATTGCAACTTCTGAAGGATGCTATCTTTGACAAAGAGTGTGAGCCATGTATCCATTCCCCAGTCTTAATTCAAGTGATGAATCCTTTTGAGAAGATATATCGTTTTATGTCATATCTTTTATTTATTTATTTATTTTTGTAATCCTTGACATTTTAAAGTATTCTCTCTTGAGATCTACGGGAATATCATTGGCATGTTTGAGCTAAATAATCTGTAAGCTTCCCAATTTTATCAGTAAAGTTTCTGTAATACTTTGAAGAACTTAGAATAATCTCATATCTGATAGATTTGCAAAGACGTGATAATATTTTGAAATTCAAAATTTTCAGTGATCTGGTTGTGGAATCTCCAGTGGAGGATTATTTTCTTTACATTGATGATCTACCACATCCTGACAAGGTTAGGAAATTGTCATTCCCTGTTTCTGACATTTTGAAAATTTAAAGTTTTGGTGCTTTTCCATGTTATTTGTGGCAGAAAAAGGCTGAGGAAATTACTCAACCACTTTTAGATGCGCTTGGAGATGACTATTCAGTTTGTTGCCAAGGTATGATTACTAGTGGACCCTGCTTTGTCAGTGAAGCTAAAGATTTTTTTAGTCATGTTCAATCATCAAGTTCCCTAAACATTTATGTTACATTTTTCCTCATAATGCTACTAGTTTAGTGATATTTGTTCAAGCGAATAGAATGGCCAAAGGCTTGACTTCTCATAAGATTTTTATGTAGCAGAAGACAATTATGATGTGCTTGTGAATGGAACTATTGACTGATGCCATCCTCGAGTCTGTTGGCATCCTTATATGATCAGGAGCTTAACTACTAAGTAAAAGCGTTCTTCTCATCCAATTGTACATGCAAAGTATGAAGTTTTAAGGTCTTAATTTTGTGCAGCGAGCACACAGAGAGAAGATAGCATTTACACTCGCAGTGACACATTGTACTTTGAACTGAAATATTTAATACAAAGTTGGAATTAAACTTTTAGTTTCTTCAATCTAGTATCCAACCTGGCAGTCTTCAAACGTCTATACATTCTGAAAGTGTAATGAGACGATTAAAATGTTCCGTTCCTGAAATGCAGATTTAAAATTAATTCTTTGAGCTATGACTATTTTAAGTTAGTTAAATTAAATGAAGACCTCCTATGCCATCCTTGTTATCTGAAAGAAACCGGGAGGTCTGAATTTCATTCTAGAGTTTGTTGTAGTTCCTTTTGTCCATTTTTTACTATACAATTTATAATTCAATCTAATTTCATGTTTTCAATAAATTCTTTTAAACAGAAAAGGTAAAAGTGAGAGTTAAATTGCTGACAGATATGTAGAAAATGACTTATTTTGCTGAATATCAAGTTATAGGGACCTATTGGAGGAAGCTTTTCAAGAAACAGCTAAACTTAATGTAATTGATTCTTTATGTTACTCTTTCGCATATTGTATGGTGCAATTTAAATGGATAGATTGTCATCTTGTGCATAAGACAATTATTTTTAGTTTGTTTATTCTTTTCCTTCTGAAAGCTATTTGAGGGTATTTTTGTTTTATATTGATACATCCTTAGCCCTTTTGTTTGTTTTATATATAAGTTAGTTGCTTGATGATCAGAGTATTGATCTTCAGTTTTTTCCAAGGTACTGCATTCTATCCACTACAAAGCTGCATGAATCATTCCTGTTGCCCAAATGCAAAAGCTTTCAAAAGGGAAGAGGTATATTTAATGAATGCTCCTACGTAAGGTGCTCTTTTGGATTCTGCCAAGAGCCGTTCATTTTTCCTTCACCAAAATGTGGGGCAGATTGCTGATAAAGTGCAGAGTGTTTATATTCTTTCAGGATTATGATATTCTAATTTCGTATTTTTCTCCATTATAGGATAGAGATGGCCAAGCAACTATAATCACCGTCAGACCCATTTCCAGGGGGGAGGAGGTTATTTGATCAAATCTTGTATCTGATTCTTAGTCCTGATTATTAATTACCAGCAAAAGAAGAGCTTGACTATGCATATATACGTGATAACAGAATGGGCTGTAACTGGTCTTTTCAGGTTACCATTTCATACATAGACAATGATCTTCCATTTGAAGAGAGGCAAGCATTGCTTGCAGATTATGGGTTCAGATGCAGTTGTGCCAGATGCTTGGAAGAAGGATCAAGATAGTTGTGAAGAACAATGAGAAGCACTGGAAACCATAACGCAAAGCATAGAATTTCAAGCTTTGCTGACTGTATCACGGCATATCACTTCGAATTTGATAACGTAATTATCAGTTTGAACAAACAAGATTGGGCTTATTAGATTTCATGGATAACATAATTATGAGTTCGTCAAAAAACGTACCTTACTGTTGATTTAGATACTCATTATAGATTTATTTATATTATGCAAATATTATTAAACGGTAGCATTACTTTACAATTTTTTATAAGTTTAAACAAAAATGTAAGCTTAACATTTAATTGGACTAAAAGATTGAACATCTAGAGAGAATTTTCGTAAGTTTAAACTCTTGAAAATTTTGGTTAACTTAAAAGATTGAAACTCATGAGTTTGATTAGGGTTTTAAAATTTTTCATGTGAATCAAGTTTAAAATATCAAAATATTTTGGGTTACTTTGAATTTTAATAAAGCGGTTTAAATATGGTGAATTATGAATTTCGGCTTAGTTTAACTTGTTGACAATCAATAAACTTGGATTGGATTCGACATAAATCATTACTAGTTCGATTTAAAAGAGATTATTTAGTATTTGATCATCTTTAGAGGGACAAGAAGTTGGTGAATCAAATTGGTTCAACAACAAATTATATGATACAATTTATTACTTATTTTATTCAATCTATTTTGATCATGACTTGGTTTATGTAATATTTGTTCATTAGAATGTAAAACTTTTAGTTATGTTATATATTTATGAACAAACACATTTAAATAAAGTGGATAATTGTCTATCATGGATTAGATTGAAAATCTATTAGTCTTTTGCAATTCCAAAAGTAATTAGAGTGTCAACTTAGGTTATGTATCAAGCTAAATGGATATGACATTAGCCTACTTATAAATATATCTATATTGGAGCTATGTGTTTAAAGAAAATAAAGTTACTTTCAAGAATATTATTATAAAATAAATGTGAGAAGTTAAATACGATAATTGTGAGATTTAGAGGATATAAATCCAAATAGCATTGTAAGAGGAAGAGACTCTAGAACCATAATGAGACTGACTATGAAAATCTAGAAGAGGGCCAAAAAAACTCAATATATGATGAAACAATGATGCATGATTTGCGAAAGAGAAAGAACTCTTTAGTCCTATTATATTGCTAAGTAGTATGAATAATAACATCATATGAGAGATTAAGAGATAATGACAAGGACATATGGTCTACTTTTTGTTGAAATTTTATAGACTAAATTATTTGATACTTTTACAAATACAAAGTCATTTGGGAAAATGTCATAAATAAGTAATAAGTGGAGGGATACCAGCCATGATTTATCATATAAATAGTAAGTGCAAATGATTATATGATCTTTCCCTAATTATGGCCACATAAAGATACAACTCATCTATGATGAGGATATTATAGTGATAAAGAATGTTATAGAGACATCTATTTTCAAAAGTACAAACTCTTATATTTTTAAACTAAATAAGTGCATATGGCTAGATTTGGCTCACAAAGTGCTAAATAAAGGAAGAGGAAGTAATACAGTGCAACTAAACGAAAAAGAACTAAGAAAATTCCCCCCAACTATCTTAATTCCAAAAAGTTTAAGACTAACTAAAATGGCAAATAAAAGAGCCCTTTCAAAAAGAAAAATATGAAAAGATTCAAATGTTATAATTATGACATATAAGTGTCCCCTTGACTACAAAGAACTTGAGAAAGTATATCTAATGCAGGTTAGTTTTCTATATATGTCTCTGGTTTTGCTTTTAAATGAGTCACATCTATCATAAAATAGTAATCATAAACTATACAATGAAAGAAAGAGATACATGTATAGAATAATATGACATGTAAAAATACAACAACATCCAATATAATTTCCACTGACACTCAAAATTTGAGAAGGTCGAGTATTATGCAGTCTTACCTCAAACTAATAACGAGACTTTTTCTAACAAAAAAAATAACTTCAACAACGATGTTCCAATAGGAAATCCGCTAAGATGTAAGGTTAAGGGAGGTCCAAAAGTATATAACCTTATCTGTAATTAGTAGAGAGGTTGTGACATACAACTAGATAGAATTTTGATGGTAGTAATTTTAGAGTTAAAATTTAAGAAATTGTCACTTACAAGTTAGGCATTAGTAGTGATTGATGTATCATTCTATATGATATACTGTTTTCTTTAAATTTGATGGGATTTTATCTTATTTTAATTTTATTTATGTTTATTTAATTTTTTACATAGTAATATAATGAATATTTTCTTGAAATCAATTACTATATGCATGATTTTATATTTGATGGTTTGTGATATTATATGTTATTTATTAGAGAAATGGTAAAAGTTATTCTTCATATATATATATATGCATGTATGTATGTATATATATATATATATATATAGATAGATAGATAGATAGATAGATATGTATATATATAGATAGATATGTATATAATCTAGTATTTCTAATACCAACGTAATTTGTTTCATGCTAGAGTAAGTCATATTAAACTAAATAAAATTAGATGATTGGTCAATGTAACTTAAATAAAGTATAATTGTCTATTTATGAATCTTATTTGTTGGAAAAATAATATCAAACTCATTTAACAAGAGATAAAGAGCTAAATAATAAGTAGAATTAATTTATCATTGTATCAGTGATTCATTAAATGTGACAACAAACCATAAGAGTATACATAGGATTAATTTTATTTTGATTGTTCTTCATATGCTCACATATTATTTCTCTTAATCAAAATCATCATGTTGTCTCATGAAATACATTAATTTAACAGATAATCAATCATATAATAAATAATCACTTTAAAAATCAATAGAGAATGCTTATATGCAAGCTAAGTTAAGGTGATACCTAAATAAATAATTTAATATTTAAGCTAGAATACCACAATATTATAAAATATATAGAGATAAGAGACTATTGAAAATTTGGGGAAGAAAAGGAAAAACTAGATAAGATCTTTTTGGATAATTTGTCAATGATGGCTATAAGTAATTTATTTAATCACCTACTTAACCAATGATTCATACTATGAAAGAAATATGTATTCTTTATACTTTTTTACTATATTTTCTACTTCTAAGAAATATAAAGTTATTATTTCATTAAACATTGTCCATATTCATTTTCTCTTCCTTTGACCTTTTAAGATTTACACATTCATATCTATATTCATATTGCAAGGAACTAAAGACAAGTTTTGTAATCGACACACAAGATATATAATAATAAAAAGGTAATAGTATAATAGTTTAAGAAAAAAGAAACAAAATTTTGATACATAAGAAAAACAAATTTACATAATATGGAAAAGTTGCAATTTAAATATTGATGCATAAATTATCGACATCTTTTATATTGTAGTTTATAATGCAAAGTAAATATGGTCATAACATCAATATCATTAATAGTTGTAATTTTTGAAAGTCCAATATGTTATGGGTTATGACATTTTGGGCATCATTTATAATTAGACATCTTTGATTATTTGAAGAATATTATTATGCTGAATATTCTATCTTATGTGGGACTCTTTGAAGATGATGTTTATTTGGGATAAAAATCCTAGTCATGATAGGATTTAATTGAAATCAAATCACCATATCTTGACTAAGATAAGATGTAGAGTTTTGGTGATTTTGGACTCTTCTTGACAGCCTAGTTTGGGGGTAATGGCTATCTAAGGTAGCTGATTTTTTGGTGATTTTATCTATGCTGGACAATTGATTTTATTTGCCTAGAGTGTGAATTTTCAAGATTGATTTGTGAGGGAAAAACATACACAACATGGTAACTTGACAATTGGAATTTGGTTGATCAAAAACTATTTTTTGTGAGTTGATATTTGTGTGATTATGTCCATGTTTGTCAAGTGTTTTTATTTAAAGGATATGTGACTTTTCTGGGCTATCTTCATTGTTGTTTATGTGGCGAAAAATTCCAACAGTTTTTGCGTAGTTGCAACTCTTGTGTTTATGACGTTTCATGATAAAACAATTTTTAATTTGAGCCTTTTTCTGGCTGTTATGCATTGGATGTTCCAGTGACTATATTGAATGTGTACAACATATTTCTTAATGGACAACTTCCTAATCATTCGTTGAAAAGCCACATTGTTAGAGGAGTTGTTTTCTTTTCTCAAGTATCTTTGTTTATGTCCTTATTGCTTCAATCACTTAAGATGTTTTATTATTAAACATTGTTGAGAAAATCTTCTGTTGAGGTTAGCATGAGTTGGTTATGTTATTGGATGTGATTTACTTTCATGGGTAGTAAGGACGAGAGACAACATCAAGGTTAGGGTGAGTTGGCTCTGTAAAGCATCAAGTAAAACTATTGTTGTTCTTTTGTTAAAGTGATTAAGCTGGGTGAGGTCCTACATATGTAGGCAAGGTGTGCTGAATTGCGCTACCAAATCTTGAGTGTTTATTTGTTTGTTTTGCTTTTTTTGTTTGCGTTAGAAAATTTACAGTTGCTAACACAATTGCTTTATATCAAACAACCACGTATACAATTCAGAGTAATTACAGCTGAAACAAAAGTTTTGTGAAACTACTTCCTTTCAGATTTTTAATATCAGAATAAGATTCATCGAATCAGAAGTTGGTACGTTAAGTTAGTGTAGATTCGTGTTTCGTACTTATGACTGTAAGAGAAGGGGCATCAATCAATAGGTCTCTGTTACTAAATGGTTCAAATTACCCTGCTTAGAAATTAAGAATGAAAGTATTCATTCAAGCACAAGGAACCATGGTATCGAATTTGGTGTTGAATGGCTAGACATAACCAATGACGATTAATGAAAAGAATGAAGTAGTACCTAAAGATCCATCTGAATGGACAAGAGTTGAAGAAGAGAGAGCGCTTGGCAATTCTCATGCATCACATGCAATCTTTATATTGTCGATGAAGGACGCTTTAGTATAATTTCTACATGTGAATCAATGAAAGAAGCATGAGACACATTACAAACAATATATGAGGGATCAAAATCAATGATAGCTTTGTAACTTCAAATATTGATTTAAAGAACTTCAGATGGATGAAAGCAATACTATTGGAGACTTCCATGAGAGGTTGCATGATATTGCCAACCAGGCACATCAACTTGGAAGAAGTATTCGAATATGAAACTTGTCAAGAAAACTTTGAGATCATTGCCTCCAAGAATCATATCAAAAATTACAGCGATCGAAGAAGTCCATGATATCAACGAATTATCTTTGTATAAGGTAATTGACATTCTTACAAACTTTGAGATGAATTTGTTGAGAGATAAGGGTGAGAACAACAAAGGATTGGCATTACAAGTCGAGGTTGGTAAAACCATGAATGATTTAGGAGATGGATTTGATGAGGATGACGATATGATGTTATTGATAAGAAATTTCAACAAATGGCTAACGAAGGTGAAGAAAGATAGACTTGAGTTCAAACAGAATAGTGGGAGTCCTTTTAATTGTAACTCCAAACAACAAACAAAAGCAAAGAAGATATAATATCATGAATGTCAAGGTTTCGGACGTATGTAACCGAAATGTGCTAACACTCTTACAAGGAGAAAAACGAAAGTCTTACACTAATACTTGGCATGAAAACGAATATGAAAAGGAGTACAACAACGAAAAAGAAATTGTAAGTAATCATGCTACATTGATTGCTTTAAACAACAAAAGTCTAATTGCTTCCTTAGTAGTAACCAGTGAAGAAACTGATGACAACAATACAAAGTTTCAATTCTAAACTCAAATTCAGATTGTGACAGTAATGACAATGACTTAGAATTCAAAAAATCTACAAGGTCTATAAATTAATGTATGCAAAATAGGTGCAAATGTATAAGAAGAATGAGAATTTAAAGAAGGAAAATTCTACCATGAATAATATAATTCAAGATCTAGAGAATAAGTTGTTACCTAAAAAATATGAGCTTGATGAAGCAAAATTGAAGTTAGTCAATAATGAAAAAGGAATAAGGATGTTAAATGGAGGTACCAAAAAGTTAGAACAGTTGCTAGGAATTGGTAAGATCAAAGGAGATGCTCGAGGTGTTGGTTATAAAGGTGAATGTTCTATTTTAATAATGGGAAAAATGGTGAAGCTAAATTTGTTAAAGGAGAAACTTCAAAGAGGAACTAAAATTTTATGCCTACATGTAACTTTTGTGGGGTAAATAGACATATAAGGTCGAATGTTACAAGGTGTTATAAATAATATTTCAAAAGGCTCAAAACTGAAAATCTAGATATTCTTCGATGAACTTTTAGTAGCAACCAATGTTACCAAAGAATACTTGGGTTAGAAAGGGTGAAAGAAGCTATTTGATGGATTTTTAAAGTTGTATGGGTGACCATGTTATTTTTGGAGATGGAAAGAAGGCCACGATTATTGAAAGAGGGACCCTTTATGTGGATGATCTAACAACAAACTTGGTGGTAGAAGAAAACCTTCAAAATTAGCCTAAAAAATCATAACAGAGACACAATGAAGCTAAGATTAGAAACTATCCAGATTTACAGTTAGTTGCTGCTAGAAAAGAAACTGTTCAGACAAGGGACCAGTTGGTTGATTTGAAGGAAGAAATTAACCAGATAATTGATGACAGAGACAATGTGATGAAGAATAAGGTTAGGTATGAATTTCTTCGAGGGGCACTTGGGCTATGTGCTTTACACTTTTGAAGTATATTGATGTTGTTTATTTAGAAGAAAAGGGAGTTTGAAGGAATTAACGTCTAGACTTTTTGAGTTTTTGATTTATGGGTGTTCTAAAGTTTAGGTGTTTGGTGTGTGTCTAACTTTTCCTTGTTGAATAGCATATTTTATTTGTAAATGAGCCTATACTTGATGATTTGAGAGCTTTGCTTATGGAATTTGATTTACTGAGTTATGTTGAGAAAATGTTGATACTTGGTTGGAGATTTGTAGGAAGATTCAGGTTTTCTATGACTTGGATTTTTTAAGTTTTTCCTTAGTTTCTCTCTATATTATGGGCTTTATGAGCTTGGGCAATAAGTGTTCATTGGAAAATAAAATGGAATAACAAAACTCCTTAAATGCTTTAACTTTGGATTTAGTTAGTTTTGCAATATTGCAATCTACTCCTTAATTAAAGATACTATAATATACTCAAGCTTATTTTTCTTGGCAATGATTTCCTTTAAAAACTTGCATAAGGTGACATATAGGCTAACGCTTCATAAAAAGGATATTCATGTGCAACTTCTAGAAAATATATAGGAATTTCTTAAATTTGTTCTCATCCTTCCTTTTCATCCTATAAGGATATGGAATGGGTGAAACATAGGGTTTAAATGATGATTATGGCATCTATTTCAAACTAGCACTAAATGTAAATTAGATCGAGACTAGTGTCATATTGTTCACCAAGTTCAGCCTTTGAATTTCAATCACCCTGTCCTCTTCCTCAAGGTTATATGAATTTTTCACTTCCTTTCCTTTAGTGGTTATAACATCAATAGCACAAATCTCTTAAAGGATCAAAATTTTGGAATTAACTTGGCCCTATCGGGCTTTAGGTCCCTTGTCCTAAATATACTTTATTATTGATGTATGAACTAAATTTGATGATGTTCTTCACATTTATTATGTTTTAAATTTTCAGATTAGGGTTGTTCTTGAATTATTTTGTGACTTTGATTCTAATTAATTTAACAAAATTTCTGTGATGTGTTAATGGTGCATCTTATACTTTGGTAATAAATCGAGAGAGTGAGTCAAATGTAATTTGATTAATTTTCACAACGAGAGTTGGTAGATTAATATGTCACATGCTTAAGAAGTCAATCAAAATTAGAAGAGAGCTTTTATGTGAGAACTTGGTTATTTGATAGATCACATCAGAACTAATTGAAATTGTTAGGAAAAGAGTTGTGAATTGAGATATTACAATTCTGGAATTTTTAGATTCAATTAGGGTTAATTGATTAGGTCTTGAAAAAGAGTAGTCAATCCCTTCAAAGATCTTGAATCAACGTATAATTGAATCAATAGGGGTTAAAGGAATAAAATAACGATAGAATAAATCCTAAGCTTCATCCTTGATTTTCCTCACATATTTGTAGTAGCTCATTTGTTATTTGATTGATTTAGTTGTTGTAATTTTTTGTTATTATTTTATTTGAATCATCTTTTATCCCCTTAGACAAAATTAAGTTCATTTCGTTTTAACTATTTCCTTGTTCATTTCGTTTTAACTATTTCCTTATTGGATTGACAACTTTGATACTACAAGTTATGATTCGTATACTTACAAATATTGGGGGTTTTACATTCGATAAAACTTGCTCAATAAGTTTTTTGTGCTGTTGTCGGGGAATTAGTTTAGGAATTTTTCAATTCCTTTGTTTAAGGAATTATTTCCCTTTCTTGTGATTGTGGTATGCAATCATAAGAGATTAGAGAGAGAGAGAGAGAGAGAGAGAGAGAGAGAAGGAAGTTGGGCATAAAGTAGAAGACACATCAATTTGGACATCATAATGCAACAATGAAGAATTTGAAAAGTTAAATGCCAAGATGAGATAGAAAGAATGATGATGGAGGAAATACATCATGGAGAGCAAAGAATCCTTATGGACTTTATGAGTCCAAGTTTCAATGCCTACCATCTAGGAATTTCACGACCACCAGTGGAAGCCACACACAATTTGATTGAAGAGATGGCAAACAATAGTTGACTTTGGACATAGAAATAAAGTAGACAGTATTTAACCTTCCCAAATCCAGAAGGAATGATTACGACAGATTTAGTGACAACATTGCAGACTAAAATCGACAACCTTACTAAGGAATTGAACAGCCTAATAACCATCTTGTTCTCTCCATTCAAAGAAATGCAATAAGGATGTGAACTATATCACAGTTGATTTCTTCCCAGTGAAAAAAATGTGATGCAATTAAACTTCAATGAAGCATAATTTGGTCAGGGAAGTAATCATCCTTATTTGAACACATACAATATGGGGTGGTAGAACCACCCAAATTTCTATTGGTCTAACAATGCAAGGACTCACATGGGACATTAAGACCTATTAGGATTTCAATAAGATGAGTCTAGTTTATGAGATTCTAAATTGGACAAGATCATGGAAAAGCTTATGAACATGGAAGAGGCCCATAAGAGACTGGAAGGAAAGTTTGAGCAAATAATGGAAGATTATGCCTTTTCTATTCACAACCTAGAGGTTCAAATGGGATAGCTTTCTGTTGGATTGAAAACAAAAGCATACTAGATTTGGCTAAACGGTAGATTTCAAAAACTTTTTCGAAATCAAAATGCAGCGGAAGCATAATCACCAAATCAGTATGTTTAATCCATACATGATATGGTATTAGAAAAATAAATAACATAAAATATGGTAGAAAATTTACCGACTCCTTAGCTACAACTTTGATTCCTCGTTATGGTATCCTCTCCTTGCTATTGTATCCTCAACCAATTTGATCTACCACTTGTTCTATTTGGACAACTTGGTTAGCAAGATCCTTTGGTGCGAAAGGAGAAGAAATATTGTAGAAGTTTACCTTAGTTGAAAGAACCAAAACTAAGAGACACTCTCTTTGCTAATTTTGCTTATGAAAGAAAGGAGAGTATAATTCCAACCAATTCACCGCCTCTTTCTCTTTCTTAAAATGAAAGAGAGAGCAATAAATGAGACCTTCTCATTTGTTTAATATGGCTAAATGAAAAGACAAAAAATCAAAAGCATGACACTCATTTTTGGTTAATAAATGAAAGAAGGAAGAGAGAACATCAAATGCATTACTCCTTTCTTTAATCAAAAGAATGCTAAAAGGTTTACAAGTTTTTCTACATGGCAACATTAAATGACAACCATTAAACTATTTAATGATAAGATCATTAAACCATATAATGAAGAAACCATTTAATGATGTTGAAGCATGATAAAAACTCACCTTATATTTAGCAATTCAATGTTAAATGTGCAGCCATAAAATTTAGCTACATAAAACCGAAAACTATATCATGTAGT
>JAOQMP010000009.1:1816078-1826866 GCA_027563575.1 Erythroxylum pedicellare
TTTAATATGTGTCCACAACTTCAATTTCCATTACAGTTAATAGATAATGTGGAAACACCTTAAGAATTTTAAAGCAACAAAATTACCTCTAGATATTGCACCACGGATATGGATGTTGATGAGAGAAAAAGAGAGTTTGAATGTTGGAGGCGGTATAATACCAGAAACCCAATACTAACAATTGATAATATTGTTCAAACCTAGCAAAAACCCATTGGAAAAGCCATTTCAATCAACACTCGACAGAGAGTCGTTTAAATTTTAACAAAATCAAGAACATAGAGAGAGAGAGAGAGAGAGAGAGAGAAAGGAGATTCGTGGGTATTTTAAACATGCATTATATATACTTCGAACGTTATACCTAATACCCACCACAACGACCACTCACCACATCAAGTTCGAGCTTTAGCAAATCAAACATGAAGATAAAAGAGCAGTGGGCATTGGAATGTACCTTAGGAATCAACGCGTGTGGAGGAGCAACGGCAGTGACGTTGAGAGGAGATTTAAAGGCGTCTGTTTACGTTGAGAGAGCGCAGAGAGTTGTCTGATGAGTGGGAGGTGCGATATTGATGAAGAAAGCTTTAAACCCAACATTCATTAGTTAAATGACCGAGTTTTAATTTTTTACCAACTCTTCCGCGACGTTTTGTTCAAAAAAATGTTGTAATACTTATTTGGCCACGTTTTAATAGTAAAACATCTCAATTAGTACATCCTTTCCGTGTCGTTTTAATACAACGTTGCCGAAACCATAACCTTTTCCTGATGTTTCAAAAACGTCACGATAAGGTTATACAATCTGCGACGTTTCCTCAGTCAAACGTCGTAGATTGCCTACTTTTTTTGTAGTGAGGAGAAAGAAAGTGAAACTGGTCTGGTTTCCTTTTCTGAATATTATTCAAGCTCAAGTTGATTTATTTTTTGTTTTCCTATTTTGAAACTAAATTTTTTAAACTCCTATTCAAATTAAGAATAATTTATTAATCGTTTTCCTATTATGAAGCTAATTTTTAAAAACTCCTATTCATATTAGGAATAGTTCATTAATTGTTTTCCTATTTGAAGCTAATGTTTTTTAATTCCTATCCATATTAGGAATGGTTTATTATTCTTAGGAAAATGTGGGTAACTCACCTTTTTATATGAGCCAATCAACCGCATAACAATACAGTATGTATATCAATTTGTGCTCTTTTATGAATAACTCTGCAACAGGAAGAATAATGGAGTCTATTCAAATCACAGCTAATCACAAGAGCCAAGTATTCGGAAGTGAAAGTCGAAAATATCAATGACTATGAAATTCCTTTTTATGATTTTGTGAACAAGGAACCAACAGCACTACCTTTTGAAGATGGACAAGAGAATTGCCGATAATTTGAAGAGAATGCGTATCTACTCCTAGGAGGATTTAGAAGAAGAAAGTAAGTATGGTGTGTCGACGAAACTGACGCTGTGTCTTAATCCATGGAAAATCCCGAAGACGCTTATGGAAAGTGATCTGGGGCATTTAAGTAGGCTCTTAGTTGCAACAGACGTGGTTAAGAAGCACATTTTACCATTCATGCAAAATGATGATACCTGTAAACTTAGTAGCAAAGGCATGACAGTAACTGTTTGGGACTCGAACACCAAGACCACCCGCAGCTTGGTATTCAAGAAATGGTCTACTTCTAACAGTTACGTTGCATGTAGGAGATAAAGTCGGATTTTACTGGGATTATGATAACTCGAAATTTAGCTTCACAGGTTTGGATCACAAATTAAGTTGATTACAAAATTAGGAGGTATTAGTCACTTAAATCATGTTAGTTAAGATACAACTAAGTTTGATATATAGTGTAATTGTTTCCACGTATTCACGAGCTTTGCTTGTACAGAAGCCTTAAATTTCAATTTTATTTCTTTTATTGAATTGAGGATTATCTTACCACTTGAATATGTACTTGCATTTTTTAGAGTCTACAACCTCTGGAATGCATCGTGAGGTAGAGAGGCGAGTTTTGGCACTGTGCCACCGATGACTCAACCAAGGCTTTATAACTCGCTGATCTTGACTCATTAAAGCCATGGCTGACGGTGATCAGTGATTTGACATCAAAATTATTGCTTGTCGTGAATATAAACAGCAGATTAATCTTGTATGTCGTCAAAATGATTTTTTCTATTTTAAATTCTCTTAAATTAAATTAAATATTCCTTCATAAAATTGTATCATAGATTGCATAATACATGACCCTTCCATAATATTCTAATATAAAAAACATTAAATTTAATTATCAACAATTAGATGAGAGTCGTGAAGATATATTATAGGAGTACTCATGTAACATTTAGGTTCTCACACAATGTAAGTTATAACAGTTTGACTTACATTAATCTTTTTTCATGATCAATTTTATATATATGGCAGAAATCATGTGTTGCGATATTATCTCTTTTTCATTTAAAGTGACAGTCTCTTATTCAAAAAATAACGTTTATATATTAGTTTAAACATAGTTTTGTCTAACTGCAGGGAGAGATTGTTATGGTTCCAGTCCTATCTTGTAGATATTCAATGGACTAATTCCAATAAATTTGAAATCTGGAGGCCTTAACTATCTTATTGGATCTAAAGGAGTCTATGTTATAAATCTTATCCTTTCGAAGATTTGAATATAAGTTTGAAGACAAAAGTTTCATAGGATAGAAATACATGATGATGGATGAGTTTAAAGTCCAAATAGCTTTTATGATCTTCAGTTTTATTTAAATTTGATTTCTAGAATTGATTTAAGAATAGTGTGGGTGGGTGTGTCTATATATATATATATATATATATATCAATTTGTATTCAATTCTAGAGGTAATTAGCTTAAGTCTTTTTAGAAAGCTTGAAGGTTCTACTATAGTTGTCATGTGAAAGAGTTATTAGTTTGAAATCTTCATCTTTTGTATCGTATTATTTGATACTTAGTAGACTTTTCGTCAGTTTTTCCTATAATTTTTACCTCAATATTTGATGGTTTTTAAAGTTAAAATCTTGTGTTCATTATATTTTCGTCATATTTATTGCGTGAGAAGTTTTTTATTGGTTCAACGATCTTGAAGATCTTATGAGCGTTATTGCTTGAAGCATCCCAACAAGTGGTATCAAAGCCCAACAAATGGTATCACAGTCTGAGGTATGGAGAATGGAAATAGCTCTATAATGAAGTTGATGTCGACCAACTGCTAGCTATAGAGACGTATGATGTAAAATTTTCCTATATTGTAAGGCTCTCTACAATCGAGTCGATATGGATAGAAGTATAAAAGATAATGTCTTATCTTAACTAAAGAAGATGACAAATAAATAGTGGGAGAAGATGAAGCGAAATACCTTGGGAACTATTAAGCAATAGATGGATATCATCATCTTCAAACATATATCCCAAGAAATGAATCTTTTTGAGCTATAGAAAAAGATGAAGGCTCTTTATGAGAGGAAAACTGCTTACGATAAGGCCTTCTTGATTAAAATGCTTATGAATTGAAGTTAAAAGGCCAGGAAATTAGTGTCAGAACATCTCAGCGATTTTCAAGGCATTAAGAACAAGTTGACCGCAAAGAAGATCTTCCTTAATGATGAATTACAAGGGTTGTTCTTATTAAGTGCTTTGGTAGATAGTTGGGACACATTGGCTGTGACTATCAACAACTCTACTCTAAATGGTGTGCATGTATTGGATATGATCAAAGAGAGCGTGTTCAAAGAAGAGATTAGGAGGAAGGAGATTAGCGTCGATAACGTGTAGGCTCTTATGGTAGAAAACATAGGAAGAAGAAAAAGTAAAGGTCTCAAAAGGAAGTCAAGGAATAGGTAGAATTCAAAAGATGATAAGGAGACCAAAACATGTCACTATTGCACTAGAAATTGCCATGTAAAGAAGTTATGTTATAAGTGGAAGAGAGATAAGAAGAAGTAAGACAATCAGAAGGATGGAGATGACAACAACACTACATAAACAATATCAAGTATGAATAATAATAAAGTGTTGTTGATTTTTGTAACCAATGAGTGTATCCAGATTAGATACTCAAGTCCAGAGTGGCTTGTTAACACAAAGACATCTTATCATTATATTCTAAGGAAAGATTACTTCACCAATTATAGGAGTGGTGATTTTAGAAGTGTGAAGATGGGCAATAAGAGCTCTGTTAGCATCGTTGGCATGAGATACATTCAAGTCCAAACTGACACTGGTACATATTAACCTTGAAAGGTATACACAATATTTCAAACTTGTGACTTAATTTATTATCTGCGAATGTGCTTGAACAAAAGGGATATTGGTACACATTTCGAGATGGAAAGTAGAAGATAAGACATTGACAATTGGTCGAGGTAAGTTATGATTATAAGATATACTTGACGCTATATGATGGAGAATTATATGTCATTTAATAAAATACTTTACCAAATTTATGGCACAAGAGATTGGGATATGTTAATGAAAAGAGGATCAAGTTGCTAGTTGAAAGACCACTTATCCCTATGAAGACTATGGTTTCTCTAAACCATGTGATCATTCAATGGCTGGAAATCAACATCGAGTCTTATTTCATAAAAAGTCTACTAGAAAGAAGACAAAGTTGGAGCTGGTGTACCCCAACGTGTGTGGTCCCATAGAGGTGGAGTCTTTAGGTCATAACAAGTACTCTATGTCTAACACTTTGAGATAAAATCACGTTCAAGAAATGATTGAACTTCTCCATGGTAACCTCTTTGTCAATATGTCAATTATATTATTTAAAATGTAAACATTTCCCAGTAAGATCTTTCTAAATGTACTTACTTCTTTGACCTTGTGAAATGTTACATCATTCACTAGAGACCCCATCTATCTATCTTCTCCAAACTTTCCCTATTTATTTAAAAGGTAGTTTGATTTCCATTCTAACATTATCTCTTTAGTGACTTGATGGTCTACCTCACTTTATCTATGACTCTATCATATTGGTGCTTTTTTATACATTATTCTATCTTCTGATCTAGAATTTTTAGCTCTTTTAGCATTTGCTCTATCCTATTCTATACACATTTATACCACCTTTAAACCATTATTTCTCATTGTTGACCTTAACATATCTTTTTCATATGTTTGTCTTAACATATGCTAATTCCTAAATATTTCATCCTTAAAGGTTATCTCAGACTTTTTACTAAAGGCATGAAACTTGTAGAAGTATATTTTCCATTATTTTTCACCTTTTAATAAGATCTTCTTATAAAAGTTCGGCTATCTCTCACTTATGGAGATGATCTAGTCATGTGTATCTTAATGCAATACTATCTCTATTTGACTTTGTTACTATAGCTTCTTCATCTAAAACTATTCTTTATATTAGTTTGTAGACGTTCTTTGTTACTTTTAACACTTTCATCATAACCATCACATCTTTACCACTTTAATGTTATCTTTTTTAATTTTATATCCAAAATTATTTGGTTTATAAGGTTCTTAGAGATACTTGTCTTCTTTAAATCTAAGACATGTTAGATACCATTTAACTTTTGAACAATGTCATCAAGCATCTTGATCCTAGCTTGTCATGTTTCAACAATTTCATAAGCTTTATTATCCTCCAATCGAATAGTTCTAAAGTTTCTCGAATTGTATGGCACAAGCCAATTCTTATTTAGGTTTATATGATGTGAGCATCTCATATCCACATGAGTCTTGAAGTAGACTGGATAAAATGTAGAGTATGTCTTTATTGCTAATATCTAGATGCCTACTTTGCATTATGTTATAAGATATTGATGAATCATCAATTTTCCTTCTGTCCCTTTGCTCCTTGTTTTGAATAGTCCCTTTTGATATGGATAGTTTTCTCACATTTAATACCATGAACCTATCTCCCTTAGGTTTAGATCTCCATTTAGATGAGCCATCTTTACTTTGCTTCTTGTGATGATCTTAATTCCTCCTCAAATACATTCCTTCAACTTAAGAACTTTTACCAATGTTAGGTCTCTATTAGTTGTGAGCCAATAATGCATCAATGATGTCCTCTAAACAGACTAGTTTTGTACTTAATGTCAATAAGATAACCAATTGCTTATAAGATTAAGGTATAGAACAAGGAAAAATCATCACTTTATCTTCATCCACAATATCATATCGAGCCTTAACAAGCCACTAACTATTTAGTTAAAGGCATTGACATATTGCTCCAAAGTTTTCTCATCTTGCATCTTTAATTTGTATAGTCTTTTCTTTAAATATAACTTAATTGTGAGAGATTTTGACAATTTTATTGACTCTCCAAATTTTATATGTCTCCATATAAGACACAAGTTTCATGATGTGTTACGTAACCTCGCCTATCATATATAGCAAAACAGTTCTAGTTACTCATGCTTATAACTCATCCCATTCAAGTTTATTTGTATCTTTTGTCTTATTCTCTTGTAACCCCTTACAGTAAACCTTTTTGCACCAATAAGTTTAATTATGTGAATTCTATTATTTTATGTTGAAATATAAGTTAGAGTTACTCCCACATGGAAAAAATATATGACTTTGAGCATGCATATAAGCCTAGTGAATTACTACTCCAATTACCAATTAATTTGAGGATGGAATTTCATCTGAGCTTATATGGTATTAGAGTAGGTTGCTCTTGGTTCAGTCATCACCACCTCAACACGATAGAATATGTCACGTGTTGAGCCTTAAATTAGCCCACAAGTGAAAGGGGTGTGTTGAAATATAAGTGGGAGTTTGTTTTACGTGGAAAGAATATATGATTTTGAGCATGTATATAAGCCTAATGAGTTACCTCCTATAACTAATTCATTTTAGGATGGAACCTTATTTGAACTTTTATGTGCTCAGTTTATTTGGGCCCAATAATATAAAATTTAACATTTTACCACAAAATTTTATTAAATCAACTTTAAAGGATAAGAAGTACTAACCATTTATGTTTGAGTGTGACCATAAGCTCATTGTTCACTAACTGACATGTATTTTAAGCTCATTGTTAATACTATTCATGCCAAAACAAAGTAGCAATATCAACATCAATACATGCAACATATGGTCTGAGTTATATTACAAGTGGCTTTGAGAATTTCATAACCATATTGTGGCTAAATGTCTCCCGAAGCCTAATCGTTCACTTCTTTTAATTTATGGAGATGAAAGATGTCCAAATATGGAGAACAAATATAATCATCAAAGGACATTTTTTGGGAAAGTTAACCAACTTGAGCTTGTTAGATATATAATGAATTAAATAGTTGTACTTAGTTAATAATTAAAATTGGAATTTTCTTATATAAATAAACTCTCGTAGAACCTTGTCTAGTTAGTAAATGTTTTTATATTTATAATGGTACATTCTTTATGCATCTTAAAATAAATTGAAGAATTTACTTCTATTTGAATGACAGATACAAACACTACAAGAAATTAATACAATCTGCAACATTTTATTGATAAAACATCGTGGATTGTAAAGATTTTTTGTGATGTTTTAAAAATGTCACAAAAAGTTCAACTTTTTCGCAACGTTTTATAAAAATATCACATGTTTATAAAAATTTTTATGACGTTTTTTTATTAAAATGTTACAGAATAAAAACTGCAACGTTTTCTTAAATAAAACGTGGCAGTTGTCTGAGTCAACGTTTCTATTTAATTAGTTCATGTGCGCGTGAAATTATGCCGATAGGGAGCTGAGGTAAATTTAAAAGCCCAACTAACATTGTTGCTCCCTTTTTAGTCTCCCAACTTCTGTGTCGTTTTGATTCTCTTCGCCTCCTTCCTGACGACCTAATCTTTGCTTCGCTTATCACTGCTGAAGTTTGCAGGTTGCCGTCGGTGGTGTTGCTCAGGCGTCTACGATTGTCGAATAATTAAACTGTACCGGCCACTAGCCATTCTTAAGTCAATTTCTACTTTACTTTCTTCATTTTGTACTTTAGTTTTTCGTCTTTCAAGCCGTTTTGTTCTTTGTTTCAATGATGAGAGGGGCTTTTCATTTCAAGAATAATTGCCTTGTGTTTGGGAAACTAGATTTTCGTAGAAATTGATTATTAGTTGTGTGGATTATAACGGCAATGTTTTATTTTTTCGGCTTAGGATCCATTTATAACTTTGTTGTTAATTTGAATTAGATCCAAGAATTTACTTATGACTCCTGAAGTGTTAGAGTGGACTAGCAATTGAGGGCAATCGATGATACCTAAATTATGGATGAATTCATCACTTCTTGAAAGGAAGATTCTTTTGGTCATTGTACATGCTTTTGGGTTAATAGTTTTCAGGCATTCAGAGTTCACTTATGGAAACGAGATTGGAATTTTATCCCTTTAAACCTAGGTTTTGATTTCAATTTTGCAACCTGGGTGGTTATGCGTGGTTACACTGCTGTGATACGCACCTGTAAATCACACAACATAATCGAAACCCTAGGCAGAATAACGTGTAGCAATGAAACAGATGATTGTGACATTGCAAGTGTTTAAATACCAACTTCCTAATATATTTGAAACAGAGAATCACTTATGTGGAATAAGTGCTAGTGTTATGATTGTTGTAAATGAGTGAATTGAGTCCACAACTCTCTAGTTAATATTGCTTTCTTCTGGTTTGATTTAATTAATCAATCACTTGTAGGATAATTGAGTGTGTTGCTTTTTTCCTTGTTTCAGTCATTGCATACCATCACTCTACTAGTTGATTTTTTCTAGCATGTCTTAAACTGATTTCTTAACTAGTTAAGTTGTTGGTTTGTGTCTTTTGAACATTTTTGTGAATTATTGGAGTATGGTCAAATGCGGGTCTGCTATGAGTGAATTGGGAACATTTTGGTGTCTCTTTACTGCTATGGGTGATGGTGGAGATCGAGGTGGAAGTAACGGTAACAACCATAACCAGTACGCAATTCTCGACGTCCTGGTGATTCATTACCATTTCCTTTTTGGTGATAGGATTCTCGATCGGTTGGAGCTATAGCAGCGTTTGTTGTTGCAATTGTTTTTACCTGGGGATTGTTGAGGTCACCTGCTGGGGATCAAACAAGGAAACCAAAATGCCAAAGCCCTATAACTGGCAGTTCTGGTGCCACTACTCAATCGAGTCCAAATTCAATGCCTTCAGAGGATTTAAGGGCACAAAATGTTGTTGATGAATTCTTTCAACCCGTAAAGGTAGTTTCTTTCTCCTATGCTAAACTACAGTTCCTAGAGATACAAAGGTTGTCTATTCTTAGCATTCTTTGTCCTTCCTTTTTAGCCAACATTGGGCCAAATTGTCAGGAAAAAATTACCCTATTTTAGATCTATTTTGATTATTGATTGGATATTTCTTTGCCTGCCTACTGCCTTTTTTTGTCAAGTCTAGTTTCTTAAACTGCTATCTGAAGATTATTTTGTGTTAAAGTAAGCAATCTAACATGTAGAAACATATTTGCTTGTTCTGCCTCTGCAGTCTTTTTTGTTTTGATATTTATGATTTAGTACTTACAGGATTCTACATTATTTCCCATATTGAACTAAATGATTAGTTAATGAAAATGATCATCAGAAGACAATCTGGGTAGTCTCTACTTTGTTATGTGGTTAGCAAAATGAAAGGTTTTTAGGATTTCAAAATTGGTCAAAGACAAAAGTTGACAACTCAAAAACTGAAATAATCAATATACTGTTCTGTGATAGAATAACGCAAAATTGTGGCGAGCATGTGTTCTTTTATTTTTTTAAGCGAAACCCTTTAAACTACACCTTCTTCTCTTATATTGCATTGATTGGATTCCTAGTTTTCTGTAAAATATGCTTCAGAGTTTGTTAGCTTCTATGTCCTGTCCTTTTTTGGTGGATGATGCAACAGAAGCATTACTGACAGTCAAAACTCGATCTAGGGAAAGAGCATGAAGAAAGTTTTATTTTTAATTTCAAGAAAGTTTTATTTTTAATTTCAAGTACAAATAGTAGCAGTAAAATCCTACCTACAGCCTCAAATCTTATGCTTAATAATGTTTGAAACTGAATGTCTGCCCTTTTTGCTTCAACATCAGCTTCTAAAGAACTAAGAATAAAGATTTACTAGTTATTTGATGAAGTAACTACAACTACATAATTGCCTTGATGCAGCTACAATGGATTTATTGTTGTTCCGTGTAGGTAACATGCCGACTGCTTGGAATCGTCCTTGAAGAAAGTACTCCAGAGGAGCTTCAGGTCATGAGATAATACTGTTTTTAAATTAAATTTATTGTTGAATAGGGTTTGTACAGACTAACATGATTTATCTTACAAATAGAAACAAGCAACTGTGAGGTCCTTTGTGCTGGAAGTGCTCTTGGAGATTACAAAATTTTGTGATCTCTGTCTGATGGAAAGAGTTCTTGATGATGAAAGTGAAGTGCATGCAGACATCATATTTAAACATTATTTTGATGTTACTTTTGTAGATTAAACATCTTCCTAGCAGGTGTATTATGAGGATTTATTATGCTTTTTTGTATTATATTAGTTTACAGAGTTGTTTCAAACATATGAAATCAGTACTATGAAAATCTTTATATGATCTTTGCTCATGTTGATTAGTTATTGCCTAAAACGTAATTGAAAGTAATTTAATTCTAGTTGATAATGAGATGAGGATTCATAAAAAAATATGATTCATAAAACAATAAAGTGCCTAACAAAATGCTTGGCACTTGAATAGTTATTAAATAAATAAGATTTAAAAAAATTGTATTTTAAAAAATAATTATTAAAATTAAAAATTATTAAATTAAAATTGT
>JAOQMP010000009.1:1830170-1844736 GCA_027563575.1 Erythroxylum pedicellare
GTCCATCAACCTACTGGCGCCAGTTTAATCACCAAATCTCCTTAAAACATCTAGAAGTGATGATAGCACTATAAACTTTTTATTTGAGTGAATGTTCCCTGATACATGTTTCAATTAATAATTCCAACATGAAGACACTAGATTGATATTTTGTAAAAATTCATTCTGATTATATCAAAAATTATAATGAAACATATATGAGTTCACCACTTAACAAGATTGTGGTCCATAATAAATGAATGCTTAAGTGTATTTTTTAATATTAAAGTAACGACCTATTTTATTCTTTAAACATACGTGATTCCATATTCATTTAATGGTGCCATTATCAATAGGCAACTACTATCATGATATGAAACTCATCATTCCTTTGAAGTAAACTCCTTTACTTGCACAGAGATAAATCGCAACACTATAGTTTAAACCATAATCAAGAGACCAACTTGATTATTCAACTATGCATCAATTATTTTAGATTCTAATAATATACATGTTTCCTATACATCTCTATGTATATGTATATTACTTACAAAAGAATGTTGGTACCTTATGACTAGATATATAATGCTCATACAAAAAACCAAACTCTTTTCTTTTATTAATAATAAATATTTTCATTACAAAAGTAACTAGAAGAAAATTAAGTTACATGTAAATACACTTGCTTTCCAGGAAACTATATTTACATAAATCCAATAAAGAATCGATAAATATTGTTGGCTATTAGAATAAATAGTACAGGAACTAAGTGATTCCATTGGTGAAAGTCCTTTGGAAGAATCATTCAAAGAATCATTCGAGTGAGAAAGCCGCATGGGAAATGGAGGAGTACATGAAAAATTAGTATTGTATATGATATCCTATTTTTTGGAACATGCTTAGGGTTTAACCCTAGATTAAGTATTGCATATACATGCATAACATCAGCATTCATACATGAATTTATATTTGAACACATTACAAAGATAGCATATGCACTCAATTGACTTATTCTGGGGTATGAAAAAAGTTAAGTGAACATAATGTGAATTATGATCAGGTATGTCTTAAATTTTGGTATGTTCAGATTTCAATTAGTAAATTAGGAATTAAATGTTATTGACTGAGAGATTAATGGATTAAACGTACATTTGGTCTAGAAAAAAATGCCAAGTGGTAAGAAAAATTTATATAAAGAAATTAGGATGATTAAACCTAAAATTGAATAACATTTGGCATAGTTAAATTAGTGACAAATGGACTAGTAATTTATTGACAAATGGACAAATTATAATGAGACATATGGACTGATTAAAGGATGACAAATGGTAGCATAATGAGTGGATTAGTGGCAGCATAATTGTTGAACAAATGGCTAGCATACTTTAAGACATATGTCTTTGTAAGTTAACGACACCTAGTTAGCTTACTGATGTGGCAAATCCAAGCACCCAAGTTTCTACTTCCTTTCTTGTTTCCTTCACCAAAATTGCTCCAGCTTTTTCTCTGTATTTTTTTGAACCCTACTTAAGTTTTAACACAAAAACCATATGTATATCCTTCACCAAATTGCCAAGAGAACTAGCTCATCTTCACCTTGAGTTTATTATGAATTTGCCTGCTTTAAGGGTAAGTATAATATAGAGTTTTGAGCTGAATTGTTAGCCTAATAGGTAAGTAACAATATAAGTTTTATGGAAAGTTAAATGATATAAGAATCATGCTTGAATTGGAATGAAATGTATGTAATAGTTTCTGGTTTGATTTTTAATTCATGGAAGACTAGGATTTGTAAGCTATCAATTGAATAATTTTGAACTAGAATAGGAGAGGTTATTGAGGAACTAGACTATGATTAAGGTGTAATAGAGTTATAATTGATGAACTATAAATAGGATATTTTAATTTTGGTACAAAGTGTAAAAAAAGTCTGGAAAAGTGAAAGAAGAATTGTTGGAATATGTTAGTTGTAGTGTTTTCACTAAATATGCATCTATATTTTAGCCATATCTTGACTTATAGAGATCCAAATGAGATGATTTTAAGGTTATATTAAACTATAGATATATTTCCATATTTTTCATGAAGGATTATAATTTGAATTATGTCTTTAAGAGTTTTAATTGTGACTTGAAGTTGAATAATGTGTACTGCCATGGTTTGGGAATAATATGTAATATTTTGGGTATAACTTATAGAATACTAAACTTAAATTCATGAAGTTGGTGTCATTAGAAAATTAAGACATAAAGGAACATTTTTAGAAGAATTTATTGCCTAAATACTTCATTTTCCTTGTCAAAATGGCCATAAAATATTGACTTGAAAATCTGTTTTGAGAAAAGTTGCAATGAAGATTGAATAAGAGGTAGTGCATAATCGTGCACAACCATGATCATGATAGAAAGGAGACATTAGTGAGTTCAATGATCATGAACAAACATGATCATGATATACAGGAAGCATCAGAAATTGCACGATCGTGCCTGCAGAGCTATTTGATAGCTTTTGACACCCTTCACTCTTTTGACCATAACTTCTTCTTTGAACCTCCAATTAACTTGAAATTTGAACCACAGGCTCCTTACACATTGCCCTTACTATCCACCAAATTTCATTGTCATATTAATTTACTAGGAAAGTATTAATTAATGATTGATTGATGATATTATAATAATCAAATGTATTAAGCTGTGAACTTTACTGTATGATTGAGTGATGAACTTAGAACAAATTTGTATTATTGAGGTGTAAACCTAAGTTCCAAATTAGACATATATGAATTTTGAAAAATGAATGATCATGATATATGAATAAAGGAAACATGCCCGGAGTAGTCATTGGGCATGCATTGAACATGACATATGTATACATGTACACAAATGAATAAGTATTTGATTTATCGACTTTGTAATGTGAATTTTATGATTTTAAACACTCAAGTTGGATGCCATTCAGACATTGCCAAACCATCCAGGCAATAGCATAAATTGGAGTGTACTATAAGTTAACCTAGATGATCTTCCTAGGATTGATTTATTCTGTTTAACTTCCAATTGTTGAATTGTTTGTGATTTATTTATGAATTCCAGACTACTCCAAGGAGATTGATATTTGGGAATGTATTGGAAGTGTTCTATTTGCATCTGAATTCTAAATGATATCTGTAGACTCAACAAAAGTTGAATGCCAGACTTAGGTCCGATGAACTTAAGATTTTATCTATGCATCATAAGTGAAAGAGCATTAAGCTCAAAATCCTAAATATAGAGCTTTGCTCCGTGATTTTTGTATCTGACTGAGCCCAATGGGCCAATAGCTGTATCTGTGTTTGAAAGGCACTCAGTCACAACAAATAATAATGAATCTGAAGTCTCATATGCCTCTACATTTGCATTTGTATATTTATGATTATGAAATATATTATTATGAAATCTTTTTTGAAATTGTGATGATAATGTGATATGCCACAATAATGTGATTGATTGGGTTATACATGTTCTGAAAGAATGTTTGTGAAAATGGTTAGTTGTATGATATTTTTGTTTTTGACCTGAGTGAGATCATCAATGATGGTTCACATTTTAAGTTCGCAAAACTCATTAAAAATTGCAACGGGGATTTTCAGGTACGAGACAGGAGGCCTAGTTCCTAAAATTGTATTTTGTAGTTTCTTTGTTATATAGAACTTTTGTATAAGGGATTGTAAATACTTATTTCAATGACTACAATGTAAACTTTTGTCAGTGAATGAAATAAAGTGTTGAGGCTTTAAGTATTGTCTATTCTTTATGATGCCATTTAAGAGATTATGTTTGCTCTAACATACCACTGTCATAATTTATGTACTTGAATGTCCTCTAGATATTTGGGTATATACTCTATGGTAGTGGGGTGTTACACTCCATATTCGATTGTTTACTTTTCTATTTAGTTTTTATTTTTATTTTAATTAAACTTGTAAGCCTTAGACAAATTAGGATTCAATTAGTTCACTAATTCCTTGTGGGATTGACACCTCATATACTTCCTTACGACTCGTGAGCTTCTAGAATATTGAGGGTTTTATAGAATTAAAACTTGTTTAACAAGTTTTTAGCATCATTGTTGGGGAGTTAGTTAAGAATAGTAAGATTCCTTTACTTTAGGAAATTTTTTTGCCCCTTTTGTTCCATTGCAATTGCATGAATGCAAGAGTTACTTGAAGTTCAAATTGGATCTTTGAAACCCTATCACTTGACATCACTCCTTTAGAACAAGCAACTCAATGAGCAAGATGTCAAGAAGAAGAAATTGAAGAACCAATGGTAGAAGAATTTCACAAAGAATTTGATCAAGAAGGAAACCAAAGCAACCAGTCGCGAACCCTTATAGACTTTATGAGATCGGGGTTCAATGCTGTAAATCAAGGCATGACTTGATTGCCAGTCCAAGAAGATTCATTCAAAATTAAACCTGCCTTGAACATGCTGCAAACAAATTTGTACTATCGATTAACTAATGAGGACCCTAACATGTATATAATAAATTTCTAAGAAACATGTGATACCTTCCAATATCATGGAATGTCGAAAGATGTCTTTATGATGAGACTCTTCTCCTTCACACTCAGGGATAGAGCTAAGACATGGTATCTTTCACTAAACTTTGGAAATGTCATAATATGGGAGTGGTTGGTGCGTGCATTTCTGGATAAGTACTTCTAATAGTTATAGATTGCTTCGTGTTTTTGTAGGTAGTTTAGTTTCTATTTAGTTGTTAATTTGACTATTTAGTATGTGTTTAGGTTAGAATTATCTTAATTAGTAGATATTTGTGTTTTTAAGTGTTTTATAGGTTAGAACATGCTTTTGAGCTTCAATTTTATATTTTGAGGTGCCTTGATGTGTTTGCTAGTGTTTCAAGGCAAATAGTGGAAAAGGGAGAAGATTTGGAAAAGACCTCGGAACTAACCCAAGGCCATGATCGTGACAGAAGGATGATGGAGGTGCCACGATCATGGCATAATCTGCCACGATCATGATAGAAGGCCAACATCCAGGGACATGGAGATGTTTATGGTTTTAACTTTTCAAGGTACTTTTCAGTCCTTCTGGACCTAGAAAATACCTTAGAGTTACCCTAATTGGAAAGACTATATAAAGGAAAAAAGATGTAACCCTAAAGGGAGCTTCACCTTTATCATTTTTGGAAAACCCTAAAGGAGAGAGAAAGAGGAAGAGGAAGAAGAGGGTCTTCTAATGCTACTAACTTCTTGAATAAGTGGGTCTCCCGAAACTGTTGCCTTCCGAATTATTCGATCCAAGTTATTCCTCCTTTCTATTTTCATTTTTTCATTTAATGTATAATATTGAAATGGATTGTATGATGATGGATTTTGGATTGTTGATGATGTTCTAACTCTTCCTTCGAAATTTTACCTTGATTTAATGTTAACATAGTCATTTTGTGTTTTATTGATTGGAAATTGTGATTAACTATAGTACTTGCATATTTTGTAATAAACTGAGAAGGTCTCTTGACACTGATGCCTTCCGAACTATCTGATCCAAGTTATTCCTCCTTTCCATTTTCATTTTTGTTCATGCAATGTATTAAGATTGAAATGGCTCGTATGATGATGGATTTTGGATTGTTGATGATGTTTTAACTCTTCCTTCAGGATTTTACCTTGATTTAATATTACCATAGTCATTTTGTGTTTTATTGAATCGAAATTGTGTTTAATTGCAGTACTTGCATATTTTGGTAATAAATTGAGAGGGTGAACTGGATAAAATTGATTGGATTAGATTAATGGGAGTTAGGCGATCCAATAGACCACTTGATTAATCATATCATTTATTGTTCAGAGAGAGATCCTGACCAGTTGTTTATTAAAGGGCTTATGATCTAATTAGGGTTGTGGATCTTTTATCAATTAAGAGATTACAATTTCCATAATTTAATTCAGGCTTATGATTTAGGGTTTAATAGTTATAACTCGAGAGAGAGTAATCAACCCTATGATAGTATAGAATTGACACCCTGTTAACACAAAAATGGCTAGGTCAGCATTAATGATAGGGAAAATCCCCTTTTTCATAACTTGGTAATTTCTCTTAATTGATTTCCATTGAGACTTTTTGTGTTGCTTTATTTTAATTTCTTTTCGTGTTAAATTTCTAAATTAATGCCTTGAAATCAATTACTCGTATTTACTTTCTGTTGTAATTTTTAGTTTCACTTTATTAATTTTTCTAAGCCTTAGATAACATAAGATTAGATTAGTTCACCCTCCTTATAGGATCGACCATTCACTTACTACAGATCACAGGCCCCATACTTGCAGTATTTGAAGGCTATAAACTGTATGCTTGCAAATCATACATGAATAAGTTTTTGGCAGCATTGTTGAGGATGTGTAGGATTAATTTAATTCTTTTAGTCTAAGGATTAAGAAATTATTTTAAAAAGAGATGAAAGTTTGCACGCAAGGTATAAGACACATCAATTTGGTCATCCCAAGGCAAGAATGGGGAATCTTAAGAGTTGAACACCAAGAAGAGATGGAAAGAACGACGATGGAGAAATACATCATGGAGAGCGACAGACCCTTATAGACTTCATAAGGCCATAGCTTAATGCTTATTGTCAAAGAATTACACAACCTCCAATGCAAGCGAGTACATTCGAGATCAATCCATCATTGCTAAACATGCTACGAACCAACATGCAATTCTATAGGTTAACTAATGAGGATCGTAATACTCATTTGGATAATTTCTTAGAGATTTATGACACTTTACGATATATTGGAATGTCAGAAGATGTTGTTAAGATGAGGCTCTTTCCCTTTGCACTCAGGGATAGAGCCGAGGAATGGTTGAATTCTCTCAACCCAACCAATGTCAAAACTTGGGAGCAACTGGTCCAAGTTTTTTTAAATAAGTACTTCCCTCTAAACAAAACAACAAGAGTAATAAAGTAAATTATTAATTTCCAGCAAAATGATGAGGAGTCTTTATATGAAGTGTGGAAGCAGTATAAGGAGTTGTAAAGGAGTTGTCCTTATCATAACCTACCCAACAAATTCCTTTTGCAAACCTTCTATAATTGAGTTAATTAACTTATAAGGGGCCCTATAGATGCAGCTGATGGAGGATCATTCATGAGGAAAATAGTTGAAGCATCACACAATCTGTTAAAAAAGATGGCATACAATAGTTGTCTTTGGACATCATATCAAAGTAGACAGTAGTCAAACTTTCAAGATCTAAAAGGAATGATTGCTGCAAGTTTAGTGACAACATTGTAGGCTGAGATCGGCAACGTAACCAAGCAACTTAATAGCTTGAAAGCCACCTCTTCCTCTCCACTCAAAGCAATTCAGCACAACAGTGAGTTATATAGACAAAATAGCTATATCGAAGCTTATTGTTTTTTATGGGAAAACAAGAAGGTGGAGCAATTCAACTTTAGTGGAGTACAAATTGGTCAGGGAGATAGCAATCCTTATTCAAACACATACAATTTGGGATGACAAAACCACTCAAATTTTCATAATTTTTACAACCTTGTGATTTAATTTAAAAATCAAAATTCGTATGGATTTCAACAAGATGAATACAATGACTTTGATTCCAAACTAGACAAGAACATGAACAAGCTCGTAAGTATGGATGAGGCCCAGAAGAGGCTAGAAGGCAAATCCCCCAAGTAACAAGCACCTATGCCTTTTCTATCCTCTACCTAAAGGTTCAAGTGGAACAGCTTGCCAATGCGTTATCTACAAGAACTGTGGTAAGTCTTTCGATCAATATGAAAGTATATCCAAAAGAGCAAGTTAAGCTTATCACACTTAAGAGTGAGAAAAAGCTAGAAGAACCGTTAGAAAACCAACCAGAAACCCACCTTGTAAAGGACCAAGAAAAGCTTTAAAACGATAAAGAAAAGAATGAGGACCCTTCCTATGTTCCTCCTCCCTCTTACCCATTAAGCATGCCATTCATGGAAATTATGTCATCGCATCTTTAAAGGAGAAAAAGCAAGAAGAAAAGATGATAGAGATTGTAGAGGTTCAAAAAGATATAGACATCTATGTTCGTTAAGTAGATGAAGCAGAGGAGATGAAGATGATTAAGGAAAAAAGCGAAAAGTTCACCTTCTTACTAAAAAAACTGTTGGCTTCAATGGAAGATTTAGGCAGTTTTGTAATTCCCTATTTTGTTGACAATTTTTCATTGAAAAGGACATTACTAAGCTTATTAGGCTCCCTTACTTTGATATATTATTTCCTTTTCATTATCTTCCAATGTGTAGCTTATCTACAAACTACAAAGTTATAGAGTGAAAGCAAGTCACTCATAATTGATCTTGATTTAGTTTTCAAGGTTGTAAGCTCAAGCTAATGACCTTAAATTAACATGTTTATTCATTATATTTAAATTATGTGTATTTAGATGGTTTTAAATTCTAAAAATAAGTTTTCATGATTTGGAATGGTTGAGGATTACTCATTCTCATTCTCTCTTTAAATCAATTAAAAGATAGGAAAGCAATCTCATTGGCAAGTGAATTTGGTCTCTGACACCATGACCATCACCATCACCACCTTAGTCACTATGATGGGTTTGATGCTCTAACCCCTATCTTTTATCTTTATTTTTACTTTTACCTTTATTTTGTTCTTATGTCTTTTACTACATTGTTTTTGTGCCCACCTTATGTGTTGTTTGTTTTATCTTCTCACATTAAGGACAATGTGTTGTCCAAGTTTGGGGAGGGATGTTTGTTGTATGCTTTTATTTTGAATGTGAATTTTGCATGTTAGTTTGATTAGGGTGCATTATGTAATTTATATGAATGTATCAATGGCTAAGGCTTAACAGAATCAGTTTAACTTTGAACATAGTCTTTTAGGTTGTAAAGATTTATTAGCTTATGAAATTAGTGGTCTAGTTTACTTTGGCTAAATATACTTGTAATTAGGATATGATGTTAGTTTATTCACCCTAGGTATTTGTCACATTAATTTATAATTTTAGGCCAATCAAATAAGTAGCTTCGTTAGTACCTTTTCATGAGAATTACTAGCTAAAGAAATGAGGTAGATAATAATAATAATTATTAAAAATTTTAACTATTCCGTTATCCTTCAGGTTATGAATAGAGCTAGTAACTAGTTGAGAATGTGATGTAGCTGAGTAATCGGATTGACACGCATAACAAATGTGTGTCTTCTCATCAAAAGACTACAATGACATTCTAACCAAGAAGCTTAATAATAACATGACCAAGTTGATTAACCAAATCGACATTCATCATAAATGTTTGTCTTCACATAAAAGGCTAGGTTTATGTCAATCAAAATTAACAAAAATAGTGTTTTATCAAATACTTAGTTTATTGAATGAATAATTATCAACGTGTGTGTGTAAGTGATAGGGGTGAATAAACTTAACAATTCTGGATTAGTTGTATATTTATTCCAAAGTACTTAGACACAAGTTTTGTAAGTTAATAAGTTGGAACAATTTGAGAGATTGTGTTAGAAGTTAATTTGTTTTGTGAATTTGAAGTCATTGTCTCATTTTTACATATGCGTGTTTTGTGTTTTTGTTGTTATTTGTTAATTTGTTTGCTTGAGGAGAAGAAAATGTTTAAGTGTGGGGATGTTGATCGTTGCAGATTGCATCTTGTTTTGTGGGTACTTTAGTTTGTATTTAGTTGTTAATTTTATTGTTTAGTATGTATTTAAGCTAGAATTATGTATGTTATTAGATATTTGTGTTTTAAGTGTTTAACAAGCATGCTTTTGAGCTTTAATTTTATATTTTTAATGCATCTTAATGTGTTTGCTAGTGTTTAAGGGTGTAGAGTGAAAAACGGAGAAGAATTATAGAAGACCCAAGAGCTAACCTAGGCCCACAATCATGACAGAAAGATGAAGGAGGTGCCATAATCGTGGCATAATCTACCATGATCATGACAAAAGACCAACATCTTATCCACAATTTTGCCACTAAGGGCTATGATCATGACCTGTGCACGAACATACATAGGGATGCTTCTGGTTTTAAGTTTTTAAAGGACTTTTCGGACCTGGAAAAGCACCCTAATGTTACCCTAATTAGAAAGACTATATAAAGGAAAACGATGTAACCTTAAAGGGAGCTTCACTTTTGCCATTTTGGAAAACCCTAAAGGAGAGAGAGAAAAGTAGAAGAAGACGGTCTTCCAATGCTGCTAACTTCCTAGATAAAGAGGTCCCCTGACACTACTGCCTTCTGAATTATCCAATCTAAGTTATTCCTCCTTTTGATTTTCATTTTTGTTCATTCAATGTATAAGATTGAAATGGATTGTATGTTGATGGATTTTGGATTATTGATGATGGTCTAACTCTTCCTTCAAGATTTTACCTTGATTTAATGTTAACATAGTCGTTTTGTGTTATTGATTGGAAATTATGATTAACTGCAGTATTTGCATATTTCGGTAATAAAATAAGAGGGTGAACTGGATAAAAATGATTGGATTGGGTTAATGAGAGTTAGGTGATCCAATAGATCACGTGATTAATCATATAGATTATTTTACATTGCTCAATTTTAATTTCTTTTCGTGTTAAATTTTTGAATTAATTTCTTGAAATAAATTTCTTGTATTTACATTCTGTTGTAATTTTATTTTCATTTTATTAATTTTTTTGAGCCTTAGATGACATAGGATTAGATTAGTTCACCCTCCTCGTGGCATCGACCCTTCACTTACTACAAATCACAATCTGTGCTTTTGCAGTATTTGAAGGCTATAAATTGTAAGCTTGTAAATCACACACAAATAACTTCCCTCCCACAAAGACTACAAAATTGAAAAAGGTAATCATAAATTTCCAACAAAGTGATGAGGAGTCACTTTATGAGGCTTAGGATTGGTTTAAGGATTTGCAAAGGAGGTGCCCACACCATAAACTATCAAAGGAATTCTTATTGCAAACCTTCTATAATGGCATTAACCTATCCACACGAGGCATTATAGATGTGGCATCTAGTGGATCTTTAATGAGGAAGACAGTTGATGAAGCGGTGAAGTTATTAGAGGAAATGGCTAGTAACAATTGGCTTTGGTCAATGGATAGAAGTAGACCATATATCACCCTCTGAGAGCAAAGAGGAGCTTTAGCTATTGACCTAATCACGAAAATGCAAGCTAAGATAGATAACTTGACCCGATAGCTAAATAATATGAAAGCCTCTTCCTTAACTCCTGTGAAAGCTATTCAGTAAAGATATGACCTATATGGATAAGATAACCACGACACCATTAATTTCTTTCTAATGAAAAACTATAAATTAGAACAAGTTAACAATATGGGAGCATAATTTGGTCGAGGAGGGGGGAACAACTCATACTCAAATACATATAACAATGGGTGGAAGAATCACCCAAACTTCTCCCGGTCAAACAATGTGGGAGGTTAATTTCAACCTCAAGGAAAACCTAGTTTCCAACAAAAGAAACCAAACTCGATGGACTCCAAATTAGATAAAATTTTAGACAAGCTTGAAAACATGGATGACGCTTACAAGAGATTTGAAGGACGAATTAAACAAGTAATAAAGAACCATGTTTCGTCCATCCATAATTTAGAGGTTTCAATGAGCCATTTGTTGAATGCATTACCTACACAAAGTGTGGGAAGCCTCCTAAGCAATACAGAATCATACCCAATGTAGAAACTACAAGCAATTACATTACGAAGTGGGAAGGAACTTGAACAACCCACAAAGCTAAAAAATGGACCCCACTCCTCAGAAAAAGACAAGGAAAAGGAGACAAATATGGACATGAGCTAATATCCTCCATACACTACCCCTCCACCATATCTACCCAACATTCCATACCCCCAATGACTCAATAAGAGAAAATTAGATGCTTTGCGAAGTTTATAGAGAAACTGAAGACTTTACAAATAAATATTTCATTCGTGGAGGCTTTAGAACATATGCCTAAGTATGCTATCTTTTTAAGGACATATTATCGAAGAAATGTACTTGGGAAGAGAACCAAATGGTAACCTTAACTGGCAGTTGTAGTTTCATAGTCACTAATCAAATGCCTTCCAAGCTAAAGGATCGAGGGAGCTTCACAATACCCAATGTGTTTGGTGAATTGGAGTTCACAAAGTGCCTATGTGATTTAAGAGCAAGCATTAATCTTATGCCTTTATTGATATTTCTAAAATTGGGGCTCGGTGAGGTCAAGCCAACTACGATGTTAATTCAACTGGCTAATCAATCTATTAAAAGATCGTTTGGAGTGGAGGAAGACATTTTGATATAAGTGGACAAGTTCATTATTCATGTAGAATTTTTTGGTCTTGATTTCAAAGAAGATAAGAACAGTCCATAAGTAAATCATTGATTGATGTTTATAAAGGTAAATTGACACTCCTGATTGGTAAAGAATAAGAGGAGTTCAATATAAAAAAGGCATTGAAAAGTTTGAAGGAAAGCAATTTCATGAAGATTGAAATTACAGATGAAAGTGTTCAAGAGCAAGTAAAAAGTTTCTTTCCAGAAGTTAAATTAGTAGAAGTGGAGATAGACAATGAAGCTAAACATGCGAACAAACCTGAGTTTGAAGGAGATGTTGAAATAGGGGAGTTGGGTGTTCAAACCCATCAAGAAAAATTAGTGCCAACTGAAGCACCCATACCACCATCCAAAGAGAAACCACCAATCCTAAAACTTAAAACTTTACCCACACATCTCCAATATACCTTTCTAGGTAAAGGCCAAACTCTACACATCATGATTTATGGTCAATTAGATGGGGAATAAAAAGTAGGGTGGTTGAGACTGTTAAGAAGTGGATGAAATCCATGGGCTGAAAAATATCTGACATTTAGGTATAAGCCCAAATGTGTGTATGCATAGGATAAACCTCAAAGAAGGAAGCAGAGCCGTGAGGGAAAATCAATGGAGGTTGGACCCTCACATGAAGGAAGTGTTCAAAAAGGAGGTAGTAATCTTTGAGATGTGAGTATCATATACCCAATATATAATAATGAATGGGTCAGATTGGTACGATACGTACCAAAGAAAGTTGGAATGACCATAATGGAAAGTGAAAGTTGAGAATTAATTTCTACAAGAACAGTCAAGGGATGGAGAGTGTGTATAAACTATCGTAAACTCAACAAGGTGACTAAAAAGGACCATTCCTTCTCCCATTCACAAATCAAATGATAGAAAGAGTGGCGAGTCACTCATTCTACTACTTCTTAGATGGTTATTGTTGGCCCCTAAATTTTTTTTCTTCTTGATGAATAAGTATGATTTACATCAATTATGAGGTCTTTATGAAATTTTGTGGAGTTAATTATTATGTTGATGTTAGAAATATTATATGATATAGGTTGGTTGAATTAAAGTATTAAGGTTATAAGAATGTTCAAGGGTGCTTTTGGCAAGACACTTAAGGATAAAGAACATAAGGCATATAAGGAAGGGTAAAATGGACATTGCACATTCATTAATGGTAGGATTGGAAGATGAAAATGTGGTCTTACATTTAAGAGAAGGAGAAAATGTGAATTGAGGGAGAGAATGAAATTAGAAGAGAGAAAGAAGAGAGTGTCATGGAGAAGAGAGAAAAAGAAGAGTAAACAAGCTAGGGTTTCAATTTTCTTAGCCTTCAAGAGAGATTTTGAGGTTGTTTAAGAAGGGAAAAAGGTAGAGGAAGAGAAGAGCTTCCATTTGAGCTAAAGATCTCTTCATTTGGTGAAGAACAAGGAAATCAAGAAAGACAAGAGAAGCAAGAGTAGAGACAATTTGAGCAAGTCTATAAGCAAGGAAATTAAGATGGGTATATGTTTATAATAGAGTAAATAAGCAACTACATGTTTTATTTGAATCAGTAAAGTTTAATGATTTCAATTGCATCATGAGTGTTGCATCTATCGCTTCTTGAATGAAATGAAAATCTGTTATTTGTTTGATATATGAATTATGTTGATATGTAAAAAGAATTTTTGTGAAAAGATACATGTTTATGAAATCATGTTTTCATAAATGGTTTTCGAAATACCTCATGTTCATGAAAAATAAGTTTCCAAGAAGTGCAATTTTGGGCAATACGTTTACAAGATGTTAAATACATGATTATGTGAGTTTATGGTAGTCCCCTAAGTTAAGTCACGTGCACGTTGACTAAGTTAAAGGCTTCTTCTGCCTGCCCACTAGTAGCATGGAGCTCCTTCGTGGACTCCTATAAGTTCACGGCTAAGCAAAACCATTATGTGGGATTGCATTAGCACATTCTGTTCACGGCTATACAAGACCCTTAAGGGAAATGTGTAGTACATTCTGTTTTGGATCCACCCAAACCATTCTGATGTGCTTATGTGCCTATGATCTATGAATAAGTTTGATGCATTCATATTTTATGGTTTGCAATTTGACTACACGATGAGAAACTGAGAAACATGCGTTTTATGAACTTAATAAAAATTTTCTGCGATAAGTAAATGCTTTCAAAGGTTTTGCTTGTTTTTCTATTATAAACTGTTACCCACAAGCTCTAAGCTCACCCTCCCCCC
>JAOQMP010000009.1:1855921-1868030 GCA_027563575.1 Erythroxylum pedicellare
TCAAACAAACTTCTAGGAGACCAAAGCAAGTTTCTAGTCCTTCCCTTACATGGATCAATGCCCACCCTAAATCAACGGAAATTGAGTTAGTTTTTAATGCTTATATCTATTTCCTTAAATTAATTGAATCACAAAATAATCCAACTCCTAATGAATCATCATAATTATTCTTATTTCATTATAAATAGTTTAAAATTTCCGTGTCCTTTTGTAGATTGGGTATTTGCCAACGAAATATGATTCTCCCCTCTGTAATTGGTCTCAGGTCTTCTTGCAAAAACAAAAGGAAAAAAGAAAAGAAAATAATGGTACAAATTTTTGTAAAGCTAATCAATTTCATACAAATACATATCCTAATGGGGACAAAAGAGTTTAACATAACAAAACCTTCGGCTCTTAGCTCCAATTGTTCATCAAAATGACATACACAAAAATACTTTCCAAACCATCAATGGGTGTACATCTATGATACATTAGGAATCATAGATCAATCTATTCTTTCTATATGCAGAGCGAAAAAGTGAAAAATGATGATAAGCAAAGATGGAAAGGATTCACCCTTTTCCACCAAAAAGAAGAAAAACGAGGGACACTGTTTGTACTCTCAGTCAAACCTCACAATGTATAAGCATAGATTTCTTCTATACAGTATGGCCGCTAGAATCAAGTAACTTGTCTTCCTCAGTTGTGACTTCGTTCATCTGAAGCTGGATATTTCCCTTGGATGTCATTTTATTCCATTCTTTTTCAACACGGAAAAATACCCACTGGAAGCGGCGGAATATCTCCAAGGCAGCGATGGTGAACACGGTAAGGTAATTATGGCGGAGATGAGCTGACAATTTGTATGTCCATGTGCATCGCAGAATTAGATTGCTTCCTATCACCCAAAAGTACACCTGCAGTTCCAAATTTAGTTACTATCATGAAATGTCAAGTGTGCAGCCATTGATCATAGTAATCAAAAGAGATGTAGCTCTTACCAGTCAGTCCAGATGCTTGGCAAAAGTTGTTATACTAAGGATTTGGAACTAAATGTAAAAGGCCATTCCAGAAAGTAGGCCCATCAGTTGAAGAATGAGGTTATTAGGTTGAAAAGGATTGTTTTAAGTTCATTAACTGTTTTCACTAAGCTTAAATGCCTCAATTATCTATGTAAAATAACTGTAGGCAAGTCGAAAGTGAATAGTCCACAGGATATCAATTCTTACCCATTTCCTCCCATATAATAAGTACGAAAAGAGACTTGGCCTGTTAAATTTGAAAATCCTAGTGAAGCCACTGAAAAAGAATTAAAAGAATAAAAAACTGGTTATTTAGCAGGCTCATCAGCAATTGTTGTCGAAGATATGAAGAAGGGCTTCAACAATGCTTAAAATGGACATTATAAACAATGTAAACCATAACCAAGTAAATTAAAACTGCACAATAATGTAAATGCATATTGATAGCTATGGAAAAGAAAATATATAATTCCAGAAAGTCAGCAACCATCTGCTTAAAATTCTCAGCAGGACAAGAACATTCTATATTGAAATCAACATACTCTATTCAACATATCAAGTTGCGTAACTTCAGAAAAATCCAACTTTCTAATGTGTAAATGTGCATCATCATATCATCATGTTATTTTTGTGAGACAGTAGAAAAGAAATTGATATACCTCAAGTCCCAATCTCTAGTCACATCCCAGTAGAATGAATAAAGTGAGTTCGAAACACTTGACAGAAGCCAAAGAGGCCTATAGAAGCTTGTCCACCTATCAGGGAAGACATGATATTTAAGGGCTGAAAGAAAAATCACTGGCACTGCTGTCGAATATTTTAAAGCTGAAACCATAAGCAACTTGTGTCACAAAACTTGCCTCATTATTATGGTAAAAATAGCCTCGTAATCTCATAAGCCCAAGTGGACAACAACAATAATGACATGATTGTATGGTATCAATATTCCAAGGTCACCGAGGAAGAAATTAGTAACAAAAGGAATCAATAAGGAGTTAAATATTGTGAAAAAACAAGATATGCTTAGAAATTGTGATTTTACCTGAAATCATCATGAAGATATAGGACTCCCTACATCAGACTTAGACAGAAGACCTAAACATTCTAAAGACTGGCATCAATTTCAACTCATCTATCAAGAACAAAAAGAATTTGGGCACTTTAATAAAATGATACGAATTTAATGTATCTCACATCAACCCACTCTAATTCCCTCAACATTTCCGAATACTGAGAAGAAACTAACTTGATATGATGAAGTTCTGTGGAAACTAATTACGCTGATCTAAAATTCTTAAACCATTGTAATTTCCAAAAAAAATCTTAAACAATTGTAGCTTTAAGCTGGCTTCTGTTCTAACCAAGAGCACTTCATCCCAAAGTGGGATCAGGTCCCAGCAGCTGTTTTCAGCTACAACCCTATGATGCAATAATATACCAATTTGCTTTCAAGATATTTGACAAGCAGTTGCAGTGTTTCCCAAATAGTTAAAAGGAATGAGAGGTGAGAAAGTCGGAATACAAACAAAAGAAGAAAGAATGCAAAATAAATTGTCAAAGTGATCATACCATTAAAAAGAGCAGTTTTCTCCCTTGTATCCTTGTATTGTCGAAGGCATTGGAAAAGTCGAAAAACATAGGGCAAAACAAGAACAAGAGGGATTGCAACACTGTGACTGCCACACACAGAATCAGCTTCAAACCATGCAATTGTGGCAACCTGCAGTACTTGAACGGATGTAAGTAACACGAGAGACACGCACCAAGTGATAATTACTCGGCATGATTACGGTGAAGCAAGGAAGTTTGACACACAAGGCTACTAAACAAAAACTGTATTCGTACTCGTCTCAACTAGGGTTATCTTGCATTTAGTTCCTTTACATTCAAGATGACACTGAGCAATATTAAATCAAAATGAGCCTATGGCACATCATTATTTTACATGAAGCAGAACAGAGTTTCAAGTTGGGATCAAGGCTCCTAGCATCAATTATGAAGCAAATCCATTGGCAAGTAAGCATTACGAGATAAGATTAACCTGGCGATGCAACATCCGGCATACTGAACGTTCCAGATCTGAGAAAACCTATAGAAAAGTAAAACTTCTTAGGTAAAGAAAGTATAGCAGAGATATGTACAGAAAACAATGGTAAAAGAAATTTTCTCACAGGGAATAGGGTTTTATTATTTCTATTAGTAGTTGTGCACTCTAAATCTTTTACGATTTGATATATATATATATTATTGAAGGTGGCCAACGAAAATACAAGAAACAAAAGAGCCTCAACAATTCAAAGAACTGATAAGCATGTCTATCTAATTTGAAAGCAGGTGAAGTTATACAAGTAACAAAAGAAATCATGATGGTCACCATAAACATAGACTAATATTGTGTGGACTATTCTCCAACACTTATGAACTATGAAACTGAGCAGACTTCAGATGCATGGTGAGTTTAGCAATTTAACCACTTGACCCAAAATCATTAAGTCTCACATTCTAGAACTGAACAAAACAACAAGACCTGAAGTCATCTACAAATTGTGAAGTCATCCCATAGTCTTGATAGAAAGACCATTTTAACAAAAGTAATGATGTCATGGATGGTCACAAGGTCAAAATAACCTGATTGATCCACTGTCACGTCTCAGTTATGCTAAACAGTGAACATGGTCTCAAAACTTAATGAATAAAAGTAGACAAATGAGATACCTTTGCCATGGAAGTCAAAATATCAGCTACAAAGAAGTCAGAAAAAGTAATTGCCTGTGACAAGAATAAAAATACAGATAAGATACAGAACACAAGTAAATGAGTTGCACCAAATAGATCTCAGCAATCATGTAATTGTCATTAACTATGGTACCAAGCTCCTCCTAAGAATGTTGTGTTCAATACTCAATCTTTACATCTTTTACAGTGTCTAATAAGTCGATATTAATGGCATATTCAGACTTTATTTGCTACAGAAATCTAGGGGGATTGAGCAATCAAGTCCAGCAAATAATAATTTAAGCAGATTAGTGCTACCCTATTCACAGCATTATCAATAGTCTTTTGTTTCAAACATGGAGTTGATTGTTGCAATAACTCTTTACAGACATAACCATTTTGAGTAAAAGAAACCATAATTCTGTTATCTTTGCAGCAAACTAATGTTTATGGCAGCTGACTAACATCCACAAACATCTAAATCTGATGGGTTCTACTTATCAGAAAACACTTAGCAAGAGTTATGATTCCTTAACATGAAAACCACCTACCAAGTTCATTAGAAAATAAAATATTAAAGTCTTTACTAATGTATTAATAATCCATTTGAAGGATTAAAATGGTCAAAAACTTGCAGAAATTTGCAGGCAAATAACATTTGCTAAGAATATTATAAACTTACCTGTAGAGGGACGACTATCCGCCAAAGAGTTCTTAAAAGGTAGTAGCGGGAAGGCAAAAAAAAGATATCAAATGGAAATATTAACACCATCATAATACCAATGTATAAGAGAACCTGTAACAAAGGAAACTTATTAAAACACAAGTTCCAACATCATGACAGTAACAAAAAAGTATGAAATCTATCAAAGTGCAGCTACTATGTTATTACAATGATATTGACGTATCATTTAGAAACAAATCTTTCCATATTCAAATAGGTATTTTGTAACACCCATCTGTTATTGTTTCAGTCTTCAATTAAATTGTTAAAACTAGTCAAAGATTCTTCCTTTTTCTGTGTTGGAATTAATAATTTCATCGATCCTATCCCAGCAACCATCTGACTATCAAATCTTCAACCACTTTGTTCCTTCGATTTAAAAGTGAGGGGATACAGTGTCTTGCAATTCAAGGCAAAACTTAGCAACATGTATCAGTTAATAAAACATATCCATGATATTTTATATAGGATAAATGTGTCGCAGCATACAACTTTACAATCCATCTCCTTTCAAAAATTACTGCAGGGAGACATAAAGCTTTTCAACATGTCTCCTTTGTGGTGCAGCTTGTTCCACATATATTCAACTAATAAACAATTGAAGAGGATGGCATCGACTATCAAACGAAGCAACAGTAAACTCTCCCATTCCATTTCCTAGAGCTAGAAAAAATGAAAAGTGAAAAAGGAACATAAATTACTACAAGGCATCAATATATCTACATTTTGCAAATAAGGAACCTAGCATTTTACTCTGAACCTGAATAAGATTGTCAATTATTCAAGTCAAAGAAAACAAAATCTTCAAGATTATATATAAAACAAGACATTGACATTTAGAGATCATAATCATTCACAGCTTATAAGAGCATCTATTACACTGGTTGGGATGCAGCCAATGATACTTCTCCATGCGAGTAAAGGTAAAGATAAGAAGTCATGCTAGTTGGAACGATAATAGTCATCCACGTAGCAACCTACAAATATTTGGAAAAAAGAAATTTCTCAATGAAAGCATATTGGACAACAGCAATGAAGAATTAAAAAATACCATAGAGATGACAATATTAATTATCAGAAATACAAAGAAAAATTTACACAGCAGAGAATACGTAAACAATGAAGAGAAATAATGAATTAGCTACAAAATACGTTACCTTCCATATTTCTGTATGGGTAAGATGATTCTGGTCAAGATCAAAGATTTTGGCATAACTGACAGTGGAATGAGAGAAAACCCATAAATTAACTCCCCAAAGCCAAACTGTCATAGTCTGCAGCATCAGAAACAGAAGGAAATGATCTCATTGTACATGGAAAGCATGGCAGTATAGATTAAGAAATCTAGTTTCATCAATTAAAAAAAGTAAACAAAGTACTAACCACAAGAAGAAGAGGATTGTAATACAGAAAAGCTTCATAAAGAAAACGATCCCTCAAATCAGCATCCATTCTCATGACAGAATCCCAGCCAACCTACAACGTTTAATTGTAACTCGCTGATAAGTTGCAGCCAATCAAAGAGAACTGTGTGGTCTTCCCAAGACATCACACTTGTCGTCAAGTTTATGATATACAAAACAACTTGAGTTACCAAATGGATAGATATTAGCTAACCTTACAGCAAATGAAACCCCAGATGAAGAATAACAAGACCTGGAAGATTAGAACCTTATTTAGTATCTTCAAGGGCATAAAAATTTGAGGTGAAGAGATTGATGAAGGAACATTCTTTTGAAATAAAATCGAAAGTACTCGATACCATCGTTACATTGCCTATTCTAAGCAGTGCAAGAATATTAAACTGTCTAATCTGCCTATTAGAATTTTGGAAATGTATCAAAAATTCTGTCTTTAAATAAGACAACAGAATAAAAAGAAGCTATTAGCAATAGAAATTTTGAACAAGCCTCACCTCTTCCAGCTAAGTAGAATAATCCACATTGATCACAAGACAAATCACATAATTTGCAAAGTGAAAGATAAAATATCAGGCAAATCATTAAGAACGGAACCTTAAATCGCCACAAAAATATTGGTGATGGCATCATTATCACGGCAGTACTTATTGGTGTACTCGCAATCTTCAAGTCAATAGATTCCATCGAAGAAGAGAAACCTTCCTCCACGCCATTTCCCGATTCACTACCAGCTGAGCAAAACAATCCACAAGTATTAATTTAGCATGCACATTCTAAACTCCATAACTAATCAAGTAAACCAAAAAGGAAACAATAAAGCAAAAACAATCCACTGACACCCGCATCACGGAAAAGGCAAAAGCATGATCATATATGTTTTTCTACCAAGATCAGAAACAACAGGTCGGCTACTAGACTTCCTCAAATGCGGGCTGTTGTTAGGCGCTATCGCTTGACTTCCGAACATAGATGTAATCTCCAGATATTGTTGCACACTCTACCCACACCCTACAGCCTGTACCCACCAATGGAAATGCAAATGTTGCATTAATAATTTCCATAAACAGAAAATAAGAACAAGATGCTGAAAACCCACTTTGATAAACCGATAAATTAAGAGAAAAACATAAGGCAAACAAAAAAATAGCCGTCCAAAGATACTCACGGTGAAAGATATAGAGTGGAAAGAAAAGGGTAGATTCAATGTGCGTTTATGGGGATGCGAACCGTGATTGGGGGGTTTAACTAGACCGCACCCGCCTGAGATAGATAGATCTCTACTCTGGCTCTTGATGCTGCGTTGAGTGTGGAATAAGGAAGAAGAGAGAGGAAAATGGAAATTGGGGAATTCTGAAAGGACCAAACTGCAAAGTTCAATGAAATTGTAATAAATATATAATTGTTTGTGCTATGGCGACATTATCGGTTTAATGTTGACATAAAGAAACGTGAATTATGTAGGTGAAAGGATGGCCAGGTCTTTATCGTAATAAATTAAATAATTTTGTTAATCACAACTTATTAACCCATAACACAAAATCAACTCGGATAACATTAAATCAAAATAAAATCTTGAAGGAGAGTTAGAACATCATCATCATTCTACCATCTATCATCATACAATTCATCCCAACTTTATACATGAATAAAATTGAAACGAATAGGAAATAGAAACTTAGAATGGACAATCTGGGAAGGCAGAGGCGCCGAAAAACTTCCTGATCTAGGAAGCATGTCGAGATCGCTCCTTTTTGCTCCTTCTTCCTCTTCGTCCTCTCTTTCTCTTCCTCTTTCTCTATTCAGGGTTTCCAAAAGTGGTTGAATGAAGCCTCCCCCTTTTTTGCTCACCACTTATTATTCTTCTAGGGTTTTCTATTTATGGTAACCTAAGGTCTTTTTCGGGGTCCAAAAAGTCACTCAAAAACTTAAGTTTAGAAGTGTCCTTGCATTTGTCCCGAATAAGCTCCCTGTCACAATCATAGCATACAGGCCACGATCATAGGCCAATCCTCTCGGGTTTCCTCTAAAATTCTTTCGTTCTTCATATTGACCCTAAAATACTAACAAATACATCAAAATATCTCAAAAATATAATATTTAAGATCATAAGCTTGCACTAACCCATAACACACTTAAAACACAAATAATTAATAAACTAACATAATTATAACCTAAACAAATATTAAATAATCGAATTAGTGGCTAAACACATATCAAACTGTACCTTAAAATACGATACAATTTACACTTATCAACATTTTCACACTTAAACGTTTGTTTTTTCTCAAGCAAACAAAACAAGAAACAATACAAAAGCACAAAGCACACAATGAGGCAATGACTTTAACTACACGAAACAAATTTAACTCTAAACATAATCATTCGAGTTGTTCTAAATTATTAATATGCAAAATATGCGTATAGGAACTCTAGACTAAATATACATATTAATTTAAACTTAAATGTTAAGATTATTTTCACCTTTCAATTGTACACATACATTAATAATTATTTGGTAAATCAAACTTTGTAACTAATCTTAAGTATGTTTTCATGAAAAGTTAAGGTACTTATAAGTTCGGTAGGTTTTTATTAGAAAATATTCTTTTTTTGTTACTTTTTGTGGATATGGACCTAGTCTTTTTACGCAGAGGCAAACATTGGTGATGAATGTCGATCTGGTTAGTTGACTAAGTCATGTGTTTAGTAAGTTGCTTGGTTGGAACGTCATTATAACTTTTTGACGCAAAGGCACATATTTTTTATGCATGTCAATCTGTTTACTCGACTATATCACATTCTCAATTGGCTACTAGCTCTATTCATAACCTAAAGGCTAGCAGAATAGTTATTTATTTAAAATTTACAAACATTTTTTTTAATTAATGCCTACCTTCTTGCTTTAGCTACTCGTTTTCATAAAAAAATTACTAGCAAAGCTACTTAGTCGAAAACTCTAAAATTATGAATGAATGTGATAACTTATAGGGTGATAAACTAACACTGAATCTTAATTAACGTGTATATTTTAGCCAAAGAATCCATATCACTAATTTTGTGAGCTAAAGACTCTTTACAACCTAATAGATTATCTTCAAAATTAAATCGATTCTGTTCCATCTAAGTCATCAATACATTCACACAATTCACAATACCTAAACACACTATCATAACAATATGCAAAATTCACACTCAAAGCAAAACACACAACCCTCCCAACATTTGAATAACGCAATGTCCTCAATGTGAGAAGGAAACAAACAAACACATATAGAAGGAAATAACACAAAATAAAATAAAACAAAATTAAAGAGTAAATTTAAAAGAAAAGGGTTAGAACAAAACCTTAAGGTGATATAGATGATGATGGTGAGGTGTTGAGACCAAATCCGCTTAACGTTCGAGATTTTTGTCTTATCTTGGAATTGCTTAAAGAGAGTAAGAGAATTAGTAATCCCAGATCATTTCAAATTATTAAAATTTATTTAAAATTGAAAACATATCTAACTAAACACAACAATTTAAAGCTAACTACTAAACTTGCTAATTTATGGTCATTAGCTTGACCTTGTATCATTGAAAACTCAATTGGGATCAATTATAAGCGGCTTGCTTCCACCCTTTTCATTTAACAATAGTTTTGTAGCCTATAAGTAAGCTACAAAATGCAAAATGATCATAAGGACAATATTGATAAAATTATGAAAACCAATTAAGCTCAGTAATGTCCTTTTTTTAAAGCTAATTGTTAACAAAACAGAGAATAACAAAACTCCCTGAATCTTCCATAGAATCCATAGTTTCCCTAGTAAGAGGGTGAGTTGTTCTCTTCTTATTCTTCCTCATTTGCCTTCATCTACTCTTCTTCTTTAGCTTATTCAACAGAGACTTCCAAATTTTCTTCAAACTTGATGTCAGTTATCAATTGTTCTTCTTCCTCTCGTTCCTTTAAAGATTCAAGCACATCAATTTTTCTAAATGAGTTGCCCTCCTCCAAATTCTTTAATACATCATTCATATTGAATGTCACTTAGTCATCACTAATCTGAATGATGAGGTTCTCTTCATGGACATCTACCCAAGTTTTTTTGATGTTCAAGCATGGTATACTAAGATCTAGGGAATAATAGGGAGGATCATTTTTTTCTTCATACTCTTTCTTCATTTCTTAGTCTTCTACAAGATGGGATTCAGTTTGATTTCCCACTGGTTTTTCTTGCTCTTCCCCATTTCTAAGTATGATAGCCTCATATTGCTCTCGTTGATGCAATTCCATATTGCTCAGAGAGCCTTTTACATTTTTCCTACAAAATTTACGAAAAAGTTGTCTCACTTGAAACTCCAGGTTGTGAATAGAAGAGGTATGCTTTTCTACTACTCGATCAAATTGCTCTTCCAGTCTCTTTTGGGTCTCTTCCATATTTGTTAGCTTATCCATGATTTTGTCCAATTTGAAATCTCCTGAACTGGAATCACCTTTTTGAAATCCTAATAGGTCTTGATGTCCCATGTGAATACTTACATTATTAAACCAATAGAAATCTGAGTGGTTCTGTCACCTCGAAATGTACGTGTTCATATAAGGATGAAGATTTTACCAACTAAATTGGGGCTCATTGAAATCCGCAAAAGTCTTTTACTCCCTATAATATATATCCTCTATGATTGTTCTTTTTATCTTTTCTTAAGATCTAAAATTTTAAATTCTTCATTGCTGCCTTGTGATGTCCAAATCAACGTGTTTTTGAATTTTCCCCTAATCTTCTAACACTTTTTTCCCTTCTTGTGATCGGGTACCACAATCACAAAAGTTAATGAAACACCTTAAACTATAAGAATTAAACTAATTCTACACCTCCCCGCTAATGATGCCAAAAACTTGATCGGGGTAAGTTTTAACCTTATAAACCCTTAATATTCTGTAAATGTATGGTTTATAGCGTAGTATTAAAGGTGTCGATACCACAAGGAAGGAAAGTAGTCTAATCCTAAAAATAAGGCCAGAAAAACTATAAAAATGAAAATAAACAATGCCACGAAAAGTAAATATGAGAATTGAATTCAACCAATTAAATCAGAAGTTAAACACGAAGAAATTAATAATTGAGCAACAAGCAAGCACAATGGAAATCAACAGAAGAATTTACCAAGTTATGAGAAAGGAGATTTTACCTATCATTAATGCTAACCTAGATGATTATGTGTTAACGGGGTGTCGATTCTAGACGATCCTAGGGTTGATTACTCTCTCTCGAGTTATAACCAATAAACCCTAAATTATAAACCCTAATTAGATTATGGAATTTGCAATCTCTCAATTCACAAACTATCTAAACCCCTAATTAGATTTAAAGTACTCTAATAAACTATCGAGTCTCACATGGAATCTCTCTCCATACAATTATCGATATGATTCGTTATAGGTTTTATTAAATTGCCTAACTCTCATTAATTCGATCCAATCATTTTTATCCAATTCACCCTCTGAGTTTATTACTGAATTATGCAAGAAATGCAACAAATCACAATGCCCAATTCAAATAACACAAAATAAACTTAGAAAACATTAAATCAAAATAAAATCCCGATGGAGAGTTAGAATATCATAATCATTCTACCATCTATCATCATACAATCCATCCCAACTTTATACATGAATAAAATTCAAACAAACAGGAAATAAAAACTTAGAATGGACAATCTGGGAAGGTAGCAACGTCCTCCTAATCTGGGAAGCACATTAAGACCGTTTCTTCTTCCTCTTCCTCCTCTCTTTCTCTCTTTAAGGTTTCCAAAAGTGGTTAAAAGAAGACTCCCCCTTTTCTACTCACCACTTGTTCTTCTTATAGGGTTTTCTATTTAGGTTAAACTTAGGGTCTTTTTCAAGGTCCGAAAAGTCCCTCGAAAACTTGAGTCTAGAAATGTCCCCGCATTTGTCCTAAGCAAGCTCTCTTTCACGATCGTGGCATGCAGGCTATGATTTTGGGCCAATCCTGGTGCTTCTATCACGATCGTGGCTTGCTTGCCATAATCTTAGGCCTGTGTTATGGCTCGGGTTCTCTCTAAAAGTCCTTCGTTCTTCGATATTGACTCTGAAACACTAGCAAATACATCAAGGTACCTCAAAAACACAATATTTAAGTTCAAAAGCTTGTATTAACCTATAAAACACTTAAAATATAAATAATTAACAAAATAATACAAATCTAACTAACCTAAACACATACTAAATGATTGAATTAATG
>JAOQMP010000009.1:1868130-1886912 GCA_027563575.1 Erythroxylum pedicellare
TCAAAATTGGCTTATAATCACATGTCATGACCAATTAAATATAAGGAACATCAAAGTATTTTGACTTAGTATATCCATATATGCTTATAATATATAATTTAATCATTTTATCATACAATGCTTCAATTGAACATATAATAAGGAATTAGCATCTACTCTATTTAGATCTAGTAATGTTCCTTCTTACTAATTAGTAATAGATTAATAATTGATACTTGAAAATATCATTTTCCAAATCTCACATCACTCTAGCTAGAGAATTCTTTAAATCACTACTAATCAAGAATAGTGGGACGTTTTCTTTAATTACTTTCAATTAATGAATCCTTTAATATCTTATTTAACTATCCCTATATAGTTCATAATATATCTAAGTACTACTGACTAAGCTATTATGATTACAATATGTTATTAGTAAAACCAGAATATATTAATTTATAGATGAGATACTTTATTAATCTCAAATTTAAAGATCAATTACAAAACTATTATAATGACGAAATTTTTAAACACAAAGTAATGTTTCATTCAAGATCCTCATAATTGGCCCAATTTAGGGAATTTATTCTCTGAGAAGAACTCATATATTTGTTTAGGTATTTATATACTTTAGTCTATGAGATTAGTCATTTTCTCCGTAAGAAAGAAAAATAACATGTGTTAGTCTTTCTAATCTACTAATGTTCAGTATTAATAGACAATGAATTGGAACAATTTAGGGATAAAACGTAAATGTAATATAAATCTCATAATTATTATCTCATCTTAATCGTATTTGTAAAATATATTTATCTTATGAACTTTAGCTTATAAGATAGTTAATTAAACAAGCACACATAAGATAAAGAATTTTTTTAATTAATTGTCATAAAATCTATAATCAAGATTGGTAGTAACGCATAAACGAACTTTCATGAATGCATAAATCCAAAATTTTCCTTTTAATAGAGCCCTTAAAACTACAAAAGAAATGATGTTAAAGATTTAAAAAAAATGAATTGAGGAAATCATACAAGGATTATAAATTATCACAAATATTAGTATAGTAAAATGACATCATTAAATGCTTTAAATGGCATTTCACCTAAATGTACAATGATCATTTTGAGATTTTTATTAGTTAGTTAATGGTTGGATGATGATAAAGAATAAAAAGATTCTATTAAAAAACTATGATAAGATATATTGTTCTAAATCTTGAAGGCCAAATTAAAAGAATAGTATAATTAAATACAACTATTAAAGGGAATAATTACACTTGTAATGTAATTAAATATTCAATGGGCTGAAAAGTTAAAGCAACTCTTACGTTTTTTATAATTAAAATTTTTATTAATTATTTAATTAATAAATAGATTATAACTTAAACAAAATCTCCTTATCATATATATGATTAATCAATTAGAATTAAGTAGTTCTAATAATTGTCTAATGACTTGTGCAAGCAACATATGACAAAAGCACATTTTCATACATATATTAGGAATATATGTCATATTGATAAATGAATTAATCCTTGAATAGATTTAGTATGCTACACCCTAGATCATTTATTGCATCAATTATCACCTTAATCTCATTATGTAAATGCTTCATATTTGTAGTGCTTACAATATAGAAAGTGGAGCCTTTTAAATATATCTTGATGTAAACTCGAATTTATAATGATCTTTCATGTTTCTCAATTCTTTAAATCAAATTGCTTTATAAAGTGTTCCAATATATCAAATCATTCATGATTTAATAGTAACATTCTAAGATAATAATCTTTAACTCAATTCTTTGAAATTATATTCCAAGTAAAACAAGTATTTTAATCTAAGGTTCATATAACTTCAAAGGATCCTCACCCAATGCAAGTTAAGAATCTAACTTATATTATCCTTATTAGTCAGTTGTGCACACATGGTATGATTCATTGATAAGATGTTATCTTGAAATATTAATTGATATTATCTTCACATTTTGGATTTATTTTGGCACTCAAATAGGAAAATTAATGTTTGTTTTGTTTTAGGAGATGAAAATTGGAGATTGCATCAAATTGGGATATTATTGGTGATAATCACAAATTTGGATAAAAAGAAGAGATTGCTACATGGATAAGGAAAGATAAAGCCTAATGCCAGATCTACTTGAAGAGTTGAAGTTTAAGTAGGAAACTTCTTTCTAGCCTTGTTATGAAGGCATTGAGATTTGTTTTAGATAAGCATCTTTGCAAGATAGGATAATATTATGTTTAGAGTAGGAAAATACTATCAAAAGTGACATTCCCCACCATTCCAAAAAAATCAATCATTCTTGTTCTTATTTTTCTCTCAATTCTTCATGTTTCTTTTATCTTTGGCTTTGGAACAAAAGTCATGTGTGGCTAAACTCAATTATTTTGATTTAAGTGGATTCAAAACTCTAGTTGTAACCTTGTGAGGTTTTGTTCTAAACTTTTATTCATGTTTTAATTCAAGTATTTCTTGTTTTGATTTCTTATATTTAATGAATAATTAGTATCAATTGATTTGACAAATTAATTTAATGCTGATTTGTAACATACCACTCTCTTAGGACATATACTCGACATTTTAGAGAATATCCGAGCATATATCCCACGAGAAAGGCATGTTAGAATAATCACTTTACTATATTCATCGCATCATACATAACACAAATGTTTCAAAGATCGACTCTTCCCATTTCATTCACAAACATAAACGTTCATTGTGTTATCATACTTGTGATTCATGTATATATACAATACACAACACATGAGTGTTCACAACTCTATACAATATGTACAACATATAACGGGATGTTGGAACCCAAAATACTATAGCTAGACTCTTACAATCAGTTGACCAGACCATTGAGTCATTCTTGATTCTAAAATTGACAATACTAGGTCGTTACTAGAACGCCTTAGAAGCTAGGCTTCCTCAGTACCTAAAAATCAACATTGCAATTTTGATAAGTTTTGTGAACTCAATGAGTAAACCATCATCGATGTGCCCGCTCAAAATAGAACATAAACATCACCAATATATAACGTAGTTCAATCAGTATGTCACATCATTAAGAATCAAATCCCATATATCACATCGTTCAGTCTTGTATACCAAATCACAATGTGCATCATATTTCAACAAATGCATTATGAATACAAACACTTTATATAATATTTCAGAATAACCCAGTTATTCATTTCAATCCTTCATATCATCAACACAATTTAGTCATTCTTTACAATCATTCACATGATACATGTAATGATATATATGTATATGCATATGCAAATGAGACTCCACTTTCATTTTCATTTTGTTGTGATCGAGAACTTATTTAATTGTTCTGTATTTGTTGTAGATATTGACCTCATTTCAGATACTATCTCGTACCCATTGTAGATACCGGGCTTATTAGTCATTGAGCTTGTGGCTCTTTGTGCACATTTCCTGAGCTTTAAGCTGTTTTTCACGTTGGTCACTTTGGTCCCAACTCCTTTATCTGATCATGCATAACAATGTAATGAAATGCAACAAATCACATATTATGCTATCAATATCTTTCATTCAATATACACAGTCAATTATCACATTCATCATATCTAAGTCTGGCATTCAACATTTAGTTGAGTATACATTTTCCATGTTCACATACAATTATGAAACACTTCCAATACAATCCTAAATATCGAACTCCTTGGACCAATAATGTCCATAATTATCAATATCACAATCATATCTATAACAGTTTAATATCTGAAAGTTAATAAAAACAATTCAAACATTATGAGAAAACATCTGTAATATCTTGTCTCCTAAATAATTGAGGATTAGAGATTTAGAAGATTAAGCTCATGCATATTGAATTAAATAAAATAAGTTATATCACTAGATGATTAATTTGGTACATTAGGATACAAAATTTGCTTGTTTATGTACATGCATGAGATTAGCATACACGCACATAGATTATTGTTTATAAATATGAGAAATAAGTGACAAATGTTTTCTGTGCACCTAATTGACGTTTTCCTGGATGCTTGGATATGATTTTGATGAATTAGAATTAAATTAGAAATTGATGGATTTAAATTAGTGATTTGGAGTTAATTATTAAAATTCAGAAGTCTGAGGAGTCAGTGTGTAAATTGGCTTAGTAAAATTCCTAAATGGTAAAATTAGAGACAAGTGGCACTTTGTATTTATGACAAGTGACCATTTTAATTTATGAAAAATGGCTTGAATACATGACTGAAAAGTGGCCTAAGAAACTATGTGACAAATGGACCAAACATTAAGTGACAATTGAAAGCATGAGAAGAAGACGCAAGACATAGCTTTTCACTTGACAAGTGTCACACCATGTGTCTCACCTCTAACCACACACTTGTACCCTATGGTTCCCACATTTGAAAGACCACCTTCTTTCATGTTTTTGGTCACATGTACTCTTCTTCTTCCTCCTCACCATCGACACACCCACACAATCTCCACAACCTTGAATTTTGTCAAAATTCTACAGCCTTCATTTTGTGATTGAAACCCTTTTATTCCATCTTGTTCTTGGTGTATGCTTGAATGCTTGGAAGGCTTGGATTGCTTGTTAATTAAGGAGAATTTGAGCTGAACAAGTAAGTGATTGATTGCCCTATTGTGACATATGGGAGCATAACATTCATGATGATTGATTAGGGATGAATTGCATGTAGGGTTGATGATGAAGTTTGCTTGAAATTTAATGGATGGATTAGTTTTGTTTTTGATACATGGCTAGGTTATAGGATGTTTTAAGTATGAATTTGATTGAGGATTGAAGTATGTTGAAGGTGAATTTATGCTAAATAAGGGTGCTAATATAGTGTTCTTGAAATGGGAAAGAGTTAGGGCCACATGTATAATAGTGAATGAAAGTTTCTATTTTGGTTTTGATACATAAAATATAAATTGTTTATGAGTTACCAATTGAATGATTTTGAATTGAAATTAGAGATGAATTGACGAGGAATTGAAGGGGTCTTTAAGGTATAATTGAGGTATCATTGATGGATTATCATGAAGGTGTTAAAATTTGGAAGAAAAGTTAAGGAAAATGAATGATTGTGGGAACTGTATTAGTTCCTTCCCACAATCGTGGCAATACTTAGAAGTGAGAAAAAAATTTGTGTTTTGTGTTCTTATTGAATCATATAAGGATAAGACACTATACATTAGTATATTTGGACTTGATTGGGGCTTAAAATGAATTTAGTTTGATGTTGAATCAACTGGTTAAATGTTTGATGAGTTTAGGTTGTTAACTGATGTTATAACTTAACGGATAGATTGCTTGATATCAATGTACCTAAAGCTAGAATTTATGAGTTATTAAAGGAATGAAGGTGTTCTTATTAATGCAAATATGATTCAAAGGATATGAACAATGTGAATTAAGTATAAATGAATGAGAATTGGGAAAATTGTGTGAATATAAAGCATTAGAAAAGGATTGGTGAATGTATGATTGATGAATTGAGGGTAACCAAACTTACTTAAGGCATAAATCCAATCTAATTGCAAATTGGATTTATATAAGCTATAATGAATGAATGATCAAAACTTGTGATTAAGGATACATGCCTGGGAAATTCAATTAAGCATGCATTGAACATAATATATATACATGTGTATAATTGAGTACTCATTTACTTAAGTAAGTTAGCGATGTGAATTATGTGTGTATTGCATGACAATAGAAGCACAAATTGACTGGAAAACATCCAAACATTGTCGGATCATCAAGGCAATAGTTATTCTGGAGCGTACTGTGAGTTAACCTAGATGTGTAAACTCAATTATATATGCTTCTATTTGAATTGTATATGTAGTGAGTTAACCTAGATATTTTCTCACTATGTTTGAATTGTTTTGATTAACTTTCAGATATTGAATTGTTATTGATATGATTGTGGTATTGATAATTCTAGACATTAATGGTCTGAAGACTTTGATATTTGGGATTGTATTGAAATTGCTTTATAATTGTATGTGAACACGAAAAATGTGTACTCAACTAAGTGTTGAATGTCGGACTTAGATTCGATGAATGTGATAATTGACTATGCACATTAAATGAGAGATTTTTTTTTTATATTGATAGCATAATATGTGATTTGTTGCATTTCAATACATTGTTATGCATGATTAGATAAAGGAGTTGTGATCAGAGTGACTAACGTGGAAAACAGCTTAAAGCTCAAGAAATGTGCACAAAGAGCCACAAGCTCAACGATTAATGAGCCTGGTATCCATAATAGGTACGGGAAAGTATCTGAAATGAGCTCAGTATTCACAATAGATACGGGACAGTTAAATAGGCACTCGATCACAACAAAATAAAAATGAAAATGGAATCTCATTGGCATTTGCATATACACATATATCATTACGTGTATCATGTGATTGATTGCCAAGAACGAATAAATTGTGTTGACGATATGAAGGATTGAAATGAATGATTAGGTTATTCTGAAATATTATAGGAAGTGTTTGTATTTATAATGCGTTTGTTTAAATATGATGCACATTGTGATTTGGTATACAAGACTGAACGATGTGATATATGAGATTTGATTTTGAAAGATGTGAGATACTGAGTGAACTATATTATATACTAGTGGTGTTTATGTTATGTTTCGAGTGGGCACATCGATGATGGTTCACTCACTGAGTTCGCAAAACTCATCAAATTTGCAAAAAAAATTTCACGTCCAGGAGAAATCTAACTAATCTAATTAAAGTAGCTTCTGCATTTAGACATGGGTCAGTGTAGGGATCAGTTGTACTTGCAAATATTTTTAGTTAGTTTGTATCAAGGATTGCATCTCTCAATTGTTGTACAATGTATATGTGAAATTCAAAATATAATGACATTTGTGATTGTGTATGTTTGTGAATAAAAATTGAACAAAATGACTATGGAAATGCGTGTAACATATGTGATGCCTTAAGTGAGTTAATTTGATTGTCTTAACATGTCATTCTTGTAGGGTATATTCTCGAATATCCTTCGGTATGTCAAGTATAGGCTCTACGGGAGAGGTATGTTACATGATTATTCAATCGCTATCTATAAATTCAATGATCTGTAATTTTCATGAAGGATTGGTACAAGTAGCAAATAGATTATTTATGAATTTGCATATTTAACTTATGATAAACAAGAAAACTAAATTGAATAATTGTAGATATCTCATTTATTTAATTTAGGGTTTAGTCTTTTTACTAAGCTTATTGCTATCATTTATTTGATAAGGAATTCTATCACACCCAATCAATGGATAGTAAGTTTTGGTTTAGATGCTAAGTTTGAACCAATTAATTAAGGAAATGTGGAGACTTATTATATCCTAATATGTTTCGAAATAACTGCTGGAATTGTGACAAATATTCTTTTTAGGCTAATGATCAAAGTTATATTTAGTTTATTTAATTTGATTTCTTATTAATTTTATTTAGTTAATTAATTAATCGAAACCACTTTATTCTATTATTTGAAATTAAGAAACTAGTGTTTAGTTCTCTTGGGATTTGACTTAGTTCCATGACTACTACAAGAAGTTGGAGAATCAGAATTAATTTTGAGGGCTTCAATAACCCGACCATTCATATGTTACAATATTATCTCTCTTTTATCATAGTGTATAAGGTTACCTATATGGGAAGATGTCCCGTATTTGTCTAACATACTTCTTGTGTCTAGAACAGAATGTTCAATACTCGTTCTAATGTTTATTATAAAATTAAAACTCAATTTAAAATCAAGCATTCTTGTGTTTCTAAAACTAAATTCTAGTTTAAAGTTCATTATAGAAATATGATATTTAATACTCAATTAAATATATGTTGCAGATACTCAATGAAAAACACCATCACCATTTATTTCTTTTTAAGGTTCTTAATACTACACTTATTCATATACGATATAGTGTCATCATACTACTAATTGAAATGTAATAAGGAACCTTCTTTATCTCTTCCTTTTCTTATGGAATATGAGGAGACTATATATTGCTCAAACACTTTTCTTTAGCAATCCGTGAAATAAAATAGTTTACAATCCTGAATATAAAATCATTACGGTATTTGCTTCATATATGTAGCTTTTAAAAGTGAGAATGGTCTTTTTGAATGATACTTAGCAATGTTAACTCCATCATGTTTGCAACCTTATCCATATTCTTTTATCTTAAATATGGTTAATAGGCAATTTAATTATTTACTTGAAAAACTAATTATTTTCACTAGCTATCAAAATATCATCCTTATATGATAATAAAATTAGTTATTTATTGTTGGATCTTTTAACATACACTTAGTGGTCTTTATCAATTATTACTAAAATCACATTACATAATTTTCATGAAACTTAATATACCACCAACTTCAAGACTGCTTTAAATAAAAGATTAAATTTGATAATTTGAACATTTAATATTATTGGCACTTCTGAATAAAACCAAGTGGTTATTCCATATATATTTCTTCATCTAGTTACTCTTTTAAGAATGCACACTTTATGTTTAATTTGATTTAGATCAAGATCCTCCAACTACTAAAGCAAAAATAATCGAACTTATGTATATGAACTTATATCTTCTTATATTCAATCTCTTTTATTATGCGTATCCTTTTGCTGCTAGACATGATTTGTATCTTTTAAAGATCCATCAGCCTCTCATATAACATTTGAGAACTCATTTGTTCTTTATTGTTTTATGTCCTTTAAGAAGATTAACGAAGTCTTAAACTTGTATTAAACTTCTTAAAGTTCATTCTTCTTCTATTACTATAACTTATTTGTCCTTAGTAAAAATGGATAGAGCATTTTTCACATTTATGGACTTATAATTTTATAGTGAAAATATCATAAAGGTTTTCTCCTTTAATGTTGAAAATTGTTTGAGGGATTAAGCCACTCACAATATGAGTGTAACTGAAAATTTTGATAAATGTATCTCTCTACTTTCATAGTGCTCCCACTTGATTTAGATAATAGTAAAGGAACTCCCACTGGGCAGTAATTTCCATTACATCATAAACTAATTCATCATCTTCTAAATTGCTCCCACTTAGATGCATTCTATCCATTTAATCTCGATTTATTAGAGCATCCTAATTTGGTATGCCATTTACAAATAAGCTTTAAATTATCTTTCTTGCTTTGGAGAATCATTCACTGAAAATGTGATATCTTATGACTCAAGTTCAGTTAACTTATACCCTTTGGAATGTTTAGAATATCTTTTAAAGATACAATTTTCCTTCTGTGACCTAATTTCCTATACATATAAGAGGGAGTTTAAGTGTAGGTAACATATCCTTTAGAATTCACATATGACAAATTAGATCTCTTACTTGTCTATAACTTATATAATGTTTTAGTAACTAATTTGATAGGCATAAGATCAAATACATTTTTGGTTGTCAATATCACATCACCTAATAAGTGATAGGAAATTTTGTTTGTGCCATTATAGACCTAACCATTTCCAAAGGAGCTTTATTTCTTCTCTTTCCACCATTATTTTTTATGGGTTTATAGAATAGTCAAATGTCTATCGATTTATTTTACATCAAATGACCTCTTCAATTGAGCATATACATACTCTAATATTCTCAATTAGTTCTTGAAGTCATTATTTGATTTATCTAATTGATTCTTAACTAAATTTATATACTTTTGGAAACAATATAATTCTTCAAAATTTGAAAAGTCAAATAAATATAACTATACTGATATAGCCATTGATAAATATAATGAAATGAGTACCTCTATGCTTCATTCTCATATTCATTTGGCTAGAGATATCTTAATGAATTAGTTGCATTAGCTAACTAACTCTTTATCTTATACTAAATGGTTTTTGTGTCATTTTGTCGGCTAAACAATATTTATAAGTAGACAAATCTAATTTATATTAGTTTTTGAGAAAACCATATTTGACTAATAATTTATTTGATTTTTTATAATATAACTGAGTTTAGCATACCATACATTAGCATAGATATTATAAGAAATATCTTCACATAAAACCATGACCATTATAATTCCAAAAATATTATCCTTTCCACTAATATGGAAATTAATATTGAATCCAAGGCTAACCAAAAGCATTAAAAAAAGAATTTTTCCTCGTGAGAGCTCCTTTTCCTTTACCATTTTAATTAGCCTTATTCCTTATTAGGATTTTAAGAATTATGAAAGGTTTTCTTTTCACTTTTCGCTTTTCACTTTTCACATAGACTCATTATAACACTTCCTCTTATTTTCATATCCTTAAAAACATGACTTAGCCACATATACCTTAGTATATGGCTCAAAAGTTTTAAGACATTCATTTGGTAATAATAGGTGCCTCATTCTCAATCACCTTAATAATCTTTTGTGGGTTAGGTGCATTTTCATATACTCCCAACTTATAGGTAAAGATCATATGACATCTTTCACTTAATACGTATTTGACAAGATATAACTAACATCCTTCAGTTTACTAACTAGGTATAACATTTGCTCCATATACTTCGACATTGAATGCTCCAACTTCATTTATTCATTTATTTTTTATTTTTTATTCTTATATATGTCAATCTTAATAGTGAATGAGAATAATTTGGTCACTAAGGTGCTACTAAAGTATGTTATTACTATAGACCATATATTGTTGGCATAGTCATACCCCCTAAACTATCACCGAACATCATCATCTATATTATGCGAGTCAAGGAGTTCTTTTACCCAAGATATAAGCCTCATAATATTTCTTATATTGAGCCATTATTTCTTCCTTAGGAACTCTCATGATTTCATGTAGTGAGTTAAGAACCTTTTGCTCTTCTAATATAGTTTAGATTTCCATACTCTAAATTTCTAAATTGTCGCTATTTAACTTTTCATCTATATTGAATTAACAACAATAATAACATCCTATTAACAATTTTGCTAATATGTGGGATATGGGGAAGTCCAATAGTACGTAACCTTATCTTTAACTAGTAGAGAGATTGTTTTCGATATACTTATAGGAAAAAAAGAAAGGATAAAAGTTTTTTAAAATGAATTGAAGAAAATAAAAGAAAAAAGAGAAAAAAATAATACTAGTCAAATGCATAAATAAGTAACAACATAAATAAAAAAAGTACAAGTACAAGTAAAAATAAAGATAAAAGACAAAGATAAAATAAAGATAAAGATATTCAAAATCAAATTAAAGATAGAAGTAAATAAATAAATAAATAATCAAGAAAGAAAACAAATAAGTAAAACAAACATGCAATTGCAAAAGAAGAAAGAAAAAAATATGAAATAAAGAAATAAAGTAATTAACGATCCGAGTACTACAAACAAAAGTATTTAAGGTAAATGCAAGACACAAGAAGCAAAAAAAAAAAAAAAGGAAGAAGAATGTTCAAAAGACACATGAAAAGAGAATAGCTTCTTTATGAAAGGAGAAAAACCTCTTTATATAAGATCTTTTATCTGAATACTAGTTCGTCAAAGTTTCTTATTGAAGGTCAAGTCCTCAGTAAGCTCTTGTAGGACCATATCATGCCTAATCGCCTTCCCATAATTTTTCTTAGGTCTTCCTCTTTTTTTCTTATAGTCCCTAAGTAAGACATATTTATTGAATTCTAGGACAATGTTCATAGAGATATTAGTATTTTACTCAAACATATAGTTTTCATAATGACATATTTACTATATGATTATTGCCATTTGCAATTAATCACATACAACCTTCTAAATATAAGCTTTAATTATTTTCTCAATTCCTTATGAAATCAACAAGTTACAAAGTTTTCAGTCATCATCCAAACAATAATTGATCAATAATTATTCATTTTATTAAAATGTATTTGTTACAAACATCTTAAGTATGAATATATATATATATATATCTTTTGTGTGTGTGTGTGTAACATATACATATAAAACAAAAAGGAAGTGAAATAACAATATATTTTAGTAAACAAATACCATTTATAAAATAATAGTTGTAACAATGGTTTCTACAAATAATTAATGCTACACAACTATCATTAGAAAATCAAATAAATAAATCTTCGTTTACCAAAGCCAGGTTTGCAAGTCCTGGTTCTTTAATTCTCCTTCACCGAATTCCAACACTTAACCAGGGACAAAATCGACTTCTCATAAACTCCTACTTGTCTCCAACCTGCAACCTTTCCTTCTTAAGCTTTCGTTGGTAATTAAAAAAAATTACCAAAAGCTGAAACCTTCCTAAAAAAAACAAAAAGCTACACAATGGCCAATACTCAAACTCCCTTCTTACCTGAATTCCCGCCTTTGCCCCCATCCATCCTCAAACCTTTGGCTCCATCCACCATCAAACCTTCTTCTCCAAACCCAGAAGTGTCCTCTCCATCAAAAGCTCCACAGAGATCTTGGAAGCAAATGGTTGGTGATGAAACTCTAACATCTCTATCTTACAATCCACCAAAGATATGGGAGGTAGAAACGTGGTTTACCTAAATCTGGAAGTCTTGAAGGAAGGTGCAAGGTCCTGGAAAGCAACCATGGTAGGGTTCTTCATGGGCAAAAGACCACCTTTCCTACCAGTCTCTCAATGGGCTAACAAAGTGTGGAAATCCAGAGGCTTGACAGATGTTTTGCTCTCTGAAGAAAATCTAATTTTGCTCAGATTCTTGTCTACTTCAGGAACTTAGAAGATAATGGAGGAAGGCCTATGGCATCTTGGAAGTCATCCTATCTTCATTCAAACCTGGTAGCCACATCTAGACCTTGAAATGCTCAAGATCCAAAATATCCTGCTGTGGATAAACTTCCATAATATACCACTTGAGTATTGGGCTACTCAAGGACTAGGAGCACTAGCTAGCTACATCAGAAGGCCACTATATGTAGATGAACATACTACAAAGAAGAAATAGGTAGGTTATGCAAGGATGTGTATCAGTGTGGATACTTCCAAAGAAATTCCAATAATAAGGTTAAGAGAGGAAGATTCACTAAGAGAAGACATAATTAAAGTTCCACCATTGGAAACCACCTTCCATTTCAACTAAGATTTGGAAGGCCATAGGAAGAACCTTCAAAACAAGGAGTAATCAGCAGCTTATGGAGACATCTGAAGCAGAGTCACAACTGGAATCGTCGGATATGATATCCAAGGAGGCAGCAGTACCAAAAATATGGGAGACTGAATTATCTAAGGACAAGGAGAAACAAAATAGTGAGATAGTAGAAAATAATCAAATGAATAAGAAGCAAGATTCAATAGAGCTCAATGCGACTGATAACATGAAGAATGAAGTACCAAAAATAGCCAATACAATGTGTATTTCTCAAACAGAAATCAGGGAAGATCAAGCTAAGTTAGCTAATAATCCAGAAATGGAAGGAGAATCAATGGTAAGTTAAGGAAACTCTATGCAAACTCATATACTTAAAACTCCTAAAAGTTATACTACAGCTAAAGAATTTGTAGGAACTACTGAATTCCGTACGGTGGAGAGAAGAAGATCTAAGAGGGGTAAAGGGAAAGGCTCGACAAGCTAAACCTTTTGACTATGATGATAATAGCATGGAACGTACGTGGAATAAATTGTCCCATTAAAATGTCAGCTTTAAGGGACTTTGTTTTATGAGAAAGACCTCTCATCATTGGATTATTAGAAACCAAAATTAGAAAGAAAAATTTGGCCAAATTGGATGTTTGTGAATCCCACTGGAATATGATAACCAATCACCAACATCATGCTTTTGGAAGAATAATTATTTATTACAGGAAGGATGAACTCAAGGTAAATCTCCTAGATTCAAATGAACAAGCTGCGCGTCTAAAGTTAGCTTTTTTTGAAGAAGAACATTTAGATTAAGGTTTCATTCATCGATGTAAGCAATTTTTGGTTTCAGAGGAAGGAATTATGGAATTACCTTAAATCTTTCAGTAATAATGTATCCATAACGTGGTTAATATATGGAGACTTTAACTCCATATTATACCCATCAGAGGCACAAGGCAACTGCAATCTTAAAAATTATACAATTGACTTGAAAGAAATGGTTGAAGAGATAAGGGTGACAAATTTAAAGTTTGTGGGACATTCCTATCCATGGTCCAACAAACAACAATCAGAATGGCATATTAGGAAGAAACTTGATCGAGCTCTAGTAAATGATGTGTGGCTCAAGACCTTCCCTAACAGCATAACTGCCTTTAAAGAGCATCTTTTTTCGGATTATACCCCTCGGTAGTAGACAACTTACTACAAAAAGGGTATAAACATTATCCGTTTCAGTTCAACAACTTTTTGGTGAGTATACCAGGGTTTAGTGAAGCTTGTAACAAAGGTGCAGAGCATAATTGCAAATGGACTAAGCAATTATGTTGTGTTCAAAAATTGAAAGCTATCAAACAAGAACTGAAGGTTTTTAACTTTACCCACAGGACTACTAATGATTCCTTAATCTCTTTAAGAATAGAACTCTAGGTTATTCAAGCTCAACTAGCAGTTCTCCCGATAGATCCAGTGTTAATTGAAAGAGAAAAACAAAAGCTAACATAGTTCTTGACGGCTACTCACAATCACAGTTCCCTATTACAGCAAAGAGCTAGAGTATAATGGATGAAAGAAGGGATAATTGTACTAAATTCTTTTTCAACTCAATTCTAGTAAGGAGAAATTGCAATAAGATCGTGTTTATAACATCCACAAATGGAACAGTGCCATAGGCAAAATAGGAAATCTAAGAGGAGGCAGTGAAGTTCTTTAAAGATCTCTTAGGTACTCTTAACAGTGTAAGTGTAATAGTTGAAGAACTCAAATCCTTATCCTTGAGACAAATCTTAACAAATGATTCAAAGTTTCTCATAAAATCTGTAGAAAATAGAGAAATTGAAGATTCAATTTTTGGCATGGAAGGATCTAAAGTACTTGGACCTAATGGTTTTAATGGATATTTCTATCAGAAAGCATGGAGAGAAGTAGGTCCTTTTGTAATATATGCAGTTAAGGAGCTTTTCATCAAGGGGTACTTCTTAACGAAATCAATAATACCTTTGTCTGTTTGATTCCTAAATGCTCCAACCCTACTCATTTTAGGGAATTAAGACTAATTGCATGCACAAACTTTCTCTATAAGGTTATCTCCAAAATACTTGCTATAAGAATGAAGAAAATCCTAGTGCAACTGATCAACAATAACCAAGGAGTGTTCATCCAAGGCAGACATATAGGAGACAATATCCTCATTGTCCAAGAACTAATGAAAGGTTATTCTAGATTGAACTACCATCCAAATTGTATAATCAAAGTTGATTTTCAGAAAGCCTATGACAATGTGAGTTGGGATTTTCTATGGTCATTATTGATGGCCCACGGACTTCCTTCTAAATTTATCAAATGGATTAAAGAGTGTATCTTATCCCCCTCCTTGGCTATCTTGATCAATGACACCCCTACCGAATCTTTCAAGGCGGTAAGAGGTCTTAGACAAAGGGACCTTACCTCTTTATCTTATGTATAGAGACTCTCAATGCTCTTATCAAGCAAGAAATGGTCAGAAACCCTAAGTTCAAATATCATTCAAAGTGTAAGAAGATTGGGTTTGACTAACCTATGTTTTGCAGATGATTTATTGTTATTTTGCAGGGCCACAAAGGAATCCATACAAAGTTATATGGAAGTTCTCAGAAAATTTAAACTATTCTCAGGTCTACAGTCTAATCCAACGAAGAGCCATTTCCTATTATCTAAGAAAGCTACTACATTGGGTCCTCTCATGTCTTTATCAATAGGAATGTTATGCAAACAAACTCCTCTGCCATATCTTTGACTACATGTCTCTACTACAAGAGTGACCTATGCTGAATGTATTCCACTCCTAAAGAACATCTAGAAAAGAATCAATTTTTGGGTAAACAAGGCTTTGTCTTATGCAGGGAAGGTGCAACTCATAAAATCGGTACTGAATTCTCTACACATTTATTGGAGTTCTCACATGTTTCTTTCCCAAGGAATCATCAAGTCCATAGAAAGAATCCTTAAAAAATTTATATGGAATCATCCAAATGTGGACAAAGGGGAAGCTAAAGTGAAATGGGTTGATATCTACTATCCTAAAGATGAAGGATGGTTGAATATTACCCCTATCAAGATCACAAACCAGGCTTTAATACTGAAGAGACTATGCTGGATTCTTATGCAAAAAATTCCCTATGGGTTAAATGACTTCACTCTTACTTTCTCAAAGGTAGAAGTCTATGGAGCATCTAAAAATCAACATCACATTCGCACTTTCTCTATCAGATTATCAAGTTGTGGGACAAAATCAAGAAGGATGTCACATGCATAATTGGGAATGGTCAAACGACTTATGTTTGGTTCGATAATTGGTCTAGCATGGGACCAATCACACACCAATACAACAATCTGAGATGTCCTCAAACCTCTTCACCCAAACTCAAAACGACCGCTATGATAATGGGGGGATATGGAACTTTCCAGAACAATTAAGGCATCTTCAACCATCCTACCAACCATAACCATTCTCTTAGGATACTTTTTATTGGCAGAATTAGACAATCCATAAACTAACCAATGGTACCACTAAAGATATACTGAGAAGTAGGAAGCAGAAAGTGGAATGACATAGAGTAATTTGGTTCAAGGTTCTACCTCTAAGAGTATAATTTATATCATGGCTAGCAGTCCAAAATAGACTAAATACAGCAGACAGAATGTCATTTATGTAAATGGATAAAACATGCCTATTATGTTAGACCTATGTGGAAATAAGAGAGCATCTCTTCTTTATATGTCCTTACAGCAGCTATTTATAGGGAGTTATATCGAACAATGGTCAAACACTAAATCTAGGGAATTCAATCACAGAGATAATACAGAAGTTGGCGAACCTCTCAAACCCTAGAAACCCAAAGATATAGATCCATATCCTATCCTTAGGGCAATGTATATACGGGGTATGGAAATAGAGAAACCTCAGACGATTTGGTGGAAACCAATCACCCAAAGAGGTTCTTGAATTATATCTAATTCGGGATCTCAGAGAGCTTATTCTTCTGAAACAGTCTAACCAAGCATGTAACAGGAGCGTTTGAGCTTCTCTGAATGTGTAAGAAGTTAAGGGAGATAACACGAGAGCATGCAAGGGCAAAGTAGACGAATAGAAGGGATGCATGAGGAGTAGAAAATAAGTTCAGGGAGATGCAATAATAGAAAGAAAACACAGATCAAGAAGGAAAAAATGGTACTTGATAAGTGATCCGTCTTCTAACTCCTTGAGGAATGCGATATCCAGCGACAGAGAGAATCTTACAAGTCAAACCTGTTGTGAGAAAAGATGATAGTAAGCAGATGAAGAAGACGTAAAGAAGGAAGAATTAAAAACAGGAGTCTCACCTATGAGGTTTGGTAGAGGAATGAGATGTCATAGCCACTGAAAAAACCAACCCTAATCGGGGAAGAAGACAGAGAGCGAGATGAAAACGATCGAGGAGTTTTCCTCCGTAATCAAGAAGATTTAGCAAAATACAAACGATGTCGTGTAGCATGAAAAAGGATTTAGAAACACAGTCACTCTTTGTTAAGAATAGGTTTACTATTCGTAGTTTGGCTTTTGATATAGGAGTATAACTCCTTAAGTTGTAAAACATTTATGATACTCTCCTTCAACATATTTCTTCATTTAATTTTTTTAAAAAAAGAAAAACAAATAAATGTACTAACATCAAATAAAAGTGACTAACTCTCTTTTACTAAACTTAAAAAATTCAACTACCCTTATGGAAAATTTAGTTAATTAGGTCTTAAAACAAATTATTTAAATTCAGATCACCTATTAGCTATAATAAATCTTTTGATAGTCCACTAATACTACGACCTTTGGTCACTTCCCTTGTTATATGCTCTTCCAAAAAAGTTTTTACCATCCAACTATACATGAGTATACAGTCTTACGGGATATTCTAGACTTTGATCAACAACTCTTTATGTTGGGGGTACAAGCACAATGCTTCATAGTTGCTCATGTGAGTAGTGAATAATTGTTCATTTTTGACAGAGAAAATATGAAACATAGTGATACAAACGCATGACAGTGTAAATCGAGAACTTATGTTTTCATCACGTTAGAGTCTAGTTTGGACCCATTTAACCACATGACAAGGAATATTCATAAATAAAAGTAAAGTCGTGAAAGTACGAGAATCTGTTTTTCAGACATAACTGAAAGGAATATCTAGATTAGGATTTGTTTTTCAAATTTTAAAGAGAAAACGAAAATAATTCGTATGTACAGAGTGCCAAAAATAATATATTCTTGTATTGCCGTCATCAAACACAATCTAAGATAAGTATTTAAACTACTAATTTATTATGTGTATTTATCCATTAAATATGAGAATGTTTTAAACCTTTTTTTATGATGCATTTAGCTTTTTAAATTAACATTCTAAATGAGATAGTGTGCATTCCCTTATCTTCGCCTATGTCAATCTGACCCAACTGGGTTGACACTTTCATCTCAACTTCCGATCGTGACCTAACTGGGTCGACACTTTCGTTCTCAACTTCCGATCCTGACCTAACTAGGAATGGCCTACTGTTCTTTTTTTCCGCAAATCGTGATTAGGAATCGAATTGTAACAACCTCCGAAACTTTCCAACTTAAAGAGGTCAATGTACTTGTCGACAAGCATTTAGATATATTCAACTAATAATTACATTCCAACAAAGAACATGAAA